>CAWVOJ010000013.1:2878606-3388806 GCA_963930925.1 Coccomyxa viridis | reverse complement strand
ACCCTAACCCAGGCTGCTATGTGGTAGGCTGCAATGGGGTAGAATTTCAAACAGCTTACCCCTCCTATGGGTGGGAAATAGGGTAGCTCAGAGCATACTTCGATTCTGGGGCAGCTGAAGCCATGCACAGGCTTGTATCGATGTTGCCTATCTAAGTCTCTCATGATTGCTGTGCAGAACTCAGCCTAAGGCTGCCAGCTGGTAGCATGCAGGTAGCATGGCTCATGCTGAGTGGTGCCATGTGAGATTGAGTGCTTGCCAAGTCAGTGAGTGCCAACTCAGCCAAGTGCTCAAGGGTGCTCGTGTGATCATATGTGGCCACTGGAAGCCCTTGGCCACCTCACGTGCTGGGCCAGCTCGGAGCAGATGCAGCCTTGGTGCTGGTGTAGTCCAACCTAAAGTACTAGCAAAGACTTAGCACACATTTATAGGTCACCAGCCAGAGACACGCCCAGGAAATCACATGACAATTTTGCACTGATGACATGGCAGCGGCTGGAACCGCCTAGACACAATGCATAGACATTATTGATCCTTGCGCTGAGTATGCACGTAGACACAGGTACAGGGCAAATGTGCCCAAGTGTGGAGTCATGGTCTGTGGTCATGCTTCTGTTGTGCAGGGCCTGCCAGCCAGGACCTTCACATGGGGGCAGACAGAGATCCCCAGAGTGCTTGAGTACAAGCACCTTGGCGTCATCGTCACTCCAGATGGGCGGCAAGACACGCACATCAAGCATGTCATCACCCAAGGGAATGCGCGCGTATTGCAGATGGGGAAATTACTGCGCGACAAGCATCTTTTGGTGCGCGTCAAGCGTGTGCTCACCTTGACTGCACTACGTCCATTGCTTGAGTATGCAGCTGAAGTGCTTGTCCCCACCAAGGAGCATGCTAGGGCTTTGGAGAGTGTGCAGCTTAAGGCTGCTCGTATGATTCTGGGTTGCCCGTCTAGTGCATCTTCCGATGTGACCAGGGCAGATTTGGGGGTGCAGCTTTTGAGCTCTCGCAGAGACATTGCAAAGCTGAGTGGCAGCATAGGCTGCATGGCCTTTCGGCTGACAGGCTCGAGAGAGTTTTGTACGACCGTGGCCTGGAAGCTCCAGCTCATAGCAGGGGTAGGAACAGGCGCACGTGGGGTCAGATCATGGCCAGCATATGGGACACTTTGTCCGAGTTCAACATGGATTCCATATCCTTACCCCGTAAGGTGTTTGATCGGGAGCTTTGTGCTGCGGTACGTCACAGAGACCAGGCCGCATTTTTACGCACAATTGCTGCCAAACCCGAGCTTGCCTTGTACCAGCGCATGTATGAGGGTCCAGGGTTTAGGGAGTACTTGCAGCGCAGCACACAGGGACAGCAGGCAGCCCAGATCCGGTTTCAGCTGCGTTGTGGCACATCCACGTTGCGTCAGCATGACAGCCGATTAGGGACCAGCCCAACCATGACAGAGAGGACCGCATTTGCCCAGCTTGCGAGGAGCCAGACAGCATAGAGTCTATACAGCACGTCCTGCTTCATTGCCATGCATATGAGCACCATAGGGTAGCGCTCCGTAGAGTAGTGGCTTCTTTACCAGGAGCGCAGGACACTGCCCCAGTATTGACTGACAATGAGGGGATGATTGCCTTATTATAAGATGACTTTATAGGAGGTGCAGAGGGGGCAGCTACGGCGGCAGATACATTCCTGCTTGCCGTCATCACCTTTAGGAACCATTGCGTGGAGCAGTTTGGGGGCTGACTGCGGTGGCACTAGGACTTGATTGCCTTGCATTGCATGTTTGGCCTGCCTGTGCATGTTTGCCTTGCGTGTTTAGCTTGCTTGCTTCTGATGCCGCTCCAGACAGAGGAGGTCCTCTCCCCTAGAAACCCTCGACGTCATCAGCTTGGTGTTGCGTCGCTGTGGGGCTGGAGTATAAGGTTTTGGTGTAGGGACACCAAGGTTACCCAGGCTTGAGTATACCTTAGAGCTTGTGTTGTACATGCTATCCCAACATCATGCAATTGGGCTGCAGACTGATTGCATGGTGACTGTGCTGGCCCCCGTGGTTGAGGCTGCTAGACTCCCACGTGTATGCCCTATGGCCCTAGGCTACGGGTTGCCTCCCTTGTAATAATAATAGACGCTGCTCAAAGTGCTAGGAGCAGACAAGCCATGCAGCTATGCTTCAGACAGCCTGAAAGGAAAGAACACCCGGAGCTGCTAGAAGATTGCTGACATCGTCAGCCCGCCAGACACTCATGCAGATATTACAGCCTGGGTTTGGAATGCCCTACCTCTCTCATAACCGATCTGATTGGATGACTGCAACGGTTGAAGACTGTTGAAGACCTCGTACACAAAGGGCCCCGCAGGGAGAGGCGGGCGGACTGGGAAGCTGTGGTTAGCGCAGTGCTAAGGTGGCAGTGCGCTGCTGGCCCCTGGAGCTCAAGACCAAGGAGAAGCAGTCTGCTCACATCATGGATGTGCTGGTTTGTATTTGCCCAATTCTTTGCCATCAAGCGGTGCCCCAGACACAGTAGTGGGTACAGACCCGAGGCATGCACTTGGCAATGCATGTTTCTGTGACCGATTTTTGCTATCCTGGCAGCCGAGTAGGATCGTCGCACTTCATGCTGGACTTTGCTGGGTGAAATGCATGCTACAGCTTCCTAAGCGCGTTTGAGATGCGAACTGGAGTTTGGCTCCGAGACAAAGTAGCAATGGCTGCTTGTTTCTTTGTCTCAGGCACTGTCACCGCTGGGTCCGCATGCAACCTCACAAAGCCATGAAAACTGGCAATCAGGAATTTACTGCTATCCCTAGTGTTGCCTGCAGCAGGAGACAGAGATCTTGTCAAACAACACATTGTAGAGCCCTAGGGATTGACTCTCAGTGAGGTCTGGCGGTCATGCTTGTGCACACCTTTGTGCTCTTTGCTGCTAGTGCCAGCTGGAAGTCACCACATTGACATCTGCCAGGTATTTGTACATGCCGGCGCCCTTAGATTGGGGCTATTCCTATGCCTGCCTCTTCCTGAGGTTGAAGTGCACTGGACCACCGTGGAAAGCAAAGTGGGCGGGGAGGTGGCTGGGAGATTGTGAGAGGCTACAAGCCTGCCGTTGCCGCAATGCAGCATATGAACCAGCATGCAATATGAGGTCATGCATAGCAATATGGACGAAAGTGGGCATCAGGACATGTGTCCTCAAAAAAGATGTCATATGTCTCTTGAAAAGAAACAGACTGCTGTCAGCATGTGTCTTGGCTGACATCAGCTTGTGCACTAGGGACATCATGATTGCATAGCATCCAGATATGGCATGAGCTTGGATGATGCTGAAGTATGCCCCCTCCAGTCTTCCACAACACGCCACAAGTGGTCCAATGAGCCACGGTCCGCTGTTGCGGCTGCTGCTTGAGGGTCTTCAACAGCGCGTGGCCAGCTCACAAGCGAGTCACTGCCAAGATAGGTGGCAGAGGCTGGCATGTGCTGTATTGCAGCTCCCAGGACCTGCGGCAGGCGTGCCCAAGCAGATGTTTTGCGCCTTTTCCTTACAGCAGTCCTGTATGCCTTCCATACCCTGTGGCCTAAGTACTCTGCCACACTTGCTGTAGAGAGGAATGCAAGGCAGTGTCTGAGGGACAAACGCCAAATGGCTGAAGAGGTGCGCAGAGGCTTCTGCAGATGCAAGGACCCTGCAGGCGCACCTGCAAAGCCTGATGACCCCTTTCGGTCTCCAGAAGGGCGGCCACTGGAAAGGTCAGTTGCGGATCAGCCAGAAGCTGACAATCGCGCCCCAGATTGAGACCAGGAGCTTCAAAGATGGTCTGCATGATGAGCAATGCCCAAGCATGGTATGACTGAGGCCCATGACTCATCGCATCAATAAGACGCTCCAGAATCATTTTTCCCAGCCTGCACATAGAAGAGTGAGCATGTATTGCATGTCTGGACTCAGCACGGCCCGCCAGAGTATGTCCTGACACAGGCTGAGCTTTTCCAGCAACAACAGCATAGGCAGCAGACCAGGACAGCCTTATGATGCTCACCTGGGGAAGAAGGCATCAGCTAGGGCATGGCATATGTGCTGAACAACGGCATCATCACTGCTATTCTTCATCTCCAGTAGTTTGTCAGCGAGCTGAGCATAGCCAATGGCTGAACAGGCCTCAGAGTGCGCCTGCGGTGCAGCTCCCTCTTTGCCCTCGTCAGTATGCATTCCAAGGCACACTCATGGTCACAAATGACCTCTGCAGCCTGCAAGTCGACAGCTGCAGACAGGCATGAGTAGTTGACATGCTGCAGTGCTAGCCGCAAGGGCTTCACAACACCTCCCAAGACTACTGCAGCCAGTGTCCCAATGCTGGTGTTCTCGACTCAAACAGCGCTCATGACCCCACCTGTATGCATGCAGCTGCAGCATCCTGACAGTGGGCCTGCTTGTGGTGTGTACACAGCCAGGGCAACAGCGCACTGATGCTGAGGGCCATCTGGATGTCGGCATCTCCAAACAGGCCCATAGCACACCCCTGCATGCTCAAGACGATCAGCGCACATGGGCACACCGGAGGGCTGAGCGTGACGCTGCCCCCGAGTGCCTAAGCTGAAGCTCCTGCCACGAATATCACGGACAGGATGCTCTGGCCTACTGATACCGGGAGCAACATAGACAGTAGTGGACCACTGGTACTGCCAAGCAAACTTACCTGCTTAGCGACATCATCTTGCAGCCCAACAAGCCCCGGAAAGCAAGCCGCACAGGCCTCCTCACACCCCTTGGGGATCAGCGCCAGATGCCTCGCAATGCTGGTAAGGACCTGGACACAACCGATGCTTATTCCAAAATCTGCAAGCCTACATCAAAGAGATTGGCAAGAGGCCTTTGTAGTCCCTAAACAAGCATGAGCAATCTGTGACATCCTGTGGAAAGCTGTACTGACGCGCAGCATGAGGTGTTACTGAGTGATGCTGCCAGGCTTAGGGTTCAAAGCTGCGTCTGTAATGTGTCAGGACCAGTGGGATGAGAGCTATTAGAACGTTTTTGCTTTCAATGTAGTTCAGGGCATCATATGTTTGTACACATCATCTTAGGCTTCAGTGATGTTCAACAGCCCTGAAATCACCTGAACAGTTGCCAGCTCTGTCTCTTGCTTGAACAGGCCCTTGATAAGGAGCTGCTGCACTGCCAGCATGGGCCTTCCTTCCGACATGAAGTTGCAGAGACGCCAGGCAGGGTAGCCTTGCTCACTGTCGCTCTGCGCAGCATTCATGACACAGCTTTCAGGACTCTACCAGGGAGATATCTTCAAAAGGTGTATGGAAGTAGACCTTTGCAGTACCAAAACCCTAGATAGCTTGTCAGTAGGGCAAGCAGCCTGCAGACAAAGCATCTCAAGCAACATGCTCACCAGGCCTTCATGAGTAGAGAGTTGCTGTGGCGCGCAGGCCATGAGCACCATCTGAACTGACATGCTGCCCAGGTCCAAATATTCCAGAATCTGCACGAAGGCTCCAAGTGAACAGAATATCATGGCCTCTGCCCGACCAGGACTGTGTTATGGCTGCTTGCATTTAAGCTGAGACAGTGTCATGTGATGGGAGTAGCATCGCATACTTCATAGGATATGCCATCGAGCTGAAACTCAGCACGCTGGTGATGCTTCCCCTTCAGCGCTGTCTCTCCTTGAGTGAGCTACACACAGCGCACTGCATCCAGTGTATCGGCAGTTGTGAGACCCGACTGGGGGGCTGGTGGCCAAGGCATGAGACACACCTCACAGAAGAGCTTCAGCAGAAGGGTGAAGACGTGGACAGACGATGTGCTCAAGGCAGCCAGACACGCCAGCAGCATCTGCGGGTATGCCTCCAGCTGATCCATTGGCATAGCCCTCACCATGCCCTGCAACCAAGATTGACAGCTCCCTTATCCGGAATGTTACACCTTATAAAACGCATTGACATAATGACAAGATTGCCGTAGAATCTGCAGTACTAGTAATGACGAAGGCATGCCAAACTGCGCTCCTGCTTTTGTGATGAGACCAGGGGAAAGATATCTGCAGACCTGCAGCGTAAGGCAAACTTCCACACAGTCATGATATGAAGCCTTCTGGGCGTTGGGCTGTAGGCATTTGTGCAGACATGCCAGCAGTGTGGAGCAGGCTTCTGCTTCCCTCTCGCTCTGCAGAGCTCGAAAGACCTGCGAAGGCAATATGGCAGTTGGTACGCATTCTGTGCAAGGTAGCCACCTAGCAGCTCGGTCAGCCAAGGCGTACAGTGAGCAGCCAATGACAACCTGGTGGGACCTCGCTGTGAGATGACGAGAGGAGCTCTGCAGCATCCATCGCATGGCTTCTGCTGCCCACTGGCCTCTGATATCCGCCTCAAAGCTCAAAACCTCCACCTGCATGCATGTCGCCCTAATCAGATGCTCCTGCAACACTATGCAAGACAAATCAGGTCAAAGTGTGCATAGCCTCTCATAGAGCGATACGAAGAGGCAAATTTCCTCACGTACCAGAGACTGCACAAGGAACTGCAAGGCAGCTGCGCTGCTGAGGTGCGGCCTCTGCAGACTGCTCTCCTCATAGGGCCAAAGAGGCTGCCCTTGCATAGCCTGCATGTACTGTATCAGGCGTCCAACAGCCTCCTCCTCCTCCTGCATATGGACACACCAGGTTTGCATTCTGAGTCGCTCTCGTCAAGCTCCCTCAAGTTACTGGTATGCCTTCCTTCCTGAATCTCACTGCTTTGCTGGCACTGCTTCTGGTAGGCAGACTTAGCTTTGCATAGCTGGCTGGAAGATTGCCGGTGAGTATCCGCTCAAGCATACCTGTCTAGTGGTGTTGCGCTGCTCTCCAAAGTGCTGAGTTGTCAGGGAGTAAACAAGGTTGAGCAGAGCCTGCAAAGCAGCAAATGCACTTGCTGAGCAGGAGCGGCGGCCTGCATACGCGCGAAGCCTGAACAACCTAAGTCTTGTTCAGATAATCCAGGGGAGGCGACTCGAGCGGGATTACAGACCACTGAGTATATATCTGACCTGCTGGGCATGCTGTTGCAGGATGGGTTGGAGGGAGTCAAGGCTGATGGTGAGGATGTGCAGCAGGGCCGCAAGGTGCTCCCGAATGTCTTCTTTTTGCTCAAACAGAGTCTCGCTGAGCAGGCAGAGGGCCATTTCTGGGCGCGCGAGAGCCTTCCTCCTGCAGGCACCCCAGGTCTCACTGTACTTGCAGGGTTCCATGATCTGTAAAGTACGGGCTGACATCAGACAATGGTACAGGGCAAAGCTGACATTCAACGGGTAAGAGCACAGTGGCGGATACCTGACAGGCGAGGGAGGCGGCAGGTTCTCTGCTTCGCGGTGGAAGGAGGCCGAATAGGACATGGAGTCCGGAAGCATTGCCGAGTCATTCAAGGAGGATGTGAAGGAGCCGCCAGAGTGGTTGCTCAGCTCGGACCCTGCCCGGGATGACCGCAGCAGATCGCTCACTCTCCTGAAATGCCCTGTACAGCATGCGCTCGCTCATTGGCTATCTTTCTGGCGGTCGCATAGAGATGCAACACTACAGCCAGCACTCATGGTGATGCTCTCAGCACAGCCGCAGCGCCATCATTGACAATAAGAGTCCGCAAATGCTTTAGTGTATCTTTATGGTCCACTTTCAGGCAGTGTGATGATCATGCCAGGTGCTGAGGGACCTACCAGCGGCGCTGCCGACGACACTTGCGGATGTTGAGACTTTGTGGTGAGAAGATGCACGCTCATGCGTCTCAGAGGCTGTCTCGTTCCTGGACTTCCTCTGTGGAGCAGGAGCTTCATGGTGGAATTCGTACACCTGCATGGAGAGTCGGGCCTGCGTGTGCCCAGCATGCAGATGCACCCAGGCCATCAGCGAGCTCACACCCTCAGTGCCACATGCCAAGCCTGTACAACGGCTCTAGTCCAGCCAGAGGACAACATGAAGTCTTCCGATATACAGGGCAACATCCCGCTGCAAAGAGACCAAGACAAGCCTTCGTACCCTGCTTGTGCGCTCCGTGTGGGTCTTCACCACTGCAGGGTCCTCTGCCTCATGCAGCAGCTGACTGATCTCATAGATGAGATGGTCTATGGTATGCTGGGTGGACACAGCTGAGAGGCAGGCAGCTATCCTCTTGCCCACGGAGAATGTGTGAAGCTGTGATGCAGTGGCCTGCAGTGGATGACATTAGGATTATCTGCTGCCATTCACACCTGACAACACCCCCTCAAATCTTTGCACATTTCTCTGGTACGGATATGCAAGCTTGCATGTGGTTGCGCCAAGTAGGAAGCCAAAGTTTTCACCTTGTTTGGTAGCTCAGCAGCTTCTTGAAGACCCTGTGTGATGATAAAATCCAAGATGGGGATGACGTTGCGTTTGTTGGCTGCCACATTGAGCCACAGCTGCCCCGTCTCCTGCGGGAACGCGCTGGCATGATGCCATGTCACCTGATACATGCTCTTCAGCAGCTGCTCGCTCCAGTTTCCTGCAGCCCACTGTCATTGTCTCAAGACTCTTCAGCACCGCTGCTTGTAGCCAGATCAATCCATGTACTTGGGATCATGCCAAGGTTGCACACTCAGCTCATGTCAGGACTGTAGCAGCCATCCGCCTTCGCTTGCATCGCGAGGCCGATGCGCGGGGCACAGAGCGGCTCCTCGAAGGGCACCTTCCCAGCGCGCCGCAAAGCTGAGGTTGTGCATCCAGGGCGCCAGGCATGCGAGGACCTGGCGGTGCGTCTGCGGGGCCCCGCTGGCCTCCAGCTGCCGCATCATCATCTCCATGCACAGCGACTCGCTCAGCTCCGGATGGTCCCTGCACGTGGCTCTAGCTCCATGCACGGTTGCCAGTGGAGCTGTGTGTTCTCGCTGGGGAGCTGAAGTGTGCTGTTTGGCACCTGACTGTATAGTCAAGGAGGCGCTGTCTTGGCATGCACAGCCCTATGTCAGAACCTTTGACAATCATACACCCAGTCCTTGTTTTGACTGTGAAGGAATGCTCACCTGGCCAGGGTGACGGAGAGGTGAAGCTGGAAGTCTTGGTAGGCACTCTGCAGGTTGCCTACAATGACAGCTGCTCCGGTCTCTTCTCTGCACATTCCGCCATGAAAAACGGGAGTGCCAGGCCGCACAGAGGCTGCAGCCTGACCCCTATCCTTCCACACCCTTGATGACACCGTGTCCAAAAGATTCAGAGCATCATCCCGCACAGCCTGCGGAGCATACAAGAGGATCAAAAGCATGCTTGGCACGCCTGAGGATGGCCTGCATGTAGCCTTGTCTCTCAGGCATCATGGTGTCAGGAAAGAATGCAAGAGTTCCATACAGATTGGACTCACCTTGTCTGGATCACCTATCTTGCACAGGACGAGACTGAGAAGCTGGTACTGCGGTATGTCAATCCTCTGTGCCACATATGCTTCTGTCAAAACCTGCGCATGTGCCAGTCTAGTGGGCATCTTCACATGGAATGCTGGGTGTTTAGAGTGTGATATTCAGATGCTTGCGCATAGATAAAGGAAGCGGATGGGCAGATCAAGCAATAAGTATACACCAAAGCCGGAGCTACACCTGGAAGTAGGTGCGGGCGAGGATGGGCTCAGCAGAATAGCACTGGTGCACGATGACCGAGAGCACTTCAGGGTTGGTGCTGAGCAGGTTCAGCAGCGCAGTGCTGGCCACAGCGGCCTTGGATGGCCCCAGGACGCGGAAGCTGGTGGCAGCGGCAGTGGCGCTGGTCGGGCTGTCATGGGTGTGGGCGCCGCGCAGCATCCTGTCGATCCACGAGAACACCCGCCCCTGCGGCTTCCTCACATCCGCATCGAAGGCTGGACCCTGCAAATGAGCATGCTGAGAGTGAAGCCGACATGCTGGTGTACTCTCCAGATCATCTACAGGGTGGAAGCAGGATGCCTAGCACTGGGAAGAGGCCAACCAGAGCACTCAGTGAGATCACAAGAAGCAGTACACCGCATGCAAGGGCAATTTTGCAAGCAAACTTGAATAGCTGGGAGATCAGCTCTGGACGAAGGCTGCTATAGGTCCTGCAGAGTGTAACTCGTGTCTAAGGGCAGCATGCTCACCAGCAGCATTGCAGCCATGCCCAGGGCTGCAATCAGCTCCAGGTATTCATTGGCCTCCAGCAGATCAGCCTCCATTGCCCGTGCCGACTCAGGGTCCTTCACGCGCGCCTTGGCAGCCATTACTGCCTTGGCAACGTCGCCTCGATGGCGACCTGCCGTGTACCACGGCAGAACCTTGTACTTTGAGCTTACACAAAAGCGGACAGACATGCACTGAAAGGGTAGGCTTGCAGATAGACAAGCTAGGCAGACAAGGGCATGCTACCCCCTTGCCGGTCACACTCAATTCTGCAGATGTAGCCGTGCAGGAGGTTTGAGATGATGTTGCCAGACCTGGAATTGCGCCTTCCTCTGTCCACGAGGAGAAGGCGAAGAAGAGCATGCGGCGCAAGTGCAGAGTGAATGGGCTGTCAGCACCATCAGCGCACTGCAGCGCCAGGCAGCGCGCTACGCTGCACAGACAGTAGCGGAGAGCCAGCACATCCTGAAGGGGCTCTGCGATACAGCACTGACAGCAGTTGAGGAAGCCCCGGAGACTGGGTTCTTGCACATCCTGATGGTCATGCGCTGAGCATACCAAGAGACTACAATGAAAAAGCCACAGGCAGGATGCTGAGGCAACAGGAAAGGGCGGAGCTGCCCACAGTTGCTGGGCCTAGTGAGAGCAGGACACAGGGAGCGCGAGAGGCACCTTGGGGATTGCTGTTGAGGAACCTGAGAGCATCACTAGCGAGCTCCACAAGCCGGTCACGGTCCTTCTGGGACCCTGCAAGAGCCCCAGGCGGCATTGCATCCAGCAGCACCCTCAGTACGTGCGCAACTGTGATCCGCACATCCTCCCGCCTCGGTTTGCTCCTGGCCTGTACACCAGAGACAGCTTATGACTGAAGTTGCAATCTGCACTGCTGGTGCAAGCCTCCTCAAGACTGCATAAGATCGGATGCATGGCCTATCATACGCCCTGTAGACCTCAGGTCAGATGAACATGCTGTCAGAAGGCAGGGAGCATCCAGCAACCTAGCAAACATGGGTAGGGTGAGTCTGCAACCTCCCTCGAGCACTTCTCAAGGGTCATCCTATCTAGCCCACCTTGGCTCTGTCAATGCTGTCCTCTCCCAGGGACTGCATCTCCTCCAACAGCATGCTGACACATTCGTGACTACAGTGCCCGAGCGCAAGAATTGCAGCCTGCTGCACAGCTTCAGGACCAATCCTGCAAGAAAGTCCAATGCTCATGACTCCCTTCCCCATGACTGAGGCAGGAGAAGCGCTCTCCTTATGTGATGACAGGATGTATGTACAAGCGATATGCTGGAAGACTTCACAACGGAGGCGTGCAAGAACAGGGTTACCTGGCGTTCTGGAGAAGCAGCCGAAACAGTTCTCTGTGTCCCAGCTTGGCCTTCAATGCACCATTCGGCCCCGCATATGGTAGTGGGCATGCACAGGCCACCATGGCATACGTGCGGGACAGATCGGCCTTTAGAGGGTCCCCTGTGGGGTCAGTCAACTGGACTATTCTACCAGAGCTGTCCCTGAGCATAAGCGCCTGCATGCATCGCCCAGAGTATGAAAAGCTTAATGTTGCTGCTACTGAAGAGTAGCAGAGCAGAGCAGTGCAGGCAAAATAAGGATGCTTGATACTAATACTGCCACATGTGAACCCAAGGGAGAGCGGTGCCATTATACAAGGTAGGGTGAGCTGAAGGCTTCAACGTACATGCAGGCGGCTAACAATCTCCTTATAGGCCTCCATGGCCGAAGCAGGGCAGACTGTAGAAGCAATCTTGACAGCCTCAGCCATGCAGCGGCCCCACCTCACAGAGTCCTCATACGTCAGTGCTCTGCGCATCAAGTCCTGCAGACAAAGCAACAGCACCTATGGAGAAGTAAGACTACAGTGCAGACAAATTCAGTGGGTAGTGAGAGGTGCATACATAAGAGAGGAGGGTGCAAAACGTGCGCCAGATGGGATCATGTAATGTTCGGCGAGCACATCCAAACAAATGCTGTCCAAGAGCTTACCCCAAGGGTGACTGGGGCCTCTCTAAAAGGTCTGTCAGCGCCAATAGGACGCCATGTCCGCCACATGTCACTCCAGCGGCCAAAGTCCCAGTAGCAGTGCTTGACTAAGATTGGTCCAGACTCTTCCAGGATGTCGATGACATAGCCACGTGTGGCTGTGTCCTGTTGACCAGGCTGCACGTCTTTGCCTACACCCAACACAATGGTCCTCTGTGCAGTACAATATAGGCAAGGTAGCATGCAGAGGTCAGCTTTCAAGCACATGCTGTTGAACGTTCTCATGTGGGGCAGGCAAGGAGTAATACTGTCAAGACCGCTCACCAGTAGCAGCAGATGGGTCCAGCGCTGTGCTCAAGCGGCGGACTGCTGTCAGGAAGTCCCATGCTGCTCGTCTGATGCTGACATCAGGGCTGCACATGAAGCAGAGACCAGTGCCCTCCAGGGGGGCCACTGCCAGCTTTGACTGTGCCTCCTCATGGTCGCCAGGCTTGTCCTCTTGCAGAGTGTCCAGCCATTCGTGTACAAGGGCACTCATAAGGATGATTGCTGCTCTGATTGCCTGCACCACCCAAAGCCAGGCCTGAGACAGTGAGGCATTCCGTTGTGCAGATGATCAGAAGCTCATCATCTGGTTGCTTCATGCTTAGGCTTTTGGCAAACCCTCTACCATTGCAGCACTGCATGCTTTTGGGACACCCTCCTGACAGTTGCTGTCAGGTGCTCATCGAAGCTTGAACAGAGCACAGGGCTGCGCCACGGCAGCACACCTCAGGGTGATCTTCTGATAGACGGCCCAGAAAGGATGCCATGCCCAGAAGAATGTCGTTGCGGTTGTGAGGCAGTGCCCTCATGGACCGCCTGAGGACGTCAGTCGCCGCTTGGCGCACAGCAGCATCTGCATGTATGGTGTATCCTGCACAGCAGCCACCAGAGAGTTTGCTCAACCCATGGCTGCGGACAGAATGAAGCTTTGCGTTCATGTGGGCTCTCAACATGCTGTGGATGCCTATCATTGCAGGCTGAGTACGCATGGGGCACAGAAGAAGCCACACCAGGGAGTTCTGTGGCAAGGCGTGTTGCATCCCAGGATTCAGGCACGACGTATGGAAGGCAGCACAAGGCAGTGGCAAAGACTGGCAAGCCAGGAGCCTTGTCCTTTGGCAGGCCTTCAGCTAAGCTCCTGCACAAGCTTGGGAGGGTCTGAGACGCTCAAGGGGATCCCCTATTGTATGTGAATGTCGCCACTCTTCCAGGTCTGCTGTGGCTATCAAAGCACCAAGTGAAGATGTGTTTGCATTCGTGCATTCACGCAAGAGCAGCCTCCCGCGTCCTTCACTGTCGGACCCAGTGCAAGTTAGATATATCATGTGCCACAAACATAAGGAGCGTGGCAAGCCAGGTGGGAGCACACCTTCCGGCACTGTACAGCCGAAAGCTGCCAAATATGCCGTGGCCATTCTGCAGAATCTGGCCAAGGCTTTTGACAAGCTGTTGCTGGACTTGTGCTGGTGCATACACGTGCAGAGGATGCTGTCCTCGCCGCAGCATATTGAGTAGGTCCAATGAATATGAGCCCTCCAGGCTCCAGGGGTCATTCTACAAACAGCACAGACTGCCAACAATCAGTATCCACTGCTGGCATGCCCGATTGCACTACCAGAACGCTCCCTTTACTTGCAGCGGCACAAGTCAGAGCAAGTCCTAGCACAGAGTGGCACACAGATCATGGGCTGTACTTGCACGGCAAGAGATTGGGCAGTCTCATATGGCAGAGATACGCCTCTGTACCTCAAAGCTGGGCTGCTGATCCCCCTGCCTCCATGCGGGCGCCGCGATGAGCATGGTGAGCAGGGCTCGCAGGCCAATCATGAGTGCGTCCCAGCCTGAAGACTCCATTGAGAGCATGTCTGGCAGTAGGGTCCCGATGCCATAAGCAGGTGCATGGCGGGCCAGGACGCAGCACAGCTCCATGAGCAGATCCTGCATGACTGTCACCATTCAACGCAGCCCAAGCCTTGGTAGCGTATACAAGTGGCCAGAAACACAAAGCCTTGCATGTGCAAACGGCTAGGCAGCAACACACCTGCTGCTCCTGGAACTGAAAGCTGCCTTTTCGGAGGTGGGCCATGACAGGCTTGGTAGACTTTGCCAGCCACCTGTCTGCAGCCGCCTCAGATCCATGCTGGGAGTTCCGTCTCAAAAAGGATTCTGTGCAGAGCACTATGCACTCGAGCACTTGGGTCCGCTGCAGCTTGTCCTGCAATTCCTTGTACTCAGTCCATATGCAAGCATGACAATCAGAATGCAATGGCCTCTCCGCAGTACATGTAATGCAGGCGCCGGGGTCCTCCTGCATATTGCCTATGAGACCCTGCATGCATGGGCAATAGCAACACATAAGCACACCAACTTTCATGGTGACCACACTGAAAATGCTTTTCCTTGCAAATGATCCCAGAGATGCTCCCTCTTGCCTTGAGCTGGCGTTGGAGATGATCCATCTGGAAGTCCACGTAGGCATTGAATGAGACATCTTCCTCCAGGCACAGCAACATGGTGACAAAAGGGTGGCCCACTGCAGCATGCTTGCTTTGCCTCGAGATCCATGATGCTATCTCTGTCCTGATGCTGTGGACAATGTTATGCCAGGCACTGAAGCTGTGGGCCTCAGCCCCTTCGCTCTGCTTCCTGAAAAGCCAACCATCAGTGACATCTTACGCTCCTGTCAATTCCGTCCCAGCGGGCCATATGCTGACAGGCCCTAGAACACCGGCGTTCCGCTTCAGCTCACTGTACTTCGCAATTTCAAAGCGGTTCTGAAAGTGGCTGGTCGAGCAGCACCCTGCCCACCTGGGAGCACTGTCCATGATGAGCCTTTTCAGGATACCGGTAAGCATTTCGCTAATAGCATGCTGGACCTGGCTTTTGCGGACTGGTGCAACATGCTTCAAAGGATGCATCCGCGTCAGAAATGATGTGGCCTCTGTAACCTGCAAGAAGCAGTACACTAGCTTGATGGCCATCCCTCTCAGAAAAGATTGTCCCATATCAGCAGGACATAGCGGTAGTGCTCTGCAAGGTACCATGCATGCATGTTGTAAGGAGCAATATCAGATAGGCCGTGGCTGTGGGTAGCTCTGGTGCAACGTACCTCAGTCTCAGTGAATAGGCCAAGTCGTACACACTGCATTCCCTCACACATCAGCAGGATCTCCTGCCTGGCAGCTGGCATGTCCACCCTGATGCGGCTTTCCAGCTCCTGCAATGCTCGTATGTCTCATCTCAGCGGCTGCCGGCACAAGGAGCAAGTGCGCCCAGCATGGCTCAGTAGTCACAGGTGCATTGGATTAAAGGAAGGGCCCTGAGTGAGCTGCACAGTCTCAGACCTGGATAAATCTGTTGGCAATTGCCGGAAGATGATGGAAGCTCAGGCCACCAATTATCTCAGCGCACAGTGTGGTCACCTGCAAAGGCACGATTATTGCCTCGGTGCGCACTTTTCTGGCTGGCTGCCTGACTGGGCTTTGCCAGCTAGTCACGGCATGGCGCTCAATATGCTGAAACAGGATAATGCCCTCCAGCAGTCAGGATGCACCAAATCCCCCCCCCCAAGTCACCTTTGCTCGTGCCTTCATCAAGTCCAAGAAGCGCGAGTCCACAAACTTCTCGGCATGCAGCACCCAGTCAAACACCAAGTCCTCCAGTGCTTTAGCCTGGCTGCTGGACAGGCTGCTGCTGGTCTTGCTCACAAGCTGGAGCGTCACCTCAAGATAAACAGTCTCCACTGCAAGCTGCACATAAACAATACCTCCTGGAACCGAATGTCATGGGTTTGGCCTGTCATGGATTTGGGTGTCAATGTCATACATCTCAACCACTCAACAGTGCTTTGTGTGTGGAATGAAGACAGCACGCAATGCCGGTCTGCACTGGCAGCGTTCATGCACTAATCCTCCAGCACAGGTCGCAGGACACCAACTTATTCTAGGTTGCTCCAGCCATAAATGTGCAGAATTCCGGCTAGCTTACCCTCTTCCGCAGGATTGTGATCTGGTCAGACTGTTGTGTGGAGGTGAGCTTCAGGGAGGCTTTGCGCCAGGTGAGCAGGGCGTCAAAGAGCTGCGCTGCTGCCAGTGTTGAGATGAGCTGCAGCCCTGCGAGTACCCGGCCATAGCCCAGGTCTGCTGGTGCTTCGCCACGATCCTGCATGATGTATGCTGACATGTCAAGGTTGCGTGCCAGGCCTTGCGTCAGAGGCTGCAGAACGGTTGTTGATACTCTGGCACCTAATCCCATAAATGGCTGCCTGTGCACACCCTCTATGTCAGACACAAGATCTATGCCGTGGTGATCACTTATCTCGGTCGACATACAAAAATTGATTTGATGGAGCCTGGAAAGGCAGCATGCCTGTGGTGTTGCAGCATCCACATGTGCCTTGGCGTGGCTCTTGAACTGGGCAAGGAGGGTGTCAGCAAATGGTGGTAGCTGCGCCTGTTGAAGCTGGGTCGCCATTGGATAGCTCAGTTGATCAGATGGCACAATCGCATGCGGTTTTCACTCACCAATTTGCCACACATTGACCCTCTGGTAACTATTCCAAGGTTGGCAGATGGCCACATGAGGTCTACCGATATCGCGCGATTGCAGCTACATCACTTTCACTTCTCTTGGAGTTCTCACACTGTCAAGCTGTCCGGTGGAAGGCCGCTCTGGAGATTGTAAATGATGGCAGTTCTGGTGTCTGCTCTGGACTGGCCTTGGGGGCATGCGATTTACACACAGGATGGCAGACTGCATTTGGACAACATTCACGTCTTTTCTCAGATAAATTATCTGTTGAGAGGGACTGGAAACGCTCCTGGGCTCCTGATGATGACTCACCCCAGCCCTACGCAGACCGAAATGCCCTATGCTCCGCTTCAGCACACTGCAGGACCTGCGTAACCAGCCCTACACAAAGACATGCATCGATTCTCATCAATAGGACCTTGGAGCGTTGCTGTTGACCCGGAAGTATCTGCTACTTACGACCCATCTTATTTACATACATTCCCAGCAGGGAAATTAAAGCCATTCAGATGCCCCGTGAAGGCCTAGATCCATCAGAGATTGAGACAGCAGTCATAGTCCTCCACTATCTGGTGTCACATGGATTTGCTAAAGCAGTAGCAGCTTTCAGAAGGTGAGCAGGGCTGCGAACAAAGGACGTGCTCTCCTCATCGCCTGATAACGAATGCCTTTCAGTATCTTGCTTCTCCTGAAATATTCTGACAACGTGTTTGCGCCCCAGGGACGCAAAACAGCTGCTGAAACCAGTGCGGAGCGTACCAGCAGGCATAAGGCCTCTTGCCAACATCATCTTGGAGTATGTCGCCCTCAAGGAGGCTGCTATACGGCGAGACACCTACTTAAGGGGGAATTCAGCGCTTCGGGAGATCGATGAAGTCATCGCACGTCGCTCTGAGTGCCAGAAGACAGTTCAGGAACTGGCAGCTCAGGTGGCTCACGAGGACCTCTCAATTGGAGTCTAGACGCCCTGGTGGCGATATCTGGCGAGGAAATGTTATGCCTCAGAGCGCAAGTCCATGAATGGCAATTTGCTTGCAGTGCCAGCGGCCAGTGGAGGGACCCAATTTTGCGCTGGGTCTTGGAGAGAGTCATGGGACACCTGAAGAGCCTGACTTGGGGAACTTCCAAGAGCCACCGCTTGGTGGTGATGGCGTCCAGCAGTGCCCAGCAGAGGCAGCAGCAGCTGACGACGCAGCCCAGCCCAGACATACCCCGCGGAAGCTTTTGAGAAAGGCGGCCCCAAAAAGGAAGAGGCTGGTCGGTGTGCAGGCAGCCGCAGGTATGCTACAGTGCTTACAATATAGAAAGGCTTCATCATCCTGCCATGCTGGCTTGCACCAGCATTGTTGCCGCGCTCTGCAGGTCCCATGCATGGACTCATGTATCATCACGTCGTGCTTGTCGGCAGCATTTCATCTACTGGCACTATGCTGTACCGCTGTTGACTGGTATTACTGTTCTAGATATCCTGCCCTCATGGTGGCTGATAGCGCAGTCCTTTGCTGCAGGGGAGGCTGCTGCTGGTACCAATATCCTGAATCAGCCTGTCAATGAGAGAATGCTGGAGCAGCTGCTGGCTGGGGAGTGGCAGGTGACAGGAGATACATTTCACTCCTGCATTGCCGCTCCGAAGGCCACATGCTATTTTGGCAAAAGCATAATATCAAGCAATCAGTATGTCCGAAGTGTAGACGGGAAGAGACTTATAAAGAAAATGATGTGGGTTGCAGTGTGTGCATGTTGTAGCAGAAGCTGCTGAGAAAGAATCTACCGGATCCATCATACTTTCCTCTGTGTGCCAAAAGACGACATGGAAGTGCTGGGCCGCAGGGGCGGTTTGCAGAAGGACTGGCCAGCTGCATCAACAACCATCTTGGACCCCAGGGGGAGCAAGACTCCGCTCTCTCAACAGCAGACATGACACACTTGGAGATTATGCCACAGCAGCAGGCACGGCCCCTTGGAAGCGCTCAACATCTGCGCACTCCTTGACGTTATTTGCACTTCCAGGCTCCCGATGTCACGAGCTGCAGGCATGCCAAGACCTTTTATGGGACCCTGCTGCGGCTGCTGTATAGTGAATGGCTATGCAGCACAAGACTTCAGTGCAACATACAAAGCATTGCCCACAGTATTGCAGAAATCTGTGCAGGCGCTGGATGACACAGCACTGATGGACTGGGTTTCTGCGCTTACAGAAGAGCCCAGCATGACTGCTCTGCTGGAGCCTATTGTAGCTCTAGAGCCGGTGCGTCTCTTACCCAGGCAGATCTCGGTGGCAAGAGACCACCTTCATCTTGCACTAGTCCTAAGGCCCCTGCCCACCCGCGCAACAGTTGTAACAAGCAGTGCTTGAGTACCAAGCCGGTACTATGCAGGGGTCACCAATTGCAAGGCTCGAGTCTGGCACGGAAGGAAAGAAGAAGAGGAGCTCAGTGCTGTTGGAGAGACACCAAACTGAGACTCAGCATGACAGCATCAGCATGGCGACTGCAGCATATGGCCATGAGCACTGGCCTGGCAGGGCTGCAGATGCTCAGCAGGCGCTGCTGCCTATTCCTTCTCCAGCACAGGATGACGCGCAGACGCCGCCCACAGTGAAGAACGCAGATCTCCAGCAGAAAGAGATGGCACAGGCTGACCTGGCCAGAGACACATCCTTAGCACATCCAGAGATTATAGGTGCGGGAGCTGCGGAAAGGAGTCAGACCGGATTTGAGAGTGGTAGCCCTGCTGAGCATGGTCAGATTGAGCAAGATGGGCATGGCCACAGTGAGTCGCCCACTGATGACTCTGACTCGGATGATGACATCCAGGTACGAGCCATGGATAGAACAGCACTGCTTAGCAGCCTGGTGGGCTCTGGGGCAGCAGAGGGTGCCATTGAGAGCCTTGTTGCCTCCCTCAAGTACTGATGCGTTCCAGGTAGAAGCAGTTGATGTGGAAGTATCTTGCAGTCCAACTATCTAGCTGATCTCTTCCCACAAAGTGGTGGACTCCACCGGCATGTGGCGACATGTACATCAGGTCGTACTAAAACAGCCGCGACTCCCCAATCGTCGTCTTGCTAATGTAGTTAGGCGCATTTGAATGTCCACTGCCTCTCCTGTCTTGGAGATGCAGTGGGGCGGGGTGCCCAGTGCCCATGGAGCCCGGCCGGCAGTCGTATGGGGCGTTTCTCTCGGCGCCCTAGCATATGTCAGGGGCGATTCTGCTTTGGACCAACCCACCTCAGTATTAGCCGTAGTTGTTGGAGCACAGCTCGAGGACAGGACAAGAGCCATCTCCCATCACACCGGCTGTAGGGCGCCAAGAGTCCCTTCACCATCTACTGTGGTGCACAGGAATCTGGGTCGACAGCTTTATGTATGCGCGCAACGTTGTCGGCACTCTCAATCATCTTGCAAAGTGACATGCTTGAAGCGCCTGGAGGGCCAGATATGTGGGTCTCGTGAACAGCATGGGCAACAAGAAAGGCAGTACTCACCAAGCCCAGAACGGATCCAGCACAAATCAGACATCTCCTAGTAAAAGCAGCAAGGCAAAGCAGAAAGGAAAGGGGACAGGGCGATCATGGAAGAGGAGGGTGTGGACAAAAGTCGAGGCTTCTCTATGGGTCATCGGTGCAGCCTTCTTTCTGTGGCGTGGTGATGGCATATATAACCTCCCAGATGTCATAAGGCTGGATGACAACGTTGACAGGTGCCATCCTGGCTACGTCAGCCTGATAGAATGCGTGGGAAGGACACATTACCAAATGTTTCTGGCATTGCAAGAGGCTGCATGGCCTGTCTGCCAGGCCTGAACTTGTCATTGGATTCATAAGCAGCTAATGGCATCATCAGAAGTTTTTCCGCATCATCCTGCTAGCCCTCAGTGGCACCGTGTCATCAGCGCCTGAGCTGTTGCTGCATCTGATGATGCAGGAGGTGGCTCTACTGCGGCACTGCTTTTCTGGCCTTGCACTTTCTGATCTTTCTGTACCTCAGGCTGTGGTAAGGCTTATTGCTGCCCTCAGCATTCCATCAGTATATCATGCGTTGTGGTCGATCTGTGTCTCAACCACAAGCCTCAGATGCGGTTGCCATTGGTGTTCAAGCCACATGCAGCTGACACTCTCTTTTTATGGAACTCAGGTTGCAATGGTATAGAGGATTTGAGGATTGGGTCAAGGCAGCTCCAGTTGCAATCCCACTGTCAATCATCTGTCTGCTGTCGGGGGGGATCATGTGCGTTCACTCAAACACCCATGCCTTTTGCTTACGACAGACACATGCCTGGCTGCAATGTGTACTTTGGCATGCTCATTGCTCCACGCAAGCTGTGAAGCTCTCCTGCTGCCGCTGCACAAGTGCCGGCACAGCAGTGCTGCTGCTAAATGTTGGCCGGCTTTGCAGGCTGGCTGTGGCGCTCTGGGTACCACTGGGGTATCTGTCTCCCTTTGCTGTGGTGCGTTGCGCTCTTCGTGTTCAACCTCCCTCCTCTTCAATGACAAAATGCTCTTGAGACTTGAGAGGAAGCCTGACTTCTGTATGTTCCCTTTTGCAATGTCGGCCGCCCTCCCTTTCCAAAGAGCTCTGCCGTATTGCATCTCTTTCCTGGGGTCTCTAGCGCAATTGCTATCGGGGATGTGGTGTCACCCACATCACACAGAACTTTGTTCCGTTGATGCAGGCAGTGTGTTTGATGGGCGCAGTCGTGGCACCTCACCTGATACCATCATGGCTCCCGCTCTTTGGTGGCCGTGCAGAGCGATAGGACTTATGTGAGATGACATCTCTGTTGGCCATCATGACCTTGCTGGGTTATATTTCGGCGGACTTTGGAGAGAGTGCAGTGTTTGTGCATGCCTGGCATCCACACAGGCAGGAAGCAGCTGAGGGACCAGGAGTTCAGTTGAATGCCAGCAATCATGCAGCAATCAGGCAGGGACACTGTTGGCATTTGCGTGCATGCATGCCATATAGTTGTTGTGATTTGAATTGTACCAGTTTCAATAGCCTGCTGTATGTCTTGCAGCATGGGTATGCGCTACGCTCTATGTTTAGCATGGCCAGTGTGACATTGGCAGTATATTGTGGCAAGTGCAGCTGGTACTACTAGTACTATGAGCTGCTGTGCATGTAAGTGTCTTCTGCTTGACTCGGGGATTACAAAAGCCATCAGCCTCGGTTGGATCTGATATCAGCAAGGTGTAATACATATTGTAGAAGCAGACCATGCATACTTGATCCACTTGAAATCATCAAATGTACAGCCCTGCTGAGGCTTGTAGGATCGCTTCTTGATCCCCCGCACAGTGCCAACCAAGCTTCATGGTGTGCAAACAGGCAAGGGAAAGAACTTGCTTCTGCTGGAAGCTTAGTGACAGGACATCCAGCATACCACCAGTATTCAAATGATGCCCCTTCGGCGTGCGCATCTGGGGCAGATGCAAACACAAGGTTAACTGGGTCCTTGAGAACGAAGTTTCCCCAGCCATCAGCCCTTATAAAGGCCACTGCTGCAGAAAAACGGACAGAGCTATTCTGCGGCACAACCACAACCACCCGCTGCCTGCTTTAGTCCCACAGGCTGACTGAAGTGCTCACATCTGTAGATGACTGTAGCAGGACATACCACAAAGAGGGACTGAGCTGACTGCTGGTCCAAAGCCACACCGCGCTTTGGGGAGTTCATGAATGTTTGCACATACTGCACACACTACTAGCACAGAAGGCAGCGTGGCAGGATGAATCAAATAGCTGCCAATTAAGCCTGCTCTGATGACAGTGCTATGTAGTCCTACAGCCTGGTGGCAGGACTTCCTACTGCAGCTCTTGACCAAGCTACCATTGTCCTAGAAAGGAAATTCTGCCATAAAAGCTAAAGCCTACTCCTTGGCCAGCCAGCTGGCTGCTTCGATTGACTACGCTGACACGGCGAGGGCTAGCTACAGGCTGGCATCCTACACGCTGGCTGCACATATCGCAGCATACGCTGTCACCTGCAGTTCAGAATGGACTATTCAACCACCTTTCCAAGCCAAACTACATCAAGGGAGTGTCTTCCGCATCGGCATACACTGCAGAGGACTGGAGGTGCATTGCCATGCAACACCCTGCCGTAAGCCTTGAAGGGATCACCTGCTCCTAATGGGCTCCTCTGCAGGCTCCTTCTCTGGATGCAGGCCCTCTGTGACTATTTGCTCCATTGGCGTATCTCTGTGGAAATGCCTCTGTGCTGCTTCCTGAGCATGCACCGCCTCCTGCTGATACCGCTGCTTCTGAAACACATCCCCCTGACGTCCAAGTCCATCTTTGAATTGGTTCTGACCACCAGCCACCCATAATACCTGCAGGCGTGCATGCTGAATGAAGGTAGGCCCCTGCTACCCCTTCTAGAGTGTGCATGCCTGAAGGCCCAAAATCAGCTCTGTGCCATTGCTCTGCGCATATAGGCACTGTGTCTGCACACACCATCATAGTTTGCAAGCTGGTATGCCGTGCTCACAGAAAGGCAGCAATGCTGCTGCAGGTAGACAAGCACCAAGTGAAGACGCAGCACACCCTCCGATGCTTGAGTCGGCGCTCCGCGGCTGAGCCTGCCCCTTCCTGCTGCGGCGCATCCGGCGCGCCCTCCTCCTGCCCATTCCCTGCTTCTGGCCGGATCACCCTGCAGCGCCAGCTCTGGATCTCACTCCCGCCCAGGATGCTCGATGGCATGGTGCAGATGTCAGGCACCAAGGGCAGCCGAAGAACCCTTCACTCCAACTGCGCATACAATGCGGTGATGAGGTGACTGTTGCACCTTCGCTGCTTCTTGGGGTCGGTGACCTTGACTGCATCGCTGAGGCCTGCCGCATTGTCCGACCTGATGGGGTACCCCGCCCACTCATGCCCTGCTGGGGGATCCCAGTCGCATGTGAACCTGCGCCGCACATGTCTGGTTGGCCTTGTCACATGCAGGAGACAGGCGCTGGGGATTGTGCTTTAGTGGCTGCCGCACCATGGGGCAGCAGCAACACAGCGTCTGTGAAGACGGAGGGTAACACTGAGTGCCTCACCTGAAAGGTCTGCGCTCAAACTGCCCGAAATGGAGAAAGTGCCCCCACAATTGATCGTCTGTGGCATACTGTTGCAAGTCTGTGTTGAGGCTCCGGTAGTAGGCAAAGTCAAAGCAGCTGGGCCCCCGTTCGTGCATCATAGCTACCAGAGGCAGCTTCACCTCATCAATGTCTGGAAATACCGCACTCAGCAGCTCGGTATCTGCCGTCGACTGCACCACAGACAGCTCACTGTCAGGTATTTCCTCCAATCACCTATATGTAAGGTATGACAGGGCGATAAGACTGCTCTCCTTCCTGCAAGGCTGCCTACACAACAGGATTGGGCAGCTGCTGCTCCTCAGGGCGGCCTGAAAACGCGCTGTGAGTACTGTGATCCAAGCAGAGAGCACGGTGTGGTGCATGCCTGCTGCTCCATCCAGCGCTCGTAGGCTGATGCCACATCCAGCAGCTCATCGGACGTTTGCAGCACACCCTCCTTGCCTGGGATGAACATGGCCTCTTGCAGGGCTGCAAAATTGGAGTCCATGCCACTGAACAGATCCCTATCGCCCTCACAGTTCCATGACTCCTGACTGCGCCAGTCCCTCCCCTCATACCTGTACGCGCCAGCCTAGTCGATATGGCTGCAAGCTATAGTTGATACTGTGAGATGCCAGGACCGCCGCCTATGGGCTTGTTGACATTATTGCAATCAGTATCCGGGCAAGCGCACCTCTTCATCAGTGACCCAATGTTATAGCCGCGATGCAAAATGGCTGCTGATGCCCCTGTCTCAGCATACCACTTGTTTTCCCAGTGGCTCGTATGGCATTTCAGCACGTCCCCATCCTCCTGCAGCACCTTCAGCCCGACCTGCATTGCAGACAAGCGTGTTCAGCCGCTGCTGGCTGCAAGGAGAATCCCCTCCCCTGCAAGGCAGCAATTGACACAAGCAATATTGTTCCACTGCCACGGATGTGATAAATTACGTTTATCTGGACAAAGCATTGTCAAGGCGGCTGGACAACACCAAGTCAGATTATGGCGTCACATGTCAAGGAGCCCTGGCAGCAGGATATCAAAGCAAGGCAAAATCTGAGTGAGATTTGAGTGATATGCTGGTATAGCGATTGTTGGCTGGCTGCCAGAGAGCACAGGACTCACACCTGATCAACAGCAATTGCATGCGATTGCACATGGGGCACTGCCCGCCACTCCCCATTGGGATCTCCAAGGTAGGGGGTCCCCTCACAGCTGATGACTGGCCCGACCAAGCGGGTGTCGTTGTCAAACTGGCTTGTCAGCCGCTTGTGCCATGCGGGCGTCTCCCTCTGCAGCCCCACATAATTTCGGAGCCCGCCCTTGGCCTGCGC
Organism: Coccomyxa viridis; assembly: GCA_963930925.1. Lineage (NCBI taxonomy): Eukaryota > Viridiplantae > Chlorophyta > Trebouxiophyceae > Coccomyxaceae > Coccomyxa > Coccomyxa viridis. Next base: position 3,363,716 of record CAWVOJ010000013.1, on the reverse strand, counting down.
GCCAGTCGCAACCTCACCACTTTGCTGCTCAGCCACAGTGCTGATTGTCCTGAACTCATCATCAGTCTGCTGCATGACCATGCTGCACTTGTAGGGTGAGCTCTTGCAAGTGCTGGGCAGGTCCTTGCATATATGCTGCGACATCCTCCATCGCATGCAGAGGCCTGCCAATATTTGGGGCGCTTCAGCGCAGACAAGGTGGGTGCAGAGGGATCTTACGGGAAGGTAAGGTGGCGCATAAGGGCCCCTGACGCTGCTGTTGATCATGATGAAGTACTTGTAGTCCTCCGCATCCACCATGCCTGCTGACATGATCCACCCCAGTGTGCCCCAGTCGTAGCACTCATTGTCATGGTACAGCAGCCGTGCGTTTCCCGGGAGCACCACCTCCTCAAGGTCCACCATCTGCACCCAGAGAGCGCTTCCTGAGCCATGCGCCCTTGAGTCCCCAGCCGCTCAGGCAGCCTATCAGCCTGCTTCTGCTGGGCGGGGGGCTGTCAATTGTGCATGTCCTGGATGATACTGCTTCGCTGCTGCTATTCAGGCCTTTGCCGATGCTGCTCCAGGCATTGCCCAATGTGACAGCTCACCTGCGCAATGATGCGGAAGCTCCAAACAGCTCAGGCCCCCGCAGTGTTTTGCAGCCTGTTGACCCGTGTTCATTATGCCGTACAGAGTCACACCTCCGCTAAGCCAGGAGTGTGCATTTGCAAAGCAGTGGAGCAACATGCGCTAGCAGCGGGAAATACTGCAGCTGAACATAGGATGTCTGCTGCCTCTGATGTAGCTGACAGCCAGGGCTGTATCCCTGACGCATATCTTGAGTCTCAGCGATTAGTATCATTGTCTGAAAATAGTGGCATACGCTGGAATTCAGAAGCGGTCTAAGATCCTAACGTGAGGCCATATAAACCCTCAGGATGCAGGCGGATGCAGCCCAAATAAGAATCAAGCGGCGGAGAATGGTATTCGTGATGAAGCTATCACTCATATGCTGCTGTCACCACAGGGTGCCCACTAAGCCCTGAAGCACGCTACTGCAAAGGTCTGGGCGCCAAAATACGGCAGGCTTTGGAACCAGAATCTGTGGGTCCTCTAATGCTAGCTTTGTACCTTAGAGGTCCTACAAGGCGGCGCTGCAGACGACAATGCGCCGAAAGGGCTTCCGGTATTTGGGCTGAATACTCTGCTAGCGCTCCTAAGGCCGCACGCTTGGTTCCGTATTGCGCAATCTGCACTTAAGATATAAACAAAGCTTTTCTTGTAGCTCCCAGCGTTGCCCTCAATACGATCTGGGTCATTGAGGGCAGGGACGCCCAAAGATTGACAGGTGTAAGCGCCAAACGGGGGCTTACCGGAGATTTTCCGCCTTCCTGAACGACGATGATGTAGTAAGCTCCATCCCCCTCCCTCACTCCCCACTTCAGGAAGAATTTGAGGTTGTTAAAGTATTCAGGATCCGTGTTGGAGAAGATGTAGACCACCAGCGTCTCGGGCCACTGCTCCTGCTTGGGCTCGGAGCCCCAAAGCCACGTTGGGGTCCAATACTTCTTCGGCTCTCCTTCTGCCTCGGTGGTCTCTACAGGCTTGCTGCGGTAGCGCCGAGTTACGGCTGTGAGGGCGAGCCCGGCAAGGAGCAGGGCAAGTACGAGCTGCAGGCGACTGCTCAGGTTTCGTTTGCCACGGGCGCTGCGATACCTGGCTCTCATGTCATCCTGCTGCGGTGTCCCGGTCAGATTTCGTGCCGCATCAATGGGACTGATGAAGCCCCCGCCATTGGCTTACAGCTGGACTGGCGCTGCTGCTGTCGGACTTACTAAGGCAACGTCATAGCCAGCTTGGCCTGGCCTCCCACCTTTTTGTTACATCGCACACTCCGAATAATCCTAGCGATAGTGTAGCGGATCTGCATATTAGCCCTGCACGATGACGCAATCTAATAGCAACTGGCAGACTGGTGGTCAGCTGTAGCTCCTTGACTTGCAAGCCAGTTGGGTCTTGCTTGAGCGCAGTCACAGCTTGTGATGATCCCTTAGCATTATACTTCCGAGACAGATCACCTTGGCTTTTCCACCTACAGCTGCGCAGCCTGACTGATGCCATGCTGTCACTATGCCGGAGCAATAAATGCTCTGTATGCTCTGCAGAGCATCCACGCTCTGCACTCCCGTCTAATTTGCTGCATGGATAGCATAACACTTGGTATTGTCAATAACGCACACACAAGCAGTCGTAATGCCCCTGTTGTGAGCGTTGGTGGAGGAGCATGCTTTGTGCAGTCTTAAGTCTCAAGCTTGGAGCAATGGCTCTGCTGAAAACACTCAGTGCAAAATGACCAGCCTTCTTGGCATGTTGCCACCCAGCCAGATGCTCTCCACTATTGTGGACCCAGAAGCTAGTCAGCCTACGTCACCTGCTCACAGCTTTGCAAGAGATGAAATACTGCAACTGCCCATGTGTGGGCGTCATCCTTCTGGAAGGTGTGGTGCGCCTGCCATCTGAGGCGGCAACTCAGAAAACCAGCAAGGTTGCTGCACCTGAGCAACAGACGCTCATTGCCTCAGCACAGGCATCTTGCTGCCACCCAAGCTTCCTCGCCAGGACCTTGCTAGGCTGATGTCCCCAAGTTGGGGCAGCGCATGCAAATGTCTCCGCCTGTCCCACACAAGTGCCAGCAACAGAGCAGCCACAAGCCCCCAGGCCGGCAGCGCCCACTGCATCGCAGCACGCTGGATCTGTGAGGCTGCCGACTGGCACGGCCGAGACGTCACCGTGACGCCGCCCGACAGATTGCGCTTGATGGCTGCGCTGGCCGATGAGGCCGCCGGGCTCATCTCTGTGGGCGCAGCAGCCTCCTCCTCCGCCCTCTCAGCTTCCTCAGCATCCTTGTTGTAGTCGTAGATGCTCACCATGAATGTCTCCCTTGTAGCCAGTACCCCGGTGACCTGCAGCCATGCCGCACAGACTTGTTTGATGCCCGTTCACCCTGATGAGGCAAGAGGAGTCCCTCCCAATGTACCTCAAAGACAGACACACCTGACACATGGCACAGGTGGAATGTCTGCTCCTGTGCACTGTGCGGAGTGCGGAGACACAGGCCCTCACCTTGAGCTTCCGCTCTGTGCTGTTTCGCTCAGGGTTTGTTACCCGGACGACACATGCGTTTGTCCCATCCCACAACTTCACATTTAGGAGCGGCTTCCAGTACACAAGAGACACATGGTTCCAATGCCGCAAGCTGTACTCTCTTGGCTTGCATGTGCAGCCCTCCTCGCACTCCAGCTTGACCGCGCCTGCACATCGACCTCATGCGTGGGCAGATGCCAGGAGATCCATTCTAGTCGAGGTCACCTACTGAACAGCCTTAGTGAGCTACAGAACAATACAGATCTGGCTCCCAGTTGTCTGCGCGCGAAATCTGCCAGTAATGAAACGGCAGACATGCAGGAACGGGAGACTAGGAGGTATCGTGCATTCACCTGTGCGCTCGTAGCTCATGAGACAGCTGACGGCCAATGTAAGCGGGGAATCATCTGCCTCCTCCCCTTCCCTTGTGCCAAATCCATCCATCGGCACCTGTCGCGTCAGGTCTATGAGATGTGATCAACATCAAGCAAGCATGTTGCAGGGTATCATGTGATTCACATGCCATCTTCCAGGCCAAGAGCTGTGGATGGCTCTGACGCACCTGGACAGCCAAGCTGTCTCCCTCTGTTTCGCTGACAAGCCCCCACTTAGGCCTGTCAGGAGACTTGCCCTCATTCACCCACTGCCAGCCCTGTGCACGTCACACAGCTGTGATGAAAATTTCTATCTATATGCGCTCACATGGCCCAGAGACAAGTCCTATACGTCAGAAAGCTTTTGGAAATAGCTTGACGTGCCATGAGAGATCTTGCGTGGAGAGGAAGAACCCTTATCCAGACAGGTCCTAATCATGGCTCTTTAATGGTCTCCGCATGCAGCAGTGAATAGTCGTGAAGGAACCCGCCTTGTCCTCGGACACCAGCGACTTGAATTCAAAGTCCATCTGGCAACGTGATGCATGGTTCTCCCAGTTGTCATCAAACATGGGCATGTGCAGTGCCTCATGCACAGCCTCCTCATGTAGCAGCTCGGTCACCCTCATGTGATCTATCACATGCAGCGCGACATTCTGCAGATACCCTATGATCAAATCCGCCATGTACCTGCAAGGACATCACCACGACCATCTCGAATGCTTCTCCTTGCTTGTTGGAGCGCAAAGTGAGCAGTATGCACCCACAAAAGAGACGTCCGCCAGCGCAGAGTGCTATTCCTGGTAGCCAAGCTACTTTGTGACCGAGCTGAGATTTGTAAGCCTGTTGGAGAGGCACCTGTGGCCCACGCAGTTGGCATGGTTGATGTCCGACCTCCACAGCCACTCAGCTGGCACAGTGAGGTTGGCCACCATATGGTACAAGGCATTGCGCATGGAGATGGAGGGCAGGCCATAGTACTCTGGGACCATCTCGATCACGTTCTCAGGGCTCTCGTAGAAGTGGGTGCCCAGTCGCCTCGGCGTCCAGACATGGAAGTATGCCACGGCTGGCCGCTTTTGCAGATTGAGCATCTTCCTGATTAGACGCTCAAATCCCCGCCTGCACTTCAGACACCCCGAGCTGAGCACACCCGCTGCCGGGTATATGCTAGACTGTGAGGTGAGGCCAAAACGCATTGCATTGATGCGCCTCACCCGTGAATGCTCGTGTCAGGAGTGCACTGTCAGCGGGCTCTGTCAGGCAAGCCGCAGGAGCCCCCACCGATGCATGCGCCTACACAGTGCCAGCACACTGGAAGTGAGTGATCACCTGGTGGGGTCATCAGCAGCCTGGACTGGTGAAGCACGCTCTGCGTCATTGAAGGTGAACTCCAGCAGCACAAAGTCTGCATCAGGAGGAACTATCTGCAGCGCGCATGGCGACACATAGGCTGACGTGGTTCCTGGCAAGCCCTTGTTCAGGAGCCGGTGCTGGTCGTTGGGGAACGTGGCCTGCATGGCCAGCTGCTCAGTCGGCCTTGGAAGCTTGACACACTGTAGCAGACCCTCCACCACCTCTGGGACAGCTTCTGAGAATGCTGCATCTTCCCATAGATCTACAGTCATTCCCTTTCTGATCTCCTCCCAGCAAGGGCTACCCCCATCTTGCAGAGTAAGCCAGGACTTCAAGTGCAGGGCGCACCTGCACCCATCTGTACAGCCTTTCCACATAGTTGTCCCTTGCCATTGTGACTCCCTGCCCAGCTGTTATGCTTCCTCCCAATGCCACCATTGTTACCGCATCTCCTGCACATGGCAACTTCACCCTGCGCAAAGGTGTGCGGCTGCAGTCGGGCTGCTTGTCATTGCACTGCCTCCCTACGACTAGATTGGGGATCTTGGAGCCAGATGCACGTGACTGTCACCATTGAGCAGCTTCTGGAGAAACCTCTCCATGCGCCGGCTATCGCCAATATTGCTGAGGCCCTGAGCGAGCATTGTCTCGGAGAGGAGGGTTCGGTATTCCAGTACAGACCGCTTAATTGCTGCTCTCTGAACCTGCGCTCACCAAAGCCTCATCTGCACTATGCAGGTCTCAGGCCAAGGCCAAGCAGTTTGATTGGAGCCATATGCGATGAGGCACGGCATACCACTGCAATCAGTGTGCAGGACGTTAGAGTGGGCGTGTGGTACAATACATTCTGCAGAGCAGGCGGCCTTGAAACATTGGCCATATGCTTGAGACTGCAGCAAAGAGAAATGCGTGATCCATGCGCCTGCAGCATTGGTGGGTTGGAGCTGGGGTCCAGTTCTTGAGTCATACCTGTGAAAGCCGGCCATTGACGTGACCTCCACCAAGGAGACTGTGTACATTTTGCAAAAAGCTATTATAATCCCTCAGAGGACCTCGTGCGTACTGCCAAACCGCTGGGTCTTCAGGATTTACGTCCTCCACGCTGGCATTGTAGCAGAGACTGCTGGTGTTCACAAGTTCTGCGTTCCACTGCGAGTCCTCCGTCGGCCAAAATGCTGTAACAGAAAGCAGGCAGAAGCTGAAGGCATATAAAATGAATGCTGTGTACGCAGTATTGCCTCGTCGAAGTTCTCTCATTCCAGTATGCCTTGAAACTCTCGTGTGGCCAGGTATGAAGCCACGCCCAGCATCGCAGCCTGGATTCCAGCCCACCACGTTGTACCGCTCAATCAAAAGCTGCTCGTTTCACTGCGACTGATGCGATGAGCCCGTCTCGGCACTGCCAACTCGGCAGTGCTTTCGCGCCTTTTGAATAATCGCACAATCCTTTTCCGTTGTTACTACTGGCTTCCCCCGGCTTCCGAGCCGGGCTGCCCAGCTTCCCCAGACTGTATCACACCCCCATCATGGGTGCTTGCGTCTCGCATGCAGTGTATGTGAGCTTGACGACTTCTTTCACGTGACTCCATCGGGGCAGCGTGCTTTACCGCTCGTGTGTGTGTAGCAAGCGCTTTAGGCACATGCCAGAAACCTCTGCGTGGACATACTCCTGGCAGCAAGACTGCGTATTCCCCCATGATAACCCTGCAATCTAAGAGGAAGAAGGGGGACCAATCAAGTCTCTGAGCTGTCGACAGCACGATGAGCTCAGCATGCTTGACTCAATGCTTCGGCAGCCCGACAACAGGGGACCCTGTATGCGATGAGAGCTGGACTAGGACTGCAGACAGGAATGTCACGCAGGAAAAACGACCACGTACACCAGACGAGAACCCGGGTACACCTGTGCTCAAATGCCTACTTGTGCCATGGCTGTAGAGAGGAAGTCTATGCTGTTATGCAGCGAGCCAGCCTCAATTCTCCTCCTGCCTTCTCCTGCCTCCTGCTACACTGCTCTTAGATAATGGGCCGGTACCTGGATTGCATGTGTTTGTCGTCCTGTTCGTTGCAGAGCTGTGTTCCCAATGCTGTACTAGGATGTTACATTGGCAAGATAACCTTGTTCACATACCTCAAACGCTACAGGGAATAAGAGGGGACGCACCGGGTGGGCATGCAAGGCCTGTACCTTCATGAATATCGATGGGAGCAGCTGCACTGCGTGCGGGAGTACGCATGAGCCTCATGATGCTGCTGCTGAGGGAGCACATGGTGAGCACAGTCCTCTTGAGAGGCTTGAGCCGATCTGCAGTCCGGCATCTTTCACACCTATTCACACAGAGAAGAGGCACGCCAGACTTGTGCACATGCATGCCTCTACCTTGACCTGCATCGCGACAATACATCAAAGATGCGAGCCATCTGTAGTGTGCATGTCCGACATGCTCGAGGAGTGTGCTGTGCGCAGGGGAGAGCAGCGGGCATGAGGATGTATGGCAATGCGAGCACTGTACCTTCCTCAATGACAGACCTATGCTGCATTGTGAAGTATGCCATAAGACCAGGCGCCAGCTGTCTGTGGCTCTTACAGATCAGGATATCATTGAGCTGTCCGACAGCCCGCCCTCACAGGTGCGCAGGGTCTGAGCAGGATGCCAGGAGATGGGTGTCTGCTTGTTCACGCAACCACCTACCAAGCGGTGCATGCTCTTTACAGAAAGCCTCTTCCAGACCGAATATGTGACATCCTGTTGATCTTCCAGATTACACAATACCTGAGTGAAGACTCGTCAACTCCTTCCTTGTCCTTACCCCGCCAACTTGAAGCAAATATCTTCATTCTGGACTGCGGATGTCAGCATGCAAGGTGATACATGATTGTGCGATGGTGCCCACAGCAATACTGACCTGTGCACGCCCCCCAGTAGCTTGCATGTGTAGAGTATGTGAACGAGCGGGATCTAGGCAAAAGCATTCCTTCTATCTCTATATATGCAGAGTTTGACGGGAGTGCATTTCGATCTCAGATCACACGCATTCCATCTGTAAATGGTATGATGTGGTGGTGCAGGGCAAACTTGGAGAGGCACTTACAGCATAGCAATCCTCTGCCAACCAACCTGAGGGAACTGCTGGGCTGTATGGCATGTCCGTCGCCCAGATGCAGGAAGCCACTCTCGCATGGCGACCTGCAGCATCTCCTACCTGCTGACAACCTTCACAAGGCAAGCCTTCCTTAGTGCTGCTCAGAAGTCACCTGTAGCTTGCTTTGCACACTGTGGATATTGTAGTAGCTATAAGAAGACACCCAAGGCAGAGGCCAATGTTGCCATGCTGTGGATGCAGCTGGACAGGAGCATATGCTCAGCGGCGTTGCGTGAAGGAGTGATGCAGGCACGACGAGCTCGCAGGCACCTGCAGGACTTTGCTGCTCTGCCTACCACCTGCCCCAACTGCCCGGACCACCCTGAGATGCCTCTTGCAGCTTCCTTCTTCTCCTGGAAGCTGCAGAAGCTGTCCACCGCATTGCGGTAATGCCTTCCAACTGACTGTACATAGAGCGCAAGTGCCAAAGTGGTCCGAGTCTGGGATGCATCACACACTAGAGGCAGTGTGCCTGAGTGAGCAGGGGCCTGCTGTCTGACAATGAAGGACCCCCTCCCGCAGTGCGCGCGGTGTAGAAGAGGTGCCCAAAAAGCAGCGCTCAGCCGCCCAGATGCTGCAGAAGCTGTGCTTTGCAGCCAGTCATGCGTGCCCGACCTGCTCTGCGGGCATTTCCAAACAGGACAACGAGGTGCGCCTTTGTGGCGCCAGTCTTTCTTGGGATTGTCCTGGCCCTGGCTTACAGATGATTCACGTCTTGTGTGAATGACTTGCAACAAGACACTTGCACCACAAGGTCATGCCTTTGTCTCAGACAAGCTTGGGTGCTACATAAGAATAGCACGGATCCAGACCAGTGACAACAAGTGTTGTTAGAACACTGCTGCTGTAGGTGATCTCAACAGCAGCCACGGGAAGTCTTATTCGCACAGACTTGCATGCTGCTGGGCCAGCAGGGGTGGCGCATCAGTCTGTCATGGACCTGACTCTCAGCTTGGCGCAACACATCTACCGGCTGCACCACCTGCTCACGAGACAGCATGCCTCAGGCAAGCTTGTACGCGATGCTGCTGCATCACGATGCCCCAGTGCCCCATCTGCCTTGCTTCCTTGTGGCACAGCACGTTGACAGAAGGTGCTTGCTGGAATGCGAGATGCATGGAAATGCACCTGCAGGCACAAGCCAGCCACACTCTTTTTCCAAGGACCACGTCTCTGAGAAGGACGAAGTGTATCTTCTGGGGACACAATAGGATTTGGTTTTGCTCAGATTCTGTCTGATGGCTGGCTTTATGTTGCAGGCAGTACCAAGAAGACGCTGAGTGCCAAAGGGCCCAGCGGCGGGGCCACCAAAGGCGTGGGATATGGAGGTGGGCGTTCGGACCCTGGTCAGGCTGGCATGACAAAGAAGGCAGCCAGTGAGGCGCAGAAGAGGCAAGACGAGGCAGATGCCGCAATGACCCACCTGCTCTCCGAGATCACAGTCTGCCTCTCTACGGTACAGTCCTGCTCAACATGCCTCTATTCAGCATCAGCCAGTGCCTTGCCATGACGATGCCCATGGCTGCTTGCCTCACAAGTTCTGGTCCTATGGCAGCACACTGGGGATGGCGGAATGCATATTGATGCTGTGATGATCCGCCCGCTCTTCCGCATCTCAATCCTGCACATCATCAAGCACAGGCCCCTCTGCAGAACTCTGGACAGGCTCTGCCACATGCGCTGTGCGTGATGAGCCAGCAGCTGATGCTGGCGGCTGCGCTGCGCCGCTTGTTGCAGAATGACTCCCTGCTGGACATTGGCTCGCGGCGCTCCCTCTACCTGGAGCTCGTCCAGCTGCTGAAGCACCTTGGTGTGCTTCACACGGCCTCATCCTGGACTCTGCTTTGCTTGTGCACTGTGAAATTGGATTTCCAGCATCGCTGAGCAAGGGCCTCTTAGAGGAGTACCTCTTTCACAGTCCCGCATCTCCTCTGAGGCCTGCAGGGTTCTGCAGGCACGCGGAGCGAGCTGCTGCCGGTCCTGCTGAGGCCTGCAGATTTTGATGAGGCTCAGGCCGTCGCCGAGGGCCCAGGAGACTCTGCCACCAAGGCGATTGAGGAGGGCTCGGCGCCCTGCTGCATGGATGCTCTCGGCAACCTCGATAAGCAGTGTGCTGTTTTCCAGCGCAGCGCTGAGGCCATGGGTAAGCTTCCTGTGCAGATCTTCGCCCAGCTAGCAGCCTACCTCCTGGCAAGGTATCAGAGTGGTGCCAAGTGGGACTGACATGTCCCGACCTTGTTTGACTTAGTGTATCTGAGGTTGACAGCAATCAGTTGCAACGAATCCGCAAAATTGGGGCCACTCCTGAGACGGTCATGACTGGGGCCTATGCCTGGCATGCAGCCGAGAGCGCTGATGACGAGGACATGGACGCGCTGGCAATTGCTTTGGAGATTGCATCCGCATACGAGCAGCTGCAGGAGAGCTGCGCCACCCTCAAGAGGGCCTCAGGCACCTCTGAAAACCCTGGTTCTTCCATCCCTGGCCAGATCGAACCCCAGTCCCGCTTTCTGGGTGCGTAGAATGCACTAGGCTGCACGTGCATACATTGGAGAGGAATGCATGCTTTCAAGCGTCTATAAAGGTGATGAATTTGCATGAGCAGGGCTCTCAACAAGCAGTGGCGAGGGCAAAGCCCGAAACGCAGCAGAGGCTCAGAGGAGTATAGAGTCCAGGTGAGCCTCTAACTCATAGCTACATTTTTTCTGTCTGCTGTCTCTCCCTTGTGCCCTTGTGTGCCCTCGCTCGTGTTCTCAGGACATGCAATGCTACCCCAAGCATCCTGTCCTTAGCACACTGCAAAGCCCCTGGGGCCATTGCAGGTTCCTTTGCTCAGTGTATGAAAGGCTACCTAAGCTTTCCACATATCCCTTCACATTCTAGGTGGCTCATTGACACTCTCTACATTGCTGCAGGTATGTGGAGGTCATGACACCGCTGCGCTTCAGGGACCATGCACTCATTCAGGGCAATGACTTCTACTTCCGAAAGGCAGTGGGCTCTAGCAAGCCAAGTATGATGCCTTCCCCAGCATGATGCCTTCCCCTTTCAGCTGTCATGTTCCTGGATTACAGCCAGCAAAGATGGTCACCTCACATTAGCCTGGTGTAGAAAGTGGGACCGTCCCACTTAGTCTGTGGTGGACGCTAGAGTTGTGTGAGTGGTGATAGCATACAGTCCGTAGGCTGCGTGGGGAGTCTAGCCCTCGGGCATCATGACCTGTATCTGACGCAGAAAGGTGTGGCCTGACTGCAGGTGGAAAGGCGTGGCTGCGTAGGGTTGTGCAAGAACAGAGCTCTCTGGCAACCAGCCTGCCCGTGGCCTGGTCCTCCTCCATCTTCCTGGCCGTCGACACCGGCAACCTTTCCGCGCTCAGGTGGGATGTCTGCGGTGAAGGGATGCCATCGTCACTGCCCTCCAGGAGGCCTTGGTATGATTGAGGGTGGGCTGATTGCGTATGAAGCCAAGTGGATGGAGGAATAGTGAGTCATTGTGGCGATGCAGAGCACTCATCCTGGGCCCCGACCACACACCCTATGCCACTGGCGCCTTCATTTTTGACATCTTCCTGCCGCCAGAATACCCTAACAAACCGCCGACGGTCAGCACATGTTTCGCTCGCTTTGTCTAGATGACAGGGTTTGCACCGCAGCCACCTTTGATATATACACAAAAGGACTCATATTCTTGGCACACCTCCATTGACTGTAGCACATGCTGTCAAATGGTGCAGGTGTACTTCCTGACCACAGGCGGGGGTGCTTGGAGGGCTTCACCTAATCTGTACAATTGTGGCAAGGTATCCCCTGAAAGATAGGCAATTGCAGCACCAACATGTCTCTTGATGCCTTGACCTGAATGCACATTGGTAATGCTGTGAGAGAGACCCACCAGGTTACAATCGGTTATCACCTGATTGAGGGACATATGTGCAGGTATGTCTGTCGTTGCTGGGCACATGGAGCGGACCTGGGTGGACTCCTGGGAGCTCCACCATTTTGCAGGTGTTCTCCATGCATCCCCAGGCTGGATGGCCATTCAGCTCTAGCACGACACCTTGAGTTTCAAATCTGCTGGAGGCAAAATGTCCTTATATCTCGATCCATCGAGGCTGCAGATGCTGCTCTGAGCATGGGCCAGGTCTGAAAGACTGAGGGAGTGATTGCGCAGGTTTTGGTCAGCATTCAAAGCATGATCTTTGTGAATGACACCTACTTTAATGAGCCTGGCTATGATCGTAACCGCAACACATCAGCTGGACAGTCTGCATCGGCAGCATACAACCTGACGACTGCCCGGGGAACCCTGCAGCATGCTGTTTTGGGCGCCCTTCGCAATCCTGCGCCAGCCTTTGCAGACGTCATCAGGCGAGTGGCCACTGCAAGCTTTTGGCCAGCTCCCTGAAGCACACCATTCATTTTGCTCATAGCCTGCCATTCCTATGCAGACGTTGTGCTAGCTGTGGACACAACTCCATGGAAATGGACTGTACCCGCAGACTATGTTGTTGTTGCCCTTTCCTTTGAGCTCTCCAGCTCCAACAATTTAAGAAGGTTTTCTTGAGTATCTCCTCAGTCTGGTGGAGAGATGTGGCTTGGGCAGGATGTCTTGTGTCTCACAGTGTTTATAGCGCGTCTGTGCAGGGAGCACTTCAGGATGAAGAAGCAGGCCGTCACTGATGCGTGCCATCAGTGGCTCGGCAAGTATGATGCTACCACAAAGGCAATACAAGCAGAGCTAGACAAGCTGACATGAGCATGTACACAGCAACGCAATATACAGAGGTTGCACGATAGCATAGCAGCCAGCACGCTGCTGATGCTGCGCCAATGCCAGCAAGCAGCCGCACGCGCGGGTATAGCAATGATTGTACAGACGGAGGCCTGGAGGTAGTGCTTCAAGCATTGCGTTCTGTGAGCTGCGCCCAAGATCTCGGCATTCCATATAAGATATCGCGATGTGAGGTTGCACAGCGCGTTTACAGTAACCCTGGTATTTGCGACATTGAGCTCATGTGCAGCAACGTGAGCATTGCATAGAAATATGTGTACACAGAGAGGTTGAATACCGTTGCTGATGTACAGAGGTACATCAAGACTGAGAGTGCGACTGCTTCTCAAACCGCGACTGCACTGAGGCCAATCAGCCTTTCAATCATGCTTGCTATCATAGTATGCCGATTCGATAGAAAGGGTTGCCTCATGATCATGTGCTCAAGCTTGCGTTCTGCTGCAAGTAGTACTATACATTGGAAACCTTGCTTGGTACATACTGTGCAATCAGCCAGCCATCATCATGCAAATCTGCAGCTTCAGTGTTACCGCAATTCAATGCTCTGTCAGAGGCGTAAAAACAAACTACGAGCATGACATTGCTACAGAGCGCCCTACACCCAGGCTGGCAATGCCGCACAGTCCTATGCACAGTAAAGAAGTTAATGTCACAGGCAATCCGAATAGTCTTGGCTTCACCGGACGCACTTTCACCCACCCCCCTTTGCTCTCTTCATCATGCCCCTCGCAATGGCTGCATACTCACTCCTCCACAATTCTCTCTCATAATTGGCTCAACCCTCCCCAGTGTCCACAATTCTCTCGTCAAAGGCTCTCCCCTCCCTGATGTGCCTCTGAACTCAAATCCCATTGGCAGCTGTCAGTCTCCTTACCAGAATATCAGGTTTGCCAACCTGTAGCCTTCTCTATGGGCTTCAACTCGAATAGGCCAAGCTGGCACAGAAGTACATGCCTCACATTGCGCCTTGCTGAAGTAGCCCAGCACATCGAATTGGAGCTGTGTGGAGTGCAGCACCAGCTTTAATCCTGCTCCAATATCAACAATGGCAACTATCTAATGTGTCAGCCACATATGATATCCTCGAGCAGGAAGCGGCAGGCAGCCAGGAGCCTGTACATCGCTGCATTTTTGTGGTGACTTTCCGTTTTCTCTTTTGGCAGATGTTGATGCCACACCCAGGCCAACACGTGCCTTCTGGGCGCAGCTGTCAGCGAACAGATACCCATTGCTCTGAGAGCTCCTGATATGGATGGGATATGGACACGTGGAATGCCTCTGCTACTTGGGTGGCAGCTCTATAGTACCCCTTGGCTCACCGACGGCCAAATTTGAGGTCCAGGCGCCCAATGTAGAATCGCAGACGCTGCGCCAGGCTGGCCTCTGGCAGCAGCCCCTCTATTCTGTCCACAGCTCTACCATCGCGGAACAGCAGCAGCGTGGGTAAGGACTGTAGCATGCAACCCAGTCATCAGCGCTGTTTCCATGCACACAGATGCTAAGTCCATGACAGGGTGCCAAAGTAATTCCTTTAAGGCAAAGAATGAGGCGAGACAGTCAGGTTGAGCAGGGAGCTACCTTGATGCCATATCTTGAGGCTATATTTGGGTACTTGTCTGTGTCAATCTTCACGACACTGACCTTCCCCTTCATCTCATCTGCAATTCCCTGCAGATTCAACAGACCATCAAAAGACGCAGCAATGATAAGGCATTGCTGAGTGCTTAGACGGGTCAAGGGAGGGGTCAGCAGATGAGGGATGCCTTCAGCACGAGCTCTGTCAAGACAAGTGCACCAGGTTGGTGACACTGCTGCAGGGCTCCAGAATCTGGATGTAGGCAGGCAGGCAGGAGCAGGAGCGTGCGGCTCACCCTCAGCGAGTCCCCCATGAGCTTGCAGGGCCCGCACCACTGCGCATGGAAGTCCACCAGCACAGGCACCTCGCTCCCGCGCACCATCTCCTCAAAGCTGGTGAACTGCTGCGTCTTTGCTGCTTCTACCGTCAGTGTTGCTGAGCGCCCTACAGTCGCCGTGCCCCTGCAGAGTGCTGTGATATCAAACAGCGTCACACCCCAAGCCGTAGGCACACCATGTTGAGCATGCCAGTGACGTCCTAGGTACTGGCCTTACAGTCGGGACATGTATGCACCCACACTGCAAGGCTCACTGGGAGTACACACTCATTGCGAATGTCTGATCTCGCTGCGGAGATGTACCTGGAAGAAGAAGAGGAAGAAGACTTCTTCCATGGCTGGGTCTGGCTCTCGAAGGCTGAGACCTTCAGGCTGGCCCGGCGAGCCACAGGCCGTGACGAGCTAAACTGCTGATGGCATTCCAGCTGCATGTGGTCTGCTGCTATCCGCCCGGACAGGGTTGCATGCTGTGGAACCAGCATCATAGACCTGGTTGCTAGGCTAACCTGTGCGAGCAAAGAACACCGTGAGAGGAAATGTAATAATGATTGAGCTTGGTCCGAGTTGTGGCGCTGCCTGAAGAGCTCGCCCGCACAGCGCAGGAAATGTAGAGTCCCCAACGTTAGTTTGAACACCTGCCGGGGAGCTTTTCCGAGCACGAAACTGCTCCGTAAGGGAATGGCTTGATCTCGCGCGTTGCCTCTGACGGATAGCAGAGGCGCCACTGCTGAACACCCAAGCGTAGTATCTTCAAGCAACGCCATAGGGAGTGCCTACCGCACGGCGGCTGCACCCCTGACCTCGAACGCTTCCTTGCAATTTCTTCCCAAGTTTTGATCTCTTTCAGGATGGATGGGCGGTCTTGCAGTTTTGCTCCCAGCCAGTAAAATGCTCTCCATCATATTCTGCCTTAGCAACTGCCCACGCCTTCGCAAATCAGCCATGCCAGTGTTGAGCACGGAGCCGACCCACCTCCAAGGTGCGTAGCCTCCACAGGCTATGTCTCTGCCGAGATGCACGCGCACTCGCGCGGTACCGCGTAAGCTCTCCCGCCGCTAGGGCCTTGTTTGCGGTCGCGCCGCTGCACTGAGATCCGCTGTCTGCGCCAATGCCTCCAAACCTTCTTATTGCTGACACAGACTTGTCTTCGAGCGGCCTGGCCCACTGAATTTAACTGCCACGCAGATACCCTGGCGACGCCTGCATCAGATTTCACTGGGGCAGCCCTGATAGTATCTTGTGTTTCTGTCGATGCCCCTTCAAGGGTTTTCTGAGAACCTCTCTCTTCTCATCCATTATCCAGAGGGGAGAGGGGAGAAGGCTTCACTTCCAACATACAGTAGGCAGAATGCAGGCTGTAGCACAGATGCAGGCACTTGCCAGAAATCCAGTGGCTGTCCAGCGCCCGGTGCAGCCGAGATGCAGGGCCGTAGTCTCGAGCAGAGTGATCGTAAGGCCACGCACATTCCTTATGACCCGCCGCGCTCAACCCACGGTAATGCCCCCTTTCTGCTGTTTTGAGGATCCTCATCTTATTCGCACTGTTGACCGCCACCAGTATGATGCCATGGGGCTCAGCTTGCGTTGTAGCTAAAGAGTCCGGGTCTGGCAGCCTGTGTACTATCCGTACCTTCGATATCGTGCTGCTGTTCATGAGAGCCTTGATCGGGGAGCTCATAGGTAACATTGCATACGACTACAAGCAGCAAAAATGGCTGAAGACGCCATGTTGAGGGAAGATGTCTCTGAACTTGTTGTGTGGGTCCACAGGAGACTGAGGCAGCAACCAAGGAGCAGAAGACAAAAGAGGAGCAGGTGCTTTTCCGCCAGAATGTTCTCTGTCTCTCGCCCGAGCAGAGCATGCAGCATGAAGTGCAGCAATACCCCCAGCTTCCTTGTACCATCGGGCGCTCAAGGCCTGCAGCAATGAAGTCAACATGTCACATTGACCTTGCAGGAGGAGGAGGCAAAGGCAAAGGAGCCGAAGAAGGACCCCCTTGAGGAGTACTGTGAGGACAATCCAGAGACTGACGAGTGCAGGTATGCAATCTTAGTTGAAAAGGACATTGGGATAGTTCAGATGTGTTTCTCCTGCCAGAAGACATGAATGCAGTGTGTGTTAGGCCTGGTAATGTACGCCATGAGCAGAGCTGATGCATCTTTGGGTTAGTTCAAATGTGTTTCTCCCGCCGGAAGACATGAATGCAGTGTGTGTTAGGCCTGGTAATGTACGCCATGAGCAGAGCTGATACATCTCCAGCATAGGCTGTGCAAGTTGGCCACAATTCCCCATCCTAAGTGCATCTGGTGCCATGCAGGGTGTATGAGGACTGAATCCTGGGGTGTGCCAGGCGGTCAATGACAGTGTAGAGACACAAATAGCATACAAGTAGGGCAAACAGCAAGAGTGACTTGGGCAGATGACCTGACGAGTGAGAGCATAAAGCAGGTGGATAGGGATGTGTATCACTGAGCATGACCTTCATGAGTCAAGCAAGAGCCAAGGACCTGAAGAGCGAATTAGGCAAGAGGAGCCATGCAATCAGAGTGCACTCGAGCGGTAATTTCTCACGGTGGAAGCTGGCCTCGCGTGCCAGCCATATATGCCTGAGCTCAACCTGGAGCACCAGATTGTGGTGGAGTATTCACTTGACAGCCGTCAGCTGACCTGACAGATCTGCTGGAAGAGGTGTTGAGCTCACCAGCGCCAAACTGGTTACACAAACATGAGATGTGAGATCCTATCTGCAGCTCCGTGTATCTTTATCTGCAAGCTTGACCAGGCGTTTTGGGCGGGGCCTGCAGGCCTGGTAGATCTGGCTCAGACTTGGCCACTGGGAGAGATGTCCATATCCAGTGTGCGCGCTTGTGCCTAGCAGCATCTCTGAAGTCGTGACTCGAACTCTCTAGGGCATGATGGTGGGCAACATGGCTTTACATGAAGGCAGAGGCATGAAGAGCAACCACAGCTCTTGACACGGCCTTTTGCTCTGGAAAAGTTCTGTCATGAGTGAAAGATCTCGAGTCCCAACATTCGCACGGCAATGATAGGGCGTGATCGTCCATAGACCAATGTTGAGGGGACAGTGCGCCATCCTCAGCAGCTGCGTGGCATGATTCTTGGGGCATGCTTCCCTTCCGTCTGCTGATATCCATGTAGCTGCACATTCAGACCCCATCCTACCTCGCACAAGTGCTGCAAACAGCAGCAAGAATGCTCGTCATCAGCAGCCTGCTTCGGCATGCGATGCGCAAGCGCTATAGAAGACCTGGTCAAGCTGTCAGAGAAAGACATGCTCCCGAATTAGCATCTGATTCTCCTGCTGAGTTCAGCACTATGTCAGGCTGATGCTGTGCTGCATAGGCTGGTGCCAGATACGCGGGTGTGCAGCAGCTGCCTTACTGCTGATACTGTGGGTACCCGCCAGGCTGCTGCATGGGAGGCTGCTGATATTGGGGCTGCCCCTGGGGTGGAGGCTGGCCTTGCGGCGGTGCCTGTGCCGGGGCCTGCTGGTACTGCTGGAAATGGGGCTGCCCCTGGGGAGGGCCACTGCCAGGTGGCGGCTGCTGGTACTGCTGAGGCGGGGCGCTGCCTGGCGGCATCTGGTACGCCGGCGGCTGCCCTGCGCATGCACCCCGCACCATGAGCACTCACTTCTGAGTCAGAGCTTGTGCTGTATGCTAAGCCCACAGGCCTTCAAGTCTGTCTCGCCCTCCCAACACCACATGCCAGCAGTGTGTGTCCTTTGATGGAAAGCAGATCAGGCACATGTGCTATCTTTGAGAGGCACATCAATAACAGTTGTGCTGCATGCCAGCATACACATGCAAGGAGATTCAGTGGTCAAAAGCTTGCATGGGTGTTGGACAATGTGCTGGACAATGCATTAGGTAGAAGTAGGCAGTACCTGGTTGGGCATAGCCGGGCGCGGGAGCACCGGCCTGGGGCGGCACACCGTACTGCGGGGGGCCGTAGCCTGGCGGAGGAGCGCCAGGGGGCGCATACATGGGTGGAGGACCGCCCTGCCGTGCAGGAGCCAGGCTCAGCGAGACCCTCACATGCGATGACTGGGCAGAGCCGGCCATCTTGCTATCTGGGGTCAGTGTGCAGCACCGCTCTCTTATGAAGGACTTCCCAGACTGGTTGTAGAGCAGTGGTGATGCGATGCAATGTATGACAAATGCAAGTATGATCAGAGCTCTTTCAGGGCTTTCATGCTGACCTGGTAGCCGGGTGGGGGTCCGTGGGGAGGAAACCCCATGGGCGGCCGGGCACCGTAGGGCGGGGGAACCCCAGGCATGCCAGGAGGGGGCCCGCCAGCGCCCTGGCGTGCAGCCTGCGCCTGCTTGGCCACAGCATCATGCGCCGCCTCGTAGTCCTGCCCTGCACACAGCGAGAGAATGCCCTCAGCTAGCCCCTAGATGCAAGCCTGAGGTCTGACCCACCTCAATCCTGGCGGACTCCATAAGTGTAGGCAGCCAATAGTCAATCTATATTTCCCAGCATCATACTGAATATGACAGCTGCTTCTGATCCACCTCCAAGCTGCCAGGTGACGGCCAGATTAGCTCCAGGCTGGCACCTTGTAGGAATGACTTTGCTGCCACACTAGCGCAGAACAACACACACCTGTGATGATCAGGGGGTCATTGCCATGCTGCCCAGTGGAGGACTGGTGGCTGCCGTACTGGGAGGTGCGCGTGGCAGGTCCTTGCGGGGCACCGTACGCTCCGTACTGCTGAGCCCCATTCTGGATGCCCCACATGACACATCAGCGCTCCTACCCGGGAAGCCCCGTACTTGTGGGATGTAGGCAACAGAGTGTCTCGTCTAATCCTGTGTTGTGCCAACTTGTCGCATGATAGCATGGCAGTATACCACCAGAACGTGTACTGTATCAGCACTCAAGTCCACTTGAGATATGGGGTGTGCAGCAACACAAGCTGTGGAGGTACTGCAGCCGCACAGGGAGATGACAGAGGGCAGTGTGGGCAGACCCACCTGGGGAGCGGCTTGAGGAGGTGGGGCCATGCCCGGCTGCTGCCCAGCGGGCAGGGTGAAGTCAAAGCTGCGGTCATTGTTCGCCTTGACATTCAAGTTCTGGTGTACTGAGTAGCTGATTTTAAGCTGCACAGGACACAAGCCGCCTCAGTTGCATCCTTTACGAAACCTCGATGGGGAAATCGCCGCAAGGACAAGCTTATGCAGGCTGGGCATGTTGGAAGAGCTCGGACGGCAAGGTCGAGCGACAAGTAGGGACACTTCATGCGTCAGGAAGACTTACCTTGTTGCAGCCGCCCTCATAGATGGCATGCCCTTCCAAGGCCTGCTTTGCGCTGCCCGCGCTGTTTGGGTCCGGGTACTGGATCAGCGCCTGCAACATGGCAGGGTGAAGCCCTCGGTCAACATCACATGAGCTTGGAGACACCCGTGCGCAGAACGCAACAGAGTGGACTGCACAAGGGCCACACATGGTGAAGGGAACAGGGATCTGGCTGTGACTCCTGATTAGTGTTGTTGGCCCCTGCACATGCATGTCTGTAGATGGAGTACAGACATTGCCTCACCTGGGTCTGGCCGTTCTTCTCAAAGATGGCAATCTTCTGCACAAAGCCGTATGGCGAGAAGACTGTATTGAGCGCCTCCACATTCACAGGGTACATGGCATTCTCAATCTGCACCAAGAGTCCTGTGTCAGCTTTTCAGATGACCAGGGCACAAGTGGGCGCCTCTTGTGAGGTCCTTTCAAGCGGCTCCTACAGGTTTGAGAAGCCCACTGAATTCCAAGGAGAATTGACTGTTTTGCTGATGGCACCAAAGCAGCACCAGTCAAAATGCCTGCAGGACACTGCTTTCCACTGTGGTAATCAACTCTCACCTGACACAAGAGGACATTGCCCTCCATGGGGTTGCCTGAAGTGGCAAGTGGCGCCTGGATACCTAACGCCAGCATGTTGGGGTCTGCATGCGCTGGCGCAACAGGCAGATAAGGGTTTGTGTAGTCCCTGCATGTAAGCAAAAAGGTTCAGTAATGCTGCAAACCTCGGAACAGAGGGCTTGTCTCAGCGGGGTGTCACCTGCCAGCTGAGAGGCTCCACCCGGGAACAGCGCAAGTCATTCAGAGCAGGAAAGCGACATGATCAGGCTAGAATGTTTCAAGTTGCTACTAGTAGAACATCGGTGAGAAGGAAGGAAACAGGCTAGAAAGAAACAAGGTGGTGGGCTAAAGGCTGCATGCAGGGGAGTCCAACCTGGATCTGTGGGATTGGAACTTGACATTGAGATCAGTGTGCTGAGAGTAGGCGATCTTCAGCGAGGGGGGGTTAGGGGTGTCATTGAGCAAGTGCTTGGGAATGTGGCGGCCGTCCAGCGCTAGCCTCACCTGGCGGATCAGATTAGGAGGGCAAGCGTCAGGGATGTTGCATCAGAGTACAAGAGACTGACAAGCCCACATGAACAAGGGACAGCAGGCACGTGACAGACGACTCTATACCGGCTGTGTTGTATATCCAGCACTGGCCTACCTAGTGGTAGTATATCCTACAGAGGGCCATGACATGTGATGGAAGGGGCATACATGTAGAAAGGGTTCTTTCATATGCAATGCCAACTACAGGGAAGCCAGATTGCATGCTGCATGGCTGTCAGGCTGACTGACGCGATGGCAGCAGGCACTCGAGAGCCCCTCAGGACAGTACAGAGAGGGAAACTTTGCACTAGCAGTGGTGCAGCCATCATGCAGGGCTTGTGAGAAGGAAAGCAGAGGGAGGTCTGCCAGGGGTGACAAGCCACACCTGCTCTGCAGTGTCTGGGTCGGAGTACTGCACAAGCGCCTGGAAGCCCTGCCCCTTCTCAAAAGTGGCAATCTTCTGGACCAGGCCAAAGGCGCTGAACACCAGATGCAGCGTGTCCAGCGTCACAGTCACATCGGGCTGCACCAGGAAAGAGTGAAATCATTGCATGCTGAGTTTGCACAGCTGAGACCACATCGAAATGATTTGACAGCACCAGGAGGCTTGAAGAGGCTGGGGCGGCTCAAGAAGCAGCATGCAGCAGGCTGCAGAGGGCCATTGAATAGACACAGTATACTGAAAGGGTAAACACTTTCTTGGGCTTTAAGGAAACCCAAACAATATTACAGCATGCTGGGTAATCCTGCAGAGGCAGATTCGCAGCGCCTACCAGGAGGTTTTCCAGGGACACCAGAAGGACATTGCCGCCCTGCTCCACGCTCCTGGTGGAGTTCACAATCTCCTGCCTGGTACTGTACTGCAGGTACACTGTCTTCCCGCGCACCTGGGCATGCATGGGGCCAGACGTGACAGAAGGTCAGAGAGATTAAACATACTGTGGCCCCGCTCTTGGTGGACAGCCAATTGTCAGCTGACAGGCAGCTGTGGCAGAGCTTCTCAGACATGAGGTTGCAGTAGACCACAAAGTTGCACTGTAGGATGCCCATGTGTCGAGGAAGAAGATTTTGCCAGTTGGGAGCAGCAGGTGTGGATTGGGACTCTGACGAGAGAACAGCAGCCCTTGCTGACCTTGGCTGGATCCGCGCTGTTCGCATAGTATGAGACCATGTTGATGGCCATGTTGAGCTCTGGGAACTCAACAAAGGCCTGGTTTTTATTGGCACCAACATTGAGCTTGGTCTGGACAATTGGTCCAAAGGCAGAGCACAGCTCTCTCAGCTCCTCCTCTGTAGTTTCGTAAGGCAGATTCCGAATATGCAGCACCTGGACAAGAGATGGGCAAGGTAGGTAAGATCTGGCTTCAGTGGAGAGGATGAGTCTTGCAAAGAGCCCTGATCTGTATGGTGCTTCTTTATTTTTCATGACTCGTGAGCTAGGGAGGGCTGGGACGTGATCAGCACATCTATTGGTCATTCACATGTCGTCAGTACCCCCTCATCTTCACCAGGACCGAGGGATCGTACCTTTGAAGGTGGCTGCGTGTATCTATGCACGGGCTCGGAGGACATGATGTCACCAAGGGATTACTTCAGGGATACTCTTTCCGGATAGATGTACGTGTCCGTAGCTTTGAGGGCTATGCTTCAAGAAAGTGTCCTCCTGAAGGAAGAAAGGGATGACGATTATGGGTTTGAGGGCAAGCACACCAGAGGCGGGGCAATGGATTGACGGCGATTTCAGCTTGACATCTATCTTTAAGAGCTTGCTTCTCGCTGAATCTGGAAAGGCATCGATGGTGACATCGCTGCATGTGGCTGCGATCAACCTCATCACCTCACAGCCAATTTTGGGCTCAAGCTGGGCTAGATCTGAATCTGGGCCTCGTTTAAAGTACGGGAGATGCCATCGCTTTTGCTTGTACAGACAATATCACGAGGATCTGCTCACTTGCGTCAAAAGAATCCTGCAAAAGCTAAAACTGCTATACTTCGCGGGCGCAGATAGTGATCTGCCTTGACGTGAGCCATGCAGGGGCTTGCCTTGGGCTCCAGGCTACTCAGGTCATCATCCTGCGGCTCAACATGCGACCTGCTGGGACCCATGCGGCAGATGTGCATGCGCAGAGTCTCAAGAGAACTTGCAGCAGAGGATGACTCACATGTGAGGGCTCTACAGACGTCTCCAAGGCATTATCGTTTGGCTCCAAGCACTTCAGTTCTAGCCAGCAGAGGTTTTATTCTTGCAGGAGTTCAAGACCAGCAGGATTAAGGCCAGTGACTTGCAGCTAGACCGGTCCTTTCGCATGCGAGATGAATTGGAGATGTCTCGACCACAGAGAAAGAATCCTGTCACCACATTTCTGAACGTGGCCATGATTGCCGCCGCAGCTGGCATTGCAACAGCTCTGTGCCGAGAGCTTCTTGTAGGTCCCACCTAAGACATCCAAAATGTGGCTTTGTCATGGAGGTCACATGTCCCTAACAATGCCATTTATGCAGCAAGTGAAGAGGCAGATGTCCCTTGGGGATATCTTCAGTTGCTCAGCCTTGAGTCTTGCACCCACCAAACTGCTAATGTACCGTCACAATCAGATGAAAATGCCCGCGCTTCATGCAACAGCTTGTGCACAAATGCCCCATGTACTGATGTGCGCTACCTCAGGAAGAAAGGAGGTTGCAGAAGGCGCGCTACCAAGTAAGGCCTGCACCTCTTGACCGGGAGACTTCATACGCAATGCAGCCGCATCCACTAAAGGTGCCTTCACAAGCTCGGCCTGCTCTTGCAAATCATCTGCTGCATCTCTCTTGGTGTCCAGTGTGAAACTTTATACGCGTTACCGAGGCAGGCTCTGGGAGCTTGGGTGGCACAGGCTGCTCTCAAGCACCTGAGATACAGCGCAACACGCTCTGTGCACATGACCTGTCATCACTGGTATGCATACTGTTAATGCTGCATTCTGCGTGTGCTTGCAGGTCAAACTGGACCTTGTGATGTCGCGCCAACAAGAGCTGGAAGAAGAGCTTGCAAGCTTGGGAGCTCAGCAGAGCACTCGCAGCACAGCTCGTAGACGAAAGGTGCCTCACACGAGGCAGTCACTTGGTCTGAACTGGATATGGGTTTGGGTTGACAAATGCGCGCTGCAACAGACAGAATCACATCAAGAGCATGTATATCACCTTGCTGCAAAGCGGCACATGAGGAATGTGGCTGAGTCAAGCTGCTGTCTGTTCAGGAAATCTCACAAGAGCAAAAGGCATTGGAAGAGCAGAAGATGCATCTCATGGAGGATGCCAAGCAGCTGCTGCTGCACCAAGAGTGTTAAAGAGCCCTCTGCCAAGCTTCGGGCGACCGACACCATGGCGTAATATCAGCGGAGCTTGCGGGGACCAGGTTGCGACAGGCTGACGAGAAATGCCCACGAGACCCTTCACCTTGAAACTCTAAGCAGTGTCTGTACCATGTATACAAGAATGTTGTCCTAGTGTAGCATGTTTCCTCAGGCTGTGCAGCGGCAAAAATTCTGCAGGATGTACCATCATACATCATTTTGCAATCTGCTCACTACGACCAACATACCGCATCAAAGGCTGGCGGGCCCCTGAGGTGGACCTTTGTAGTCGAGCTTGCTGACAAAAATGTGAAGGTGTTTGCGTGGGAGGAGTGTGTCTTTAGTTGATGTCAACAGCACATCAGTGTATGTACAATCTAAGAGTGTCAGGTGTATATGCATGCGTACACACAGGTACTCCTGGCACACTTTATTATTACAAGGGAGGCAACCCGTAGCCTAGGGCCATAGGGCATACACGTGGGAGTCTAGCAGCCTCAACCACGGGGGGCAATGCAAAGGGTGCATGAATATCAGAATGAGTGCATGATCATGTTGATCGAACAATGAGCTTGACCTCGAATAGGTTGGGCCTTCAGTGTCATGCATGGAGTGCCAAGGCCCTGCATCATGATGGCCAGCATCGTGGGCTCTGGAGTCTACATTGCATCATCCCATTCTCCCTGCCCTGTCTCGTAGTATAGATTCCAAGGATATGGGACCCACGTGTGCCAAATAAGAGGTATAGATTGTGATTTGAATAGCTGCTGACGGTAGCACTATCGTGGCTTCAGACAGCTGGTTGCTTGCACGCACATCCCCAGACATGACTGCTGTCTCCTAATCTGCAGACAATCCCTTGCTCCAGACTACTATGCACTGGTGTGGGTGTTGGGAAAGCGCTTGCTGCAGACAGCCAGAAAATGTGAGGCACCCTATGCTCCTCATGCCCTTGACACTCACGCAGATGTCAGGGCGCCCTGCCTTGAAGCTTCGCAAGAATGCCGCTGCAAGACCCTTGAACGGAGGGAAGCATATAGCTCTGGACACTTAGGCTGCCATGTCCTTGGCCATCTTGTCAGCCTTGGCCTGCACCTCGCTGATGTCGCCCACCATGTAGAAGGCCATCTCAGGCAAGTCGTCATACTTGCCCTCCATGATGCCCTTAAATCCTGCGATGGAGTCCTCCAGAGGCACGTACTTGCCTGCGGAAATGCGCTCCCCGTTAGTGATTACGATGTAGCCATATCAGTAAGGGCCTTACAGCCTCAGTCAGCAAGGGTAAGCAATGCTGGACATGGCCTGCAGAGACCCAAGCACAGTGCAAACACTGCAGCATCACCCAATGGGTTGCCAGGACAGACAAGATGTGCGGCGAGGGCTTGATGCTTACCAGGAGAGCCTGTGAAGACCTCAGCCACCTGGAAGGGCTGTGAGAGGAAACGCTGAATCTTTCTGGCACGTGCCACCGTCTGCTTGTCCTCTTCACTGAGCTCATCCATACCCAGGATGGCAATGATATCCTGCAGATTCTTGTAGTCCTGCATGCAATGATGAAAGTGTCAAGCAGCCAAAGGCCAATACTGAGCATCAAGGACAGCTTGCTCTACCAAATTTAATTTGTTCACAGGTGGGAGCATGCTTTCCTGCTTGGTGCCAGGCATTTGCTGATTAGCTGACCTCAATAGCAGCGTGTAGGCTGACTCGTTAACCTAAGAATAGCCAACTGGGGAGAAAGCACAATACAATGTCGGTTGCACAATGGTCATAGCAGCGCTATCAGCTGCTGTTGGCGGCAGTGAGGGATGCTAGCAGCCACATGAGAGTGAGGCACGCACCTGCAGGACCTTCTGCACGTTACGGGCGGTGTTGTAGTGCTCCTCGCCGATGATGCGGACGTCCAGCATGCGGGAGGTGGAGTCCAGGGGGTCCACAGCCGGGTATATGCCCAGCTCTGCAATGCTGCGGGAGAGCACCGTTGTGGCATCCAAATGCGCAAAGGTGGTGGCCGGGGCAGGGTCCGTCAGATCATCAGCGGGCACATAGATGGCCTGCGAGTTGCATAAGAAGGGACCTGAGCACCTGAGTAACAGAGGACGCACAACCTTGGCAAGGGTTTCTCACAGGACAGGACCAGCTGGCCAACTCACGGAAGAGGGGGATGCATCAATAATGAATCATGCCAGCCCTTATACATAAGGCCTCACAGCCCGAGTAGCTTGCTGCAGACACATGGCTGTCCGTGAGCACCTGCACTGATGTGATGGATCCCTTGTGGGTTGTGGTGATGCGCTCTTGGAGGCCTCCCAGGTCAGTGGCCAGGGTAGGCTGGTAACCCACAGCGGAGGGGATGCGCCCCAGCAGAGCAGACACCTCAGAGTTGGCCTGCAAGCAACCACGCTCACACGTGCAACCCGCTGGACCAAAAGATGAAACAATCTTGATCAGAAGGCGGCCTTGTAGTCATGGCTAGCTCTGTCCAGTGCTGGGCAAGAGAGTGAAAGCGTGCAGGCACAAGGATAGTATAGCCTGAGCACCAGACAGAAGACCTCGGGGTGCACGGATCATACCTGTGTGAAGCGGAAGATGTTGTCGACAAAGAACAGCACATCCTGGCCCTCAATGTCACGGAAGTACTCTGCGATGGTCAGTCCAGTCAGGGCCACACGTGCGCGGGCACCCGGGGGCTCGTTCATCTGCCCAAACACCAGAGCGCACTTGCTCTCTCCAGCCTTGTCGCCAATCTTGTTGACACCCTGCAAGATGGCACCAAGCTGACCAGAACGTCCAATAGCCAGAGAGCTGGAGGAGTGATAGGAGGGTGGGTCCACGACAAGACGGGTTGGTACCCAGCCACATCCATGATACTGTACAGCAGACTCACCGACTCAATCATCTCCTTGTACAGGTCATTGCCCTCGCGTGTGCGCTCTCCGACTCCAGCAAAGACAGAGAAACCACCTGCAGACCAAAGCACTTCCACATCACATTGCAGGCCTTTCACAGGGCCAGCAGACGTTGCTGCCATCAATTTTCAGCATATCGATGCGATCCATATGTGTGAGGCAGCTAGATGATTGGTTAAGTGCGCACCATGGGCCTTGGCAACGTTGTTGATGAGCTCCATGATGAGCACGGTCTTGCCCACACCGGCACCACCAAATAGCCCAATCTTGCCTCCACGCTGGTAGGGAGCCAGCAGGTCCACCACCTTTGGACATGCACCCCGTGGTCAGCATCACTGAAAGCTGCCCCTGCATGCAGATGCTGTTTGCAGCCCGAATCAGGCCACCTGCTGTCCTGCTGTTTGGGTCCATGGTCCATACAGAGGACGTGTGTGACCAACCTTGATGCCTGTCACAAGGATTTCCTGCTCTGTGCTCTGGTCTATGAATGGTGGCGCTTCTCTGTGGATGCCCATGGTCTCCTTGGTATCTGCACAGGCACAAGGCCTTCACAGTCTTCCAAGAAATCACAAGGGCGCTCTGCCTGTATGCAAGCACAGCCCATAACAGCGAGGTTTCAGGGGTTTTTGCAAGGGCAAGCCCTGCAATGGACATATGCAATAAGTGAGTCCTGAAGGTGACTTACTGACAGGGCCCTGCTCATCCACTGGCTCTCCAATGACATTGATGATACGACCCAAAGTCTCCTTGCCCACAGGCACCTGCAGATATTGGTAGATTCTTCACGGGAGGCTCATATGCAACAATAGTCAAAGTGTGCTGCAATGTTCATGCCTCATTCGTGTTGTAAAAAAAGCACGGACTTCAAGTTGCAGCAAGCTGGCAAGGTAGATACTGAGGTCAAGATGGAAGCTGTGGGCCTTCAGCTTATACGCAAGACGTACCTTGATCGCCGAGCCAGTGTTCATGACGCTCTGACCCCTGACAAGCCCGTCGGTGGTGTCCATAGCGATGGTCCTCACAGTGTTTTCTCCCAGATGCTGTGCGACCTCCAGGACAAGTCTGTGGGTGAACCCCTCCACCTCCAGCGCTGTCATGATGGGCGGAAGATCGCCTTCAAAGTGCACATCCACGACGGCACCGATCACCTGTAAAGCGTTGTGCGACTTTAGGGTTCCCCACTACTGAGGCGTGATGGCGTCCGTAATGTCCAGACTCCAAGCCCAACCCCGTGGAGACGATGCAAAATCTTTCTTCAAATTACTATGCAACGAAGAAGACGCCCTTCACCCTGCCAAGCCTCGTGCATGCCAATGCAAATGGGGATCTGCCGCAGGTTGGCAGATACGGTTGCACTGGGCAATGCTCAAGGGCATGCCTACCGTCTTCACGGAGCCTTTCGATGCACTGGCAGGTGCAGGCTCATCGGGAGCAGGCTCTGCCGCGGCAGCAAAGGTCCTGCTGAAGCTGAGCTCGCTGTGCCTTGAGAAGTGGACGGCTGGGGCATCCTGCTGGGGGTATACTGTCCTGGATAGCGCTGAGAAGCTCCGCGCCTGCCGGACCAGCCGCGCCGCGGCGGCCAATGCAGCCCTCCTGGCGCCAAGCATGCTGGGCAATAGGCGACTGCTGCACTGCTCTGCTTTAGAGCTGTCTTACAAGCTCTCCCAGCTGCAACCCTGTTACCTCACGACTCCCATGCACGTGACGACAACGCCGGTGTAGACCCGTGGTCCGGATCCAAAACGAGACGAAATCGGGCAGATTCACCTAAATGACAGTCTTGTATTCTGTCAGATGTGGGATAGCACACTCCTTGTGCGTTTCTTGTGCCTTCCTTGAGCTTGCATCCTCCAATGGGACTTCGATACCTGCGCCAACATTGACCTGCCCAGCCGGGCTTCAACCGACAGAAATCGATATCTGGTAAATCGACCTCCCTGCCCATGTCGTGCAGTCGATCTGTTGCGCGCTCTTCATCAGGAAATAAGCTGCCCTTGCTCTGTCAGAACATACAGTTGACCAGCCTCTGTGTGAGACAGAAATCCTGGCTCGTGTCTGGGGCATGCTTTCTGTCTGTGCTAGAGTACTTCTTGAGCATCCCCAGCAGATCTTTGACCCACGCAGGGAGTTTTGATAGCCCGCGTGCTGAGTCTGCCACCAACAGTAGACTCAGACAAAGCTCAGGCCATGTTGCATGGGGGCCTGAATGCGCTATCCCTTCACCATGGCAGACGAAAACGTAAGCTTCTCGCAATCAGCCGCATCTTTCACCTCCAATGCTGCATTGGCATGATGCCGCAATTGAGCTCCTGTCTGTTCTGTGGAAGATGGAAAATAGCTGCTCGAGTCTAGTTCTCTGATGGTGCAGGTGCGCGCGTCTCGTTTGCAGATGACTTCACCACCAGCTTAGATTGCGAGGCCACTCATCTCAGTCATAATACAAAGCAAAATGCTGTTCTGTCTGCAGCCATGCCGTCATCCCCAGACAAGCCTAAGCAAGGATTCAGCATGGGCTTTGGTAAGCATCCTTCCCGCTGTCTCTCTAATTGGCAGGGTGCAAAGAGGAGTGACAGGACACAGCATTGCCTTTTGCGTTGTCCCCCATGATTTGTGCTGCGGGTGCCTGCATCAGACCTCCTGCATGTGGTGGGTATGCAGCTGTTCTTTGCACTCGTCTTCAACATGTAGCAATAGGCAGAGTATAAGCAGCTCGACGCTGTGTCAATTGTATTAGCAGACCGTCAATCAAGGCAGCGTATGCATGATGTGGCAGAATGCCTGCAGGCCTGGTGAAGCTGCATGGGAAGTATGAGATGGACATTCTAAGCTTTGGGTGCGGGGCGCCCCGAGCGCAGCAGCCTGACCACCCCAGCTTCTCAGTGAGAGTGGAGCCCCGCCAGGAAGCTGAAGGAAGCTGCACCTCCCATGCAGTGGTTGCGCTGTTTCTGGCAGAGCAGGCTGGGCCTCAGAGCACGTCATTCAGCATCAGCACTCCAGACTCGGGCACCTCCAGCGGCGTGCAGGTGGGTTGGTCATCTCAAATCTCCCACACTACTCAACCTTGGCAGTATGAGTTGGCCTGTCACAGCCTACCTCCTGATGGGTGACAACGAGGCGCTTGGTAAGCTGACATGTCGCTCTGTCTAAGGCATACACAATATGAACAGCTCAAAAGGTTTGGCTCTGCCGTGAAACTGTAGCACTACTGTGAGTGCAGGTGATTGTCCGCGTCTCAGCAACGGTGATGGGAAAGCACAAGGGCACGCCTGCTCTGCGAAGCAGCGTTCACATGGTTGGGCACACAGAAAGCAGATCAGACACCGAGGACAGCACAGACTGAGCAGAGGCTGCAGCTCCAGCAAAGTGTCGCGGTAGCTGTAACAGCAATCTGTAGTGCACAAGCCCCAACCCCCAACAGGCAATGCAGACCAGCTGTAATGCCTTCCATGCATGTTGTATCATTATCTGTGCCATGATTATATCTTGGCTCCAGCTGAGAGCGCAGCAAAGCAGAACCAAGTCAAAGTATGCATGTGTTGGGCGCGGCTGGTTTGTAAACTGAGGGACATCTCCAGCATTTGAGTAGCCTGATGTCTGAGTATAGGTAGGTGTGGCAGAAGAAGTGAACAACAAGCTTCCTGATTGCAGCAATGGTGCCTGCTCGGCAGTAGGGAAGTTGCACTCCAGGCCTGCTAGGAATCCTGCAACAATTCAGGATGTTGCTCTTGCAGATACCTCTGTACTGCAATTGCTGAGTCTGGGCAGACAGGGCCATTCTCCAGCAGTTGCACAACCTCCTGCATGGCCAGATGGACGGTCAATGGTCGCACCTGTGACCTGTGTAAGACCAAAACAGCACCACATAGACAGAATCTCTGATCACCGTTCTTTCTGCTAAAGCCTCATGTTAATGGGTACACAGCCAGCAAGATGTCAGTGTGCCATGCCTAAGGATGTAGCGCTTGGTTGCAGACCTGCAGGGACATGAAGCTGCCTGTCTCGACCTCCTCAGGGTCCAGTGTAAACGGACCATCAGACTTGCACCTGCAGAGCATGCTGCTGCAGTGCTTAGGTTCAGATCAGCATCGTCTCAGCTGAATTGATGGTCAGAGTCATACTCATAAACAATTTCTCCAGTGAAACCTGGGCTTGGCAGCAGCAACGGGCTTTCGTTTGAAATCTCTGCTCTATAAGGCTGTGAGGGACTTTCAGGCTTGCAGAATGGCTGAAATGAGCCCTCTGGGGAGGGTGGCTTGAGAGAGCTGCACAGACAGACCTCTCTGGCTTTGACATCGATTTGAAGCTTTTGTGGCCCTCCTACCTGAACAGGCGCCCCCATAAGCGACAGGTGTTGTCGCTATACCAGAAGTCAAACAGAGTCTCCAGGCAAGCGCCTGTTATGCCCATCTCCTCCTCAAGCTCCCTCACAGCATTATCCTCATAGCTCTCTCCATAGCCTGTAAAGTGCTGGATAAAGTTGGCCCTTCCCAAAGGTACAGGATGCCATTCATGCTCCAACCCCTCAAGCTCAAATCCAGCCCACTGAATTGCAGATTGGTGCAACATGAGGCGCATGTATCATCGACCACCATGCTTAGTCACATGGATGGCAGCAAAAGCAGCATAGAGCTACAGACGTCATGCGACTCACACCTACCACACCACCAGGCGCCGGATCATAGTGCGATGGGAAGGTCTCCTTGAAGGCCACACG
Organism: Coccomyxa viridis; assembly: GCA_963930925.1. NCBI lineage: Eukaryota > Viridiplantae > Chlorophyta > Trebouxiophyceae > Coccomyxaceae > Coccomyxa > Coccomyxa viridis. The sequence continues at coordinate 3,331,650 of CAWVOJ010000013.1, read as the reverse complement.
CTTCTGAACATAAAGCTGCCCCTGCGCAGGTGAGGCCCACATATGAGTGGTACGTGTTGGCCAGCTCTGGGATAGCCACATACAGTGGCCGCTCATTACTCTCTCAGCGCTCATGAAGGTGCGCAAGCAGATGGCGTGATCTGGTAGAAAACAAGGCTCTCAGACTTGTGTGAAGTGCAACCTGGGAGTTCTCCACGACAGCAAAGCTGCATCTGTGTATGAGGTTTCCAGCGCGCATCTCAGCTCTTGTGGCCTTGCCTAATGCCTTATTGTCCTCATCCACAATCTGAACAAGCTCCTTTGGTCTCTGGACGGCATTTGCAGCAGGCATAGAGTGTAAATGTCTGACAGCATAGACAGTGCTGCTTTGCGGGAGAACAGTACGCAGAAAATGGAGGTGTCCGCTAGCTAAGGGCATCTACGCCCCCCTCTTTGCTACGTATAACAAAATCAAGAGGCATACATTCAGGCCGTCAAACTCTACTGCACACAGATGTCAATGCTCTAAGTGATGCTTGGGAAAAGCCTGCAGTTCGACCAGATGCAGGTTCCCGTTTCGAGGTAGCTATGACTCATCACTCCACCTTCGTTCGCCTTCGGGACTACAGCACTGTGCTTCGCGTGTCTATACCCTTGTAACACTGTTCGTCGCGACAGAGATCATCAATACAGCTGTAAAATTGCAGAGTGCAGCATCCCACGTTAGGCAAGGCAGGAGTGGTGGTGTCATTGCATGCGTAGCCCGCTGCTGTGTCTCGGACCTAAACACTCTCCCAGGGTATGCGCATGCTTTGGATCATGCAAAGATGGATACTTATGATGCGTTGATGCTTTATGTGTCTATTGCATGAGCTGCTCCGCTCTGCAGGCTGCTTGGTGGCTGGGAAATGCCCAGCACCACACACAACAGCAGTGTCAAGTGTCTTCCCTGGCAGTCTGGCACAATGTCAGCAGGAGGCTAACAAGCATCTTTATGGCAGGAACAACAGAGTCTAATCTACCAGGTGAGTGTCGCTGCTCACACATGCAGGAATAACCACAAGGGCTGGCAACCATGATGAACGTCTCCTCCTCTGCCTGCACAGCTCCACTGGATAAAATGAACTTAGTCTGCCCTTCTGTGAGAGTGGGAAACAGGAAGTGTGAAGTACCCCGATGACAGGCCTGCATCTGAGAAGTGTTGTGTACACAGTGTCCATAACTCTGTCGATGCTCACAGATGAGGGCGCCAGTCTCATCCGCCTAGCCATCATTGGTGATGTGCATGGCGACTGGGACAATAAAAAGGACAGAGAGGCCCTCCAGAGCCTTGGATGTGACGCTGCAGTGTTTGTAGGGGACATCAACAACGGTCAGCCTTCCTTGCCTACGACCCAGATATTTCGGTCTGCTTGTTACTTCAACTCACTGATCTTGTGTCCCTCATGTGTTTGATAGTGCGTCCCCATGCCGTGCACTCTTGCAGCCAATCCTTAATTGCCAGCTCACCATCTGTGTGTTGATTGGGAAAGAGTACTAGATGGGTGCCATGCACCCTCCAATCACCGTCTCATTGCTCATCATCAGGTGATGCCATTGTGAATAATGTGCTCTTGTTTGCGCCGCAGAGGACATCCCTCTTGTTCGGGAGATTGCAAAGATAACACAGCCCCCAATAGCGGTTATCCTCGGGAACCATGATGCCTGGTACGCAGACACCAGTTCACCACACTCTGTGTTAAGTGTGTGCATTTCAGAGTGCAAGCTGCCAGCAGGAAGCACTGATGATTATCTCATCAAGGCTTCTGGCTGGGCTGATGTGGACTCATCGATGTGCAGGGGCTGTCTGACAGTATGGAGTTCCAAGATTGGCAGGGTCACACTGCTACCTGGCTATGACAGCATCTACGGCGGTGTCGAGCAGCAGCTTGACATTCTGGGCGCAGATCACGTTGGCTATGCACAGAAGCACTTCATGAGCAGCTCGGGGGCACCCTTTGCTATAGTGGGAGCAAGGCCCTTCTCAAAGGTGACCACAGCCTCAGAGATTCTCAAGGACGCTCATCCACATCTCAGGCCTGCAAGTGTTCCTGGAGTGCTGAGTAACCAAGACCATACGGCCCTGTCTTATGGCTCTTTTACCTCTGACATGCATGCTCTGAGCTGCCATGTTCACTTGCATCTGGCTATGATTGTTGATCCCGGGGCAAGCATCCACTCATTGTTAGCAACATTCTGTGGGTCTGGGCTTCTGAGCAGGTGTGCTCCAAGACATGATAGATGAGGCAGGGTGTGACACCGGAGTACGAGCACATGTTTTGGGATGCAGGGCGGCTCTAGGTGGGACGACAGCAAAGCATTCTACATGCGATTGTATGAGGCAAGTCATTCCTGTCTCCTCAGTTCCAGTACTCTGCACTGTGGAGTTGCCAGATCAAAAGCAGCATTCAGCAGATCAATGATGCCCTGTGTATCCCGCTATCAGTCTGTTGTAGGATGAATGCTTGTAATTTAATGCCTTCTCTGGTGTTGCCTTACGCGAACCTGCATCATCTGGCACGGAGCCTCTGCGGCTTATCTTGCTGATGCTTGACAGATTGCTGATGCTGAGGCCTCTGCAAAGAGGATAGCAGAGACCGTGCTAAGTGTGCCAGAAGACACAGTGCCTATTCTGGTAGCACACAATGGCCCAAAGCACCTAGGCAGTAATCCCTGGTGCATCAGCGGTGTGGACTTCAGACCCCGTGCAGGTAGCTCCCTGTCTCACATACTCCCCAAGATTCCTTGTCTGTTGTGTCAGCAGCTTGCTCGATGCCTCACTCAAGCCATTCGGCCCAAAGCTGGTTAAGCATTAGGGTGACTCCCGCTCATCTAAGCAGTCAATACTCATCAGCAGTTGGTCAGAAGGGAAGACTTAGATTTGTTGTGGATTCCATGGTGCACCTCTGGATATTCTGTAGTTCCTTCGACGGAAGGCATGTGCTGGCGAGGCATTTTCTGACTTCAGAAAGTATCCTTCTTGCCGAGACCCTGATAGCAAGTTCCCTTGGCCAGTCCTGACCCGTCTGACCTTGTGACAGGGCAAACAGCTGGACATGGAGTAAAGCTGTTGTCAGTGTCTCAGGGGATCATGGAGACCCGGATCTGCAGCTAGCGCTGCAGCAGATACATGCAGAGGGCAGGGCAGTGCCCCTGGTGGCATTTGGCCACATGCATGAGAAGCTGCAAGGCAAGACATCCCTGCGGAACATGGTGGAGGTGGATGCTGCAACAGGCACCGTCTACTTGAACACTGCAGTCGTGCCTCGTGTCAGGAGCAAGACCATTGGCGGCTGTAAGGTATGTTTGCCTGTGCATTGAGTTGCAAAGGTGCATGTTGACACAAGGATTGGATGGGTCATGACAAGCTGGTCCACCTCACATCAGAGATCCTGCCATAGCCTTTTCTCCGTTCATGTGTACTTTTGTCAGCCTCTGAGAAGGAGTCGCATCCTATTCATGTCACAAAGGAGTGGTGACAACGTGGGGCGCTTCTATGTGTGATGATGCCGCAATTCATGGAATGAGAGATTTTCAATTACTTGTCGAAGGATCGTGCAGTGAATTCCAAATTTCAGGCTGGCAAGCAGATATGACTGAGTGAGAAAGCTTTTGCAGGTGGAAGTGCGCCATTTCTGCATAGCTGAGCTGCAGCATGGTGTGGTGCAGCGCATCAGCAATGTCTGGGTCAGCAAAGGCAGCAATGACAAGCCTTCCATATCTGAGGAGCAGGTTTTAGTGACAAGGGGTTCTAGCAGTGAAGGGGTTCAGCTGCACTGGTACAAGATATGGAGAGGCTACACACAGGAGTATGAGGTGATCGATCTTAAGCAGCCTATTTCAGAATCGTTAGGGTGACAGCCAAGTAAGAGAGCTTGCAAGATGCAGAGGGGTCCACCAGACTGTAATGCTGTCAGATCTGTCTAGACATGAACACCAGCTGCAGCAGCTGATAACAAGCTTGCAAGTAGAGGACACTGTCGTAAAGATTCCTTTCTATCATATAGTAGGGCTGGACACCTCGTCAAACCTTCCTCCTGAAAGCACAAACCCTGAGGCATTCACTGTTGTACTGGCAAACACAGACAATTTGATTTATGCTTTATAGCCAGCAAGAGATACCTCTTGACCTGCAATATCTACGGATGTCTCCATATTGTCGTGTTATACGCCCTGCAGCCTAGCCACTTATTGCACAGCGTCATCAGCCAACAGAGCACCTGTGCCCCTGAACTACAGCCTTCAACCTCAAAGAAAGTCTCCTTAGGGTGACACCTGCTGTACAGGTTGTACAGACCAAGGCTGCATCAGTGCCACGTCTACAGCTGTCACCGCTGCTCGGCCATGATCTTCTTCATGGCAGTGCCCATCTGTGCTGGGGACTTGACGACAGTGACGCCAGCCGCTTCAAGAGCGTTGATCTTGTCTGTGGCAGTGCCCTTGCCTCCGGAAATGATGGCCCCCGCATGGCCCATCCTTCTCCCAGGAGGAGCTGTCAGCCCTGCACGCATCAGCGCCAGTCTTGCGGCAATCCCTGTAACTGGCCCATCTCAGGCCAGCTTGAGCTTGGTAGCGTGTCGGATCAGACCACTCATCCAAGCTATTCTGCTGCTACATGGGCAGCCTTGCGGGCAGATGAACATGCCATGTCAGTGCTACAGGACGACACTGCCATTGCCCGTGCTGAGATGCAGCCTGATAGTACTCAAACAGCAGCTTTGTCAGGGTTGTAAGGCTTGGCGGAAGTGAGTTGAACCTGCAATGAAGGACACAACGGGCTTCTTGGTGCCCGACTTTGTGATAAATTCTGCAGCTTCCTCCTCTGCTGTGCCTCCAATCTCTCCAATCATGATGATGCCCTCCGTCTGCACATGCACATTGCCTCATTGCACTTCTCTTTGGGCAAAGGCTGCAGCACTTGTTGTCAAGATCCCTCCACGCGGGACTCAGTTGGCATCAAGCAACATTGCTTGGCGTCACAGCCTCCGGTATCAGACACACTCATGCGCCTGAAGAGCGATTGATCAAGTGTTAGGTGGCCCTACAAGTGTAGGGCTTGCATCAGGCCACAGCGTCACCTGAGGGTCGGCCACAAACTTCTCCAGGCAGTCCACAAAGTTGGTGCCATTGAAGGGGTCTCCTCCAATGCCCACGACAGTGCTCTGCCCCAGGCCTTCCTGGGTTGTCTGAAACACTGCCTCGTAGGTGAGGGTCCCAGATCTGGACACAATGCCGATCTTGCCTGGTGTGTGAATGTATCCCTACACAGACGTTCGTTGTGTGAGGCGCTGTCATCAGCCAAGCAGTCTGCCAAAAAAAGACCAGCAATTTGAGATCACATGTTTTGCTGTGGGGAATGCTCTGCTGCACTGGTGAATAGCAGCGCAAAGCCCTGGTCTTTGCTTCTCTTCGCATCATGCTGTTTGCCGTTCTGCCAGCTTGCTTTCTGGCTTCCCAAGCCTGGATGAGCAGTGATGGCTCACCGGCATGATGCCTATTTTGCACTCTCCAGGCTTAATGATGCCTGGGCAGTTGGGGCCGATGAGTCGCGTCTTGGAGTCCTTCAAGATGCGCTTCACCTTCACCTGCGACATCGACCGACCATGACAGGATGTTGGACAATAATGCCATGCACTACAATATGGTTTTGCGCAGCACGTCCTCTAGCACCTGTGTCTCCCCGTCATGCTGCAGATCTGAGAGATTACACACGTAGCTCCACCGCACAGATGAGCATACAAGAACATGCACGGCTCCTTATTCTAATATACGCATCATCAAGGTTGAGAGATGGCTGCAACTGGATTCCACTGAAAGGAGATCAGCTCACCATGTCATGCTGGGGGATGCCCTCTGTGATGCAGACCACCAGGTCCAGCTCAGCCTCAACTCCTTCCAAAATGGCCTGCGCTGCAAAGGGGGGCGGCACATACAGCACTGACGCGGTTGCGCCCGTCTCCTTGACTGCTTCCTGCATGGCGGCAGCCGGCACTGAGGAGGAAAGACGCAGGGAGAGTCAGCTCTGTACAGCCAGCCTTTGAGATATCTGGAGGCGACAAGCCGTCAGAGTGTTCTCAGATTTTCTATCCTCTGGTTATTGTCTCCTTGTCACCCATTGCCCCTTGGAACCCATTTCAACACATACTGAAAGACTGCCTCAGAGCACCAACAGCGTCTCTCAATACTGAATTGTCTTGTGACAGCTGTAAACCCTTTCCTACCGAGGGCCGTACACCCATATGGGTCCTGTGGGGCAAGCTTGGCAGTATGGCAGGGCGGAGGAGGGCATTCACCTGCACGCTCTTGAAGACTGGAAGGCCTAGGTGCGTGGTGCCTCCCTTCTTAGGGTTCACTCCACCCACCATCTGGGTCCCATAAGCGATTGCCTGCACGAGGCACACATATTGTACAGTTCTGCAGGATTTTTGATGCCCTCTGGCTTATGTTATCATCAGGGAAATTGCCTTCCATAGTGTAACAAGATAGCTGCTTTTTGACAAGGATACATGCCAGGCGTGCTGGAAGTCTACATGAGATAAGCAAAGCAGATTAACTCTGTCACAGCGCATTTGCATACTGGTAGGTATGAGGCACTGCACACCAAATGAGCATGGGCGTGTTCACCAGGCCAACGATTAGCCTACCTGCTCGCTGTGGAAGGTTCCATTCTTCCCTGTGAAGCCTTGGCAAATGACCTTTGTGGTCTTGTCTACGAAGACAGCAGGTTGATGAGCCTGCACATGCAATGGCATCAAAAGCGCTGATGGTGGGTTTCACCAAGACAGGTAGCTACAGAACAGCAACAACTTCTGATACAATGTTCTGTTAGGGATGACAAGGTCTGCCGCTGCCTGCTTGTCTCACCTCAGTGGATTTCTGCCTGACAAACTGCTGTACTGCTGCTGATGCTTCGAGAGAGCGCTTCAACCCCCTGGCACACAGCCAAGCCCATCCCCTTAGATGCATTAACTATTCGATGCCTAAGAAACAGCCTAGAGCATGGTCTTTCCATTGGACTGTTTCGTCTGAAAGGCATTTTATTGCAGTGAGGTTGACATGCATTTCTTCTGCGTCACCTGTAGCATATATCGTTTCTTATGTCCATTTTGACTTGTGAGTTCAAGAGAACATACCTGTACCACAGAGGCGCGCTCATACTGCTGTGATCCCCAACCCCAAAAACTTGTCTGAGATGCCCCCGCGATGCTGCTTACTCCCGGCCAATGAAGATAATCACGGTATTAGTACATAAGTGTGAGCTCATCTCCATTGAAGCCCTCAGCACCAGGCATGCTCTGTGCGATGGAAGCCCTAGCAGACATTAGGTAACGGCTAGTCACACGAAGTGACAAACCGTTCCAAGGCTTCGAACAAAGCTTGAAGTGGCTAGAAGCCAGCAGAGTATCATTGACTACCGACACACATCAGAAAACATCAGTTGTGCACCTGCGTGTCTGTACAAAGCATGTTGTGCACTCTGTCGGACGCTGCGTCTGCTGGGCCAGTGTAGTCTTTTTTGGCTGGGTTTGCACTGATATTAGAGTGGGGGTTCACTAACGATGATACAATCAATCCACTGAAACGCGTTCCGAAATACTCGGATACCCGGATGGGGAACCCGTGAACTCCGAAAGGCGCCTGCGTGAAGTACCAGTGGCAGGCCTTGGAACTGAAAGACTAAGCCAGCCTCGTCAGAAAGCTCCAAGCTGGCATACATGGCCGCTGTGTTGCCCCGAGCAGAGCTCAAAAGAGCCTAAGAGAAGCTTTGACCTCCGTGACAATGGGGCAGCCCAGACGTACACATAGCACGTTGCTAGCCCTGCTGTATGCCTTGTACCTCGTCTCAGCACATGCTCAGAGTGACAGATTTGGGTCCCCCGAGTATCCCGGAGGATCTGGTGAGCCATCTACCAAGACAATTAGCAAAAAATTCGCAGTCTGCAATACACGCTCCAAAATGCCCTGAACATTCTTGGCCTGCCAGCGGGCACCTCGTAGTGTGTCGGTGATGCAGCAGTCCCTTACAAATTATGATCTTCTCGCTGAAGATGAGCGCTTGCAGTGTGAACTGCTCAAAGCAGCAGGTCTGAAAGAACCTGCTTTTCTCTGGCAGGGGCCGGCCCAGTAGAGTCAACCGGAACAGCTGCAGGAGAGACAGATGACAACGAAATACAAGCCATGGGCGAGTTTGACCTGGGGGAGGAGCAGGCTGGGGAGGGCGGCGAGGGCTTTATGGACTTGGGAGCAGCCATTGGCAACAAGGTGGCCCAGCGTGACCACCCAACCTCTGCAAAGCTTGCCTGGCAGATGATGCTGCAGCTGCATTGCCCAAGCATCTCCTTCTGATGTTGCAACTACCCAAGTGCCACAAAATCCAATTCGAAGCGCACCTTTTTCTGACGCAGCAGGAGCACATTGCTGAGTCAGCTTCTGCCAGTCATCATGCATGATAGCTCTACGCAATCCAGATACGCATGTATTGCTGCTGATGTTTCACTGCAGGAAGGAGGCGCACCAGTTTGTGAGGGTGAGGAGATTCTATGGTTCCAATTGGAGAAGCGTCTGATAGCACACTTGTGACAAGCAGGCACCCCCAGTGAGCTCAGTGGGAAGCGCTTCAGTGGTGTCCGGCTTCAACTTCACAAAGGCGGCGGAGATGCGCGCAGCAGCCGCAGCTAGGATGGAGGGCAACTCGACAGGGGCTCAGCCAGGTGCCAATCCTGATAAGCCTTCGGCAGGCACAGCCCGGGCATGTGCTCCCTTCCAGGCAACGCCACCAGAAAGCTGTTGTTCAGTCACTCAGGGCAGTCCATCAAGCAAGCATGGCGGGCTGCCACAGATGAGTGCTGTGCTAGTTGTTTGCATACCTACGTCGCTGTAGAACGAAGCCAAATAAGGCAAATCCTGCTGCAGGTGCTGCATCGACCAGGCTCCCTGGCAATACACCCATCCAGCCTGGGGTGACTGACCTGGCTCGCAATGCCGCCATAGTCAATGCTAATGTAGCGTCAAACCTGGCTGCTCTGGGCATGGCAGCTGACGTTCCAGGCGTAAGAGCTGGTGAACATTCCTACTGCTCTGATCACATTGTCTGGAGCTTGTTAAGGTGTCACTGCAGGCAGGTTCCCACTGTGACATGTGGGATACGATCGGTTTCATCCATTTCTGCACCTCGCATATGTCTGACTGTTCATCAAGCGATTTAGGCATTACAACGAGTGCATTATATGTAAGGAGGCCCAGCAACGGCGCTCTGCATCTGAGGCATACGTATGGGCTGCAGATGAACTGACAGATGACAGCCTGAAGGATCAGCGGTCTGTCACGGAGGCTTCTGTGCTGCCGGGTGGCGGGCAGGACCCCAGAGTGGAGCTGGGCGCCAGCGCAAACACGTCTTTAGTGGCGCCCACCAACTTCAAGGGCGCAGCGAACTTTGCCAAGCACCAGGCCCGCCACTACAAGGCGCTGCCTGGCACCATCAGCGAGGAATGCACTGCCAGGCTGACCAGGCTGGTCAGGTGAGCATGTCATGCAGCCACGAAAGACCTACCTCATTGTAGGCTGACCTGGTCCTCACGTTAAGAATGCCTCATGCGTTCTGGGTAGCCTACAATACAGAAAAGGCCTTGCAGGGTCCGGTCCTGTCCTACAGGCTCAGGCGTATCTTGGATTTGACCTCCCTGTATGCTTCATCCCACTCAAGAACCATACGTTTGCTGCAGCAATGGCTTGGCGGGCCAGGCATATGTGGCAGGCAGCCTGCGCGAGTTGCTGGGCAATGTCACAATCCTCATGCTGCAGAAGGGAGAGAGGCAGATGAACGATGCGCTGGCATCTATCCTCTCCGGATCAGCCCCACAGTGAGCATTTCTTCATTCCATCCCTGACCTGCATCTTGCGTCGCCAAGAGGCTGATGTGAGATGATATTGATATTGGACTTGCGGCGATATGCGCAAGGAAGGCCACAATGCTTGTGTAAGTCTCAATAAGACAATTCACTGTATGACTCGAATATTAGGTCTTTTAAAACAACATTCAGTCTTGCACTGTTATGGCAGGTTGCTTTCTGCATCAGAATGCAGTGCATTGAGGGTCTCTTGGTGCTCTGCTGAATAATACTTGCATGCTGAAAGCACCATGATTCATGCAGATGGATTGACTGGCATCTCAATCACATGACAAACAACTATGAAGAGTGCAAGAAGAGTGCTACCCTAGTTGCCCTGAAGGCGTGCCTCCAAGCCAACAAGTGCGCTTCTACCTTGCTGCTAGAATTCGCAGCTTTGATTGTATCTGTGGTGCCCAAGCGCAATATGACTGCCCACCTATCAGCCTATGTGACGAGCCTTCCTGATCTACCATGGGTCCAGCCAATGGCGCTGCAGGACAGGGCAAACTGTTACAACTCACACAAGCTGAGGATTGTTCAAGATGTGGTCTGCTCAACGCATACTCCATCGGCTAAGTTGTTTATTTGAAAGCGCACACTGAAATTCCGCAGGAAGCAGCTGAGGCACAACGAGATCATGTGGTTCGACGAGGCCTTTCTGGCGGCGCTGCAACAGCGCCTCGGGGATGTGCGCTCCATGTTTGGCTTTGGCAGCGGGCGGGGAGATTTCGAGCGCTGGTTCTATGAGCAGGTGCATTGCTCTGGTGCAGTCTCAAATGACAACACCTCGTCTTGGTGGGCAGAGACTGCCAAATCTACATGGTATAAGGCCGCTGGAACAAGACCAGTGCTACAGAGGCATGCATGTTTTGTCTCAGCCTCTCAGTGGTTGCAGCCCAGGAAACCTTTCTTCTGCAGCACTGCCAAGCAAATTTTGACGGCTGGAAAGGTCAAAGCATATAGTGCGTGGGCTGGGTTGCAGTCCTGCAGGCTGCTTGAGTGATGATGCGGGCATTGCTGCAGGGTGTGGCGTATACATTTGGGATCGAGCCGGGGTATCTAGGGAACATAGGCTTCTATGCGCCCGGGTGGGAGTACAGGGAAGGGCCGGTGCAGCTCACAGGGCTGCTGATGAATGACAGCGGGATTCAGGAGCTGGAGGACTTCAGATGCTACATGACGGGGAACGCACATTACCAGGTGGACCTGGTGCAGAGCTTCGAGGTAGGTGGCACCCCTTGTTGCCCTATGAATCATACAGACAGGCAGCATGAGCAGTCTCGTTGAGTGCAAGCACATCCTGGATCTGAACAAGCGGCCACAAACACAATCGGTGTGGAAAAAGTGAAGGGTTCTGCATAAGCTGCCCAGCTCCGTGATGAGGTCCTTCTGAGGGGGATCCTGCGTCCTGCAGACCTTTGAGGAGATACCACGGGAGGAGCACTGCGACCTGATCAATGTGCTGGCGGGCATGGCGTCGCGCTGGATTGCGGTCACCATGGGGCAGCTCGGGCAGGGCGGCGGGCACCACGTTGCCAATCGCCACAAGTGAGCCTTCCCACGTCATCACCCTCACGAGTGGGGCATGCCTATGCAGCATCAATCTCGGACCGGCATACCAACCCGCTCATGGCACAGGCAAGAGCCACATATGAAAGGTACCTGGCCGACATGCGCCGCTCTGCCGAGAGAATCTCTGACGGCATGCTAGAATCAGCTCTCTCACTCGTGGAGCTGGCAGGATGTCTTGCTGAGCCATGCTTGATGTGTGCTTCTTGTCGCATGCGCAAGCTGTTGTTCTAGCTTCTTCTGGTCCATTACGATCTCCCAGACAGAGGGTGCAGGTGGTATGGCTCACTATTTTTGTGCATGGTACAGGGAGGACTTCCTTAGCGAGTGGACGACAAGGGGACTGGTGTACAGAGGGGACCTCACGGCCTCCATCAAGGAGGACTGCTACATGTGCCAGCTGCACTATCTGCGCTACAACCTGCTCATCTTTGAGGTGGACCCCAGCCGGGTGGTGAGTCCTCTGTCTGCCTTGTTCCTTGTAGGGTGAATGCTGTAATCTGGGACGCTGCTTATATGCAAGCAGCCAAGGGACAACAACAACCTTTGAGTCCTAAGAGTGCAGTTACAATGCTCGCAACCTTCCCAAAGCCAAGCAGCAGGCATTGATAAGCACTGGCGGCCTTACGCTGCTGAACTAGGCCAGCAGAGAAGATTGCACAGTGGATGAGTGTTAAGGCCAAGGTATATGTGTCTGCAGGTTCCAGTGGACTGTGAGGCGGAGAGCGCTGCGGAGTGGGCGCCTTATGAGAACTTTGTGGAGCAGCTGGTCTATCTGCCGAATGGCACAGCATCGCCTTCAAAGCTGCATGAGAAGCAGTACCACGACTGGGATTATGTGCTTGGGCTCAAGTCTGGGTAGCCCTTTGATGAGGTGATGATTGACCAATGCGCTTGACAAAGAGCTACTTATAAGTAATTACAAGCTGGACACTGAGTTCAACAAGTTGTAACCCCTTGCTCTGTGCGAGTCAGAATCCTTTGCCAGTGCACTCACACATGATGTCATCTCTTCAGCTGTCCTGTGTCTCAGCCTTGCGGCTGTCGCAGTGGCATTCTTGACTGGAGGACATCCATGAACGTTGAATGCCGTCATTCCAGGGATTCTACCAAGATGTGCTAAGTGCTTGTCAGACTGCACTTCCTGCAGTCCTGGCTAGGAGTATCCGCTCTGCCGACAATCCGTGCAACATCTTTACAGGAGAAGACTGCACCCAATGGTACTTCACTTGGAGAACATCTGTATACCCCAATGCTGGCCAGCAGCAGACTGACATGCGCATGCGTGTGCACACACCGGGACCCTAACCAGCTGATAGTCTCAGATCTGTCAGTCTGAGTCCTCCGCCTCCTCATCATCAGACTCCTCCTCAGCTGCCTGTAGCCACTCGATGAACTGCTGGGCCTTGTTCAGGAAGACTCTGTCCTCCTCGTCCCCGTGCTCCTTCTCCTGCGCCCACTGCAGGAAGGCGTCCTCCTCCACCACATCCTTGTCGTACAGCACCTCCAGCAGCTGCATGCGCACACCTCCCATCACGTCCGCTGCTGGCACTGTCCGAATGCGTTATTGGCCTCATTCTTGTCCTTGTAACATCCAGGGAAGGCAACTGAAGCCGTGAGGCCAGGCCCATTGGATTGCAACAGGAATCGAAGCCTGTCAAGGACCTGCCCATCTGAGGCATGGGGTCAGTAGTGTCGCAGATATCTCGCAATTATCTTTTTTTGGCATGTATCGTGATGCACTGCCACTGACGGAGGAGAACTGCATCCACTCAAAGGACCGCTCACTTTCCCGCCATGAGCCAGGATGTGTGATATTCCAGTCCCATGCCTGAGTGCTGAAGCTTGGTAGTGCACTGGACATCACTCAGGCTGACGCAGCCTTCGTGAGAGTGAGTGTGGCGCACTGACCTGGCCAAACATGGGCTCAAAGAGGTGCCCATGCTCCCCCATGCCCTCAAAGATGCCCTCTTCCCCGCAGAACTCCTCCAGCGTCAGCAGCATGTTCACCTGCAGGTGCATGCAGCATCAGACCCTCAGGCATCTGGCATTCCTACAGCCACCTGACAGCTTGAATACCCAGAGCGTCTGGCATGATATGCAGCAATGGTTGCACCCCTCGGTCATAACCACTGGATCTCAGAGCAGCAGTGTGCTCTTCCTGCTCATGGTCGGCGAATTCTGATGGGTGCTGTCTCGTGCTGTATGACAATGCATGGCATCATAAAGCCGGCTACACTAAGATTAAACAAGTATGAGAGTCGGCCACAGTGACCAGTCACTACGCAACAGGAAGCATACCTGGTCATCTGTGGAGCGCAGGAACTTCTGCAGAAGGGACGCCCACTTGCTCAGCTGCCCCTCCAGCCGCTTCTTAAGCTCCAGCTTGCCTGCCTGCACACATGTGTTGCTCATCTACACCGGATCCTGCATTGCCAGAAATCCAGAGGGACATCATGCTTCTCTTTTCCATGGAGTCACGTGCACAGCATGCGCATGTTAACAGCAACAAGGTGTACATAATGTGAAAGCTGATGGCAGGTTTGCTATAGGAAGGGTCACTCGCCGCAGTCTTGCTGTCAGGGGAGGTGTCGGGAAAGAGAGCGCGGTACTCCTCCCTCACACGAGGTGCAGGAGGGAGGCACAGGCTGAGGATGGTGGTCATGATGTAGCTGGCGTTGTCTGCAAAGTCGCGCGCCTCCGCTATCTTCAGGCCATTCAGCTCGATGACTGCAAGGTCCTGATCGTACCCCATGTCCACACACCGCAGAAAAGTCTCTGACACCTCTCGCCTGAATGCTGCCTGCAATACATGCAGACACTTGACTTTGCATGTGAAGTCGTGGTCTCGACTGCTGTCAGCAGCGCTCCAAGGAAGAGCGACTTCCATTCCACGGCATAGAATTGAACGGCTCTTTGAGGTTAGTCAGCTGCTGTCACCAAGCCCTGAGAAGAGAGGCAAGGACATACATCAGGGTCCAGCAGCGCCACATCAGGCGCTTCATCATTGGTGGCCGCCTGGGACTCTTCATCAGAGAACTCATCGCCCAACATCGGCCCGTGCGGTGCCGGGGGCGCTATCGAGTAGCGCAGCGCATCCATGTCAGCGCCATGCGCTTGCCACCTGTACCCCTGCCCCATGGGGCCCACCAGCTCCTCACTGAAGCCTGCGCAAGTATACTCGATTGAGCATCAAGCTGTGTCAGTTCACAATGTATTTAGCTGCTGCACGATGCAGAGCATGCCAGTACTGGCTGGTGCATGTTATGCATGTGCCTCTTATAGTGCCATAGATGTAGATTGGCTTACAAAGCCAGTGCCAGAGTAGTTGTGAAAGGAGGAGAGGCATTGTCTAGAAAGATTCATCGAATGCAATGCATGTCATGGTTGCAAAATGAAATCCCACCCTGGCCATCTGCAATGGGTATCTCCTCCTGCGTGGAGGCTGCGCCATTTGCAGTGGATGGCTCAGACTCCTCAGGGGGTGATGCTGCAGGGTCAGCAGCATACTCCAGGTCGTCGTCTGACATGGAGGCGCTCTGCTGCAGCTGCTGGCACATGCTGATGCTTGTGTTCCGCTCCACCTCCTGGCGCTCACCTATCCTAACCTGCACATGGCTCAATTATGGGCTTACTTGCTTGCCTCCACCAATTTAGATGGGCACGCAACTCTGACAGCTGCTTTGTACCATCGCTGGCTCGCCAGGGTTGCCTTGTGTGGGGTCTTTCCTGTTGGCAGTCAAAATCCTGCCAACGACAATCTTCTGGTTGCAGCAAGCCCCCCCAAGCTGCTGAGATGCTATGCCGGTGCTCACCTTGAACGAGAGGACACTCCCCGGGAAGATCATGGCATGCGCCCCCACTGACACGCCGTCACACAGCAGTGAGTGTGACACCTGCGCCTGGTCTCCTACGCTTACATTGTCCAGCAGGTAGCAACCCGTGATGTGGGCTCCCCTTCCAATGCGGCAGTTGCGCCCAACTACTGATGCCTCAACCTGCGGCAGGACATTTTGTTCTGGTAGCGAGTTCACTTCTGCTGCATGCAAAGTTTGCTGCATGTGGTCTGTCGAAAACGGTTGGAACCCTCGCAGTGACTCCTATGCTTGTGCTGCAGGATATGACCTTGCTGACAAAGATCAAACATGCCTGTGGTTGCCAACACCCTGCACCAGAGGAGGAGCATGAAAGCAGTGAGGCCAAAGCTTGGCCAGAGGAAGAATAGCAGACTACCTGTGCATCATCACCTATGACTGTACCGTCTCCAATGGCGGTGTCATGCCCAATGACAGCTGTGCGCCCAAGCTGAACATTGTCCTCCCTACATGAGCATGAAAAGCTTAGAGGCAAAAGAGAGCCCTTCTCAGGCTAGCAGTCTGACACATGCTGTAGATGTGGACAGCAGGAAGATGACTCACTTGTAGGTAACCTCGAGCCTTGACATGGACATCTTGTAGCTGGATACTCCCTGGGTTCCACTGAGCGGCAGCAGGTTTGTGTCGGGCACAAAGGGAAAGGTCCACCTCTGCATTCAAAAGACTCTCAGAGATCTACTTTCCCACTCTGCCCCAGGCTGAAGCCAAAGTGCCCAGTGACAAAGAGCAACACAGGTCAGGCCTCAATGAACAGGCGCGCCCACTCAGATGCAGTGGATGACCATTGAGACTCTAACATGCAGGTACACAGCCATGCCATATCAGGTGCACAATGACGGACCTGCAGGATGTCCCGTGACACAGCGTCAAAGGCTCTGAGCGTCTGCACGCAGGCTGCGTACTCTCTGTAGAGCTCATGTATGTGGATCTGCTGCCCCAGCTCCTCCTCGCTCAGCACTCCCAGCACAAAGTCCCGGTGCACATTCTACATTGCCGCACTTCTACTGAGGCCTCTGTTGTATAGATCTTATGTCTTTTCAGAGCAGCGTGCAAGCAACACATCCATGACAGAATGTGCCTAATAAAGCTATTCAGGAGGGAGCGTGTCTTTGCTTGAATTTCCTATGCGGAGCAGCAGAATGAGATGGCTTTTGCTCCTCATACGCTCTGCACCACTCAAGATCTGATGCTGCAGTTGCGTGTGCTGCTTGCGTCAAGGAGCCCCACACTGGAGGGCTATAGCTACCTACCTGGTAATCAAAGTTGTCTGAGAAGAGCATGAGCACTTCAGGGGCGCAGATGTAGATGTGGGTGTGCGCCAGGTCGGAGCGGATCTCCACTTGATCTGTCTCTCCCCAGAAGTGGGCGTCGATGACTGCCTGCTTTGGCATCGGCTTTCCAGGCTCCACCTGGGAGTTCACAATCAAGTTATTAAGTAGCTTCTTTCTCATGTTGAGAGCCTCTCTTTCAAGTTTCATCCAGCAAGTCATAGGGCCAGATCCCGGCTCAGCCTCAACTGCTTAGCCCATGCCATCAAGGTGTCTTGTGAGTATCAGCTAGGTGCCTGACAATTTTGGCAATGCCTGCTTTGCCCAAGCGCACATGCAAGAGCCTGGAGCGTGCCTCTTCAAGGCGGAGGAGCCGGCGCGTGTGGGGATCCACAGCCACCGTGAGAGCGTTGTCTCCTCTCCGCCTGCGCTGCGAGGCTGTCATGCCCGCCTTCATCACCTGCACAGATTCTGCTCATTACAGCAACACCAATGCCACATAGAGCAACACATCCCCAGAGGTGTCTCCCAGCTGGTGCGCTACAAATATATTCGGCATATGCACTGAAGAACGACAGCCGTTAACTGAACTACTCCCAGGGCAGCTGCGTGGCCTCAGGGGGCACACCATGGTCATGAGGGCGTTCTTGTCCCTGTCGCGGCGCGCCTTGTGGGCCTCCAGCGCCGCGCCCAGGTCCATGTTGGAGACCACGTCCCCGCTCACCAGCACAAAGTCGCTCTTGATGATGTCCTTGATGTCGATCTCGCGCAGCGCCTCCCCGGCTGTCTTGCACGCCGTGGATACGATCACCTGCGCAGCAAACAGGGGACTTCTGCCTCCCCTAGCGCAGTCTTGCCTATGCTGAATCATATTGGACATTCACACAGAGAGATGCTGCCTGCGTCGCGACTGACGAAGGTCATCCATCTTGCAATAGCACCCTCTCAGCGGGACTTGGAACTGCTGATGCAAGCGAGCCACGAACATGAGCGTGCCCTGCATGCGACTATGCACCGCTGCATAGGTTGTATGAGCCATGTGGGCCTTCAGCTGCGTCATTCATGCTAAAACTCTCCCCTATATGTGACAAGGGTGCTCATGAATGCTACCTGAACATCCATGGATGCGCCCTCCTTTGTCCACTCAGCGTCCTGAAGGTGCTGCTTCACCTGCTCTGCATGAGCGCAGCAGAACACGTACACCTGCGCTTGCATGGGCAGCATTTAGCTCTCACTAGTCCGGGCCTGGTCCGGGATGCAGATGTGATAAGCCTATGGTGGCTCCATCTCTAACTCTGCACTGAGGGGAGTAGGCGCTTGCCTTGGACATCTTGTTGGATGCCAGCCACTCCAGTGTGTAGCTGATCATGGGGACTCCCACCAGAGGCAGCACAACCTTAGGCTTCTCCAGAGACATGGGCCTGAAGCGCTGCAGGCATTGACACTGTTTCATGCCAAGCTTTCTCGACATCTTGCTGGTACCATGCATGGCTTCCCATGCAACAGGGTCACGGCCTCAAGAGGGCTTCATCTGAACAGGAAGACATAGTGCCCTTCATCAGAGACATAAAGAGCAGAGCAGACAACCTGTGTGAAGCTGTCCGCAAGAATAACGGCCGTCAGGGGCTCCTCTCCTGCTGTGAGAGGTACCCCTGACACCTTCTTGGGTGCCATTGCAGCCCCTGGCCCGTATAATATCACTCGATTCTCTTTCAGGGATCGATCAGATGCATACTGAACTGCTTTATTGCTCTCCGGGCGTCCTGCCCACCATCATGCCACAGGACGATCTGGGTCAGTAAGCTGGCACAGGTGGGGCTGCTTTACCTGCGCGTATCAAACACAAAGGAGGATGGAGATCTCCTAAGTACAAGCAACAATGATGGCTAAGCGCACCTCAATTCTGGCCCAACTTCCAGCACATCCCGCACATCACATGACATGACATCATCAGTTAATTCCACAGATTGGGGCGGGAGGAGTGTTCTGTGCTACCTCATTTCACACTTGTAGTATGTCTGCTGACCGAAGCTGACACCGTCAGAGCTTGGTCACGGCACTAATTGCTAGCTTGGACAGGTAGCTAGAAGAAAAGAGTCGTGATGCACACAATCATACAAGAAAAACCACATACTGGGTATACCTTCTTATATGGTACGACTAGCTTGCATGGCGTGGCACTCTGCATCACGGGTCTTGCAGTGGTGATCTGAGATGACCACAAGAGGAAGGATCGCTCGGGGTGAGCATCAGCAGGAATTCGAAGGTCATGTACAGCGGTGGGTGAAGCAGTGGGAGCCTCTTGGTGGCACCAGCAAAGTCAAGGTCCTCAAATATGTTCCTACAGGTATGAGGTACTTTTGAGCAGCTGGCTGGCTGTTTGAGAAGATCTAGGCTTTGCAGTATCCTTTGAATCGTTGAAATACTTGACAATCACGGCTCTTCTGCAGGAGACAGGTCAGAGGCCCCAGCAGCATCCCGGGTGCCGCATCTGAAGACGGTATGCGATTTCCCTGCACATCTGTGAAGACACACTCATGAAATATCGCACACCTGCATGAAGGGATGCACTCTCGCCGATTCCGTTACAGGAATAAGGTAAGCAAATTCTGACAAGCAGGTGAGGGATTCCAGCTTAAAGGTGGTATTCCGGCCAAAGCAGGCGCCACGCCCACCAGACCAGCCTGAAGCAGCGCAGGTGTTCAGACTGCCCCTGTGATGTTCCCCTCATGTACTCCGCTGTGTCCTTGGCACAGAAGCCACTGTCTTTCCTGCACACCTGCTGTTGTGGAGACTCTGAACTTGTTGATGGCCGACAGGAACATGCGCAGCGCTGTCAGCGGGCATGCAATGCCTGACAAGTTGCGTCACCTCCTGCAGGACATACCAAGCAGCAATGGCGTGGCCAGGCCTGAAGCCGAGCAGCCCCATCACAGTTCAGCGCAGCCTGATGCAGCCGTCCCAATGGAGATTGAAACTGCCAAGGTAGAGGATGCGCAAGAGCAAAGCCGCACATTGGAGCAGCAGAGCATGCCAATGCAGGCAAGCCTACCTAGCAAGAGGGCAGAGGAGAAGCAACGGAGGGAAGATGCACTGGGTGAGCTACCAGCTTCCGCAGCATCTGGGCCGGCTCACGAGCCAGACAGAGCGCTGGCAGAGCAAGCAGCAAGTGCAACACTAGCTGCGCTCAATGATGGGCCAGCAGCTCATCAAGTGACAGCTAATACAGAGCATGCAGCTGCGCCCAGCCTTCCCATGGATGCAGAAACGCCCATGGCAGCGCAAGCAGCAGATGTCACTTTGCCAGAGGCCCATGCTGACACAGCAGCTCCTCCTGTGCGCAGTGATGCAGTGATTACGGCACAGGATGGCAATGCAACTGGGATGGGAAGTGCTGGAAGCTGACTCAGCAGCTTATGCTTGCTATGCCCAGCGCAGCCCGTGCTGCTCGTTGAGTCGCCTATCAGCTCTTACAATAACAATGGTCAATGGGAGCCACTGATAAAGAGCAGCATATCAGTGTGCTTCACGCTGGAGATGTGCTCATTAATTCTCAGCTGTGACAGCAGAGGAACCTGCCTATGCAAACAGAAGTACCAGAGATATGGAGGTCAGTAGCCACAATCAAGCGTCCACAAGGGCGCTGATGAAGTGAGGCTGAAGGCAACACTTGCAGACTGCATACAATGGCAATGATAGAACTGGCATGGTAGCCCAGCAGCTACTGTGGAAGTGCCAGGCCCAAGCCTACTCTAGCATTTGTGCCATCTAAGTTGGCAGCATATATGCTGTAGTACTTGCGCAAGAATGTGTCGCCAAGCACTATGAAGTCCTGGCCGGCGCCTCCCAAGATGCCGGAGATGCACAGCACTGGGTCGTCCTCCGGTATCTGCAAAGAGCACAACACGGAGCATGGACGCCGCAAGAGCACTTGCTCCGTTCCTGCTGCAAATGATCCACAGCATATGGTGTAGCTCTGTTTGCAGAAAGCTGATTAGTGGCCGCTGTTGCCTTATGTAAAGGCTTCAGACCTGCAGGATATACTCTTGGGGGCTCAAGGGGTAGTCTGCCCCATCAAGGGTGAAGGTGATGGATGGTAGGCTGGAAACCTTGCTGCACCCTCCTGTCACGTTATATAATCCTGCATCCTCCCAGTATTTCACCCCGCCGATAGCCTGCACTGCCAGGCATGCAGTTCAGTGTCCTCCTGTCAGCACAGTCACCATGGGAAAGCTCTGGATAGCGAGTGTATCTCCTTTATCAAGTTCATAAAAATGTTCTGAGGATATCTGCCCAGTCATTGATGCCCTTCAAAGGACGTGGTGACCAAGAAGATATCCTACAAGCATCCGCAGAGTTAGCCCCTTCCTTGCTGATGTGTTCTGTATTGGAATCATTGCAGGCACACCAGAGCCCTGTTGAAGTAGACATCCACGGAGTG
This sequence comes from Coccomyxa viridis, assembly GCA_963930925.1. Classification (NCBI taxonomy): domain Eukaryota; kingdom Viridiplantae; phylum Chlorophyta; class Trebouxiophyceae; family Coccomyxaceae; genus Coccomyxa; species Coccomyxa viridis. The sequence continues at coordinate 3,310,589 of CAWVOJ010000013.1, read as the reverse complement.
CACGCAAAAGACCCTGACCTTGTTCAGGATGGCTGCATCATCATCACTTGTGAAGATCAGTGAGGTCCCGCTGTCCAGAAGGACTTCCTTTGATTTGAGACCCTCGACACTTGAGCTGTCAACCTTGACGCCGCTCAAGGTCAGGGCCCAATACCTGCAGGATCTGCACTTGCCTCAATCTGCATTTCCAGGTGCCCCGAGTTTCCGCTCACAGTTGTCTTCAGCAGGGTGTCAGGACATCGATATCAAGCAGATAGGTGGACGCCACTGTACTGCTGGGAGAAGAGGACAGAGACCTTGCGCTCTGGTTTGGGTGGTACTGGATTTGCCCGCTGTAGCGGTTGGGATCAGCGCCGCCAAAGATGAGCTCCCCCGCAGGCGCTGTCGGGCTGCGGATGTCTGGGTTGAGCCAGAGAGAGAAGCCGTCCCAGTCCAGCAGGCCCTCCCTCTCCATGTTGAAGAAGGGCGGCGTCGCCCCCAGCTTTGACAAGGGCTGGAACGCCAGGCCCTGCATCCGCCCATGCACACATTACACTTTTTCTAGGTCACGGCAGATAACAGCCTTTGGGGGAGTGCAGCGGCTGCACTATGACAGCTGCACCTGCTGTGGTGAGCACAGGTAGCTATAGCACAGGGACAGTGCAGCTCAGCCCAAAGGGCCATATCCCTCCCCATTAATGCAGCAGCAGGCATGCAACTACTTACGGGCACTCTGAACTTGTGATCCAGGTCTTGTGACGGGACATGAGAGACCTACAAAGAGGCCGTCGCAGCTGGCAGAGATGAAAGCGCTGGTGGTCGCAGCTGCGAGCCCTATGCCCTGTCTGTGGATGGTCACGGTGGGCTGCCCGACTCTGACGGTGTCAAATGCGACGCTGCCCGCCACAATGCCCGAGCCATACTCTATCAGAAATCCAGATGTGTCTGAGCTCTGCACAGCCACAACATGACCTTGTTAGATGTGATGTAGTGGGTGTCGCAGCAACTGAGCATCTTATCTGGTGCACATGCAATTCTCAGATGCCTGCCGTATGCCTGCTAAGGTGCTGCGCCCAGGCGGGATGTTTCTGCATACGCTGCTGTCATCAACAGGTCTTACATTGAAGGTCCTGGACCGAGACTGCACAAAGTGCTGGTGGTCAGCGCAGCCGTCTGTTGCGCACGCTGTTGAGGGTACCCACAAGTCTGCGCTGCCTTTGTCAAAGCATGCTGTGAAGGGCTGTGGTGGATCCCCAATGCTCACCGAGCCATAATACTGCGCAGAAAGTACTTTTATTTTGAAGTGCGACCAAATATAAAGACACATGCACCTTATTCCTCTTCTGCCCACCATGCCAACCACAGAAAGTCCTCATGCTGTACGACAAGGGAAGTCCCTTGATGCAGAGTGAATACGGTGAGCAATAGACGATGACATTGACAGTCCTTTCTGCAAGTGTGCAGGTACCTCGGCTTGGACTGTGACATGTTGCATGAGTCCATGACAGGTGTGCCGTACCGCAACATTGCGTCTTTGCGCGGCGCTGGATGCCTCAGTGGTGTCCGCATAGCGTTTCAGCTCGACGGTACTACGCAAAGCTGCGATGTGCGGCAGCAAAGTGGCAGCAAGGAGGCTCAACAACAGCGCAAGCCGCCATATCCGCATTCTTGGACTAGCCGCGATACTCCTACATGTGTCCGTAGTGCGAGTGAAGAAGTCCTGCGGCGCCTTGCAATTGATGGGAAAGCGCGATGCAACCGTCCGCCTCCGTTACTTAGCTCCCCTCACGCTTGCGCAGCACCGTAAACAGACCTATGTTCTAGCGATCAAACTTGACGGTCCCCAGCAAGTGCTCTTGGAACCTTCAGGGTAGTATCAATCGAACTGCAGTATGAGGCACGGCATGAAAGGGAAATCCCACACCGTGCATGAAGAGCGAAACCTTGGCAGCCCGTGCTGCCCATCTCTTGGCACGTCAAGCCCGCATGCAACCCTCTACAGACGTTTGAGATACGGATGCCTCTGCCGTTTTATATTGCGGTCTGCCGGACCATCTCTTGACGTTTGGTTGACGTCTCCTTATACGTAGTAAAGGCTTTCAAGACATGCAAGCAAGCGTGTCATGTTCACCAACATGCCTGTTCTCTGCTGCCAGCAGCCTCAAGAAGATGCTGCCTATCAAGCATTTCTTCACGGTACTTAGTGGCAGATTCGGGGTACAGTCTTTGATACAGGCGGCAAGCGCAAGCTCCAAGCACCCACATATGCATGTCTTGATACAACCAGTGCACAGAGCACCCCTTTTGACTTCTTGAGGGCAATGTTTGGCAAATCACTGTGGCCATGCCACTTCCCCAGGGCCGCTGCATACTGCGCAGCCCCTTTTGCACCAAAGCACTGCCGCTGACAATATGTGAGCTCCGCTGTGAGTGTAGCCTGCACGAGAGCTGAAGAGCGGCTGGACTGAAGCATGGATGCCAGTGAAAGGCCGCTCACTTCCAGCATCAGAAACACATGGTGCCGGACCAGGAGTGCACTCCTGGTGCAGCAGGCTGGCCTCATCAAGTTCATCCATATCTTACCATTGTCCAGCTGGGCTTTGCTAGACAGGGCATCATCCAAAGAAGACTGAGCTTGGCAGCTCAGTCACAGAAGTAGCGGTCTCCAAACTCTCCAACGCCTACAAGACAGCGTAGCGAGTTGTACCCTTGCCAGCTCTGCAGGCTTTCACACGAAGCCCACAGTTCCAGATGCACAGGGCAAGCTCGCCTGCAAGATGTAAAGACAGCGCGGCGGCGGTTGTGTAACGAGCCTAGGCCAACGCAGAATGAGCTTGCAGACCTCCAAGCCATGAGCGGATTTAGGGAGCTTTGTTCACCTGGAATGACCTGGAATGTTGATTCATCAATGCCCTCATCAATCTCTGACGTAATGACCTTGACGCGAGGGAACTTCTTGCACACCATGTGGATGCCCTCGGGCGCCGCTATGAGGCTCAGAAACAGGATCTTGCCCTCATCGACGCCTTTTGACAGAACAACCTGCACATGAAGTTTGCGTCATGCCTCTACCTCCTTTGACTCGCTGCAAGAACGTGCATGAGAACAGAACGGCACTTGGACATGCAGTATATTCAGCCTCACTAGAAGCATGAGACAGGGCCGCAAGGATGTGCAGCACACAAGGCAGGTACCTGGCACACGCGCAGGGAGCAGATGCCAGTGTTTGTTGGCATTCGAGAGACCAGAGAACCAGTCACGAGGCTCAGTGCAGTCAGGCTGACCTGGATGGCCCTGACTGCCGAGTTCCCGGTGGCCAGGATGGGGTCCATGAGGAGCACGTGCCGCTCTGCAATGTCTGCCGGCAGCTTCTCATAGATGAGCTCCTTGTCCATCACATGGTCCCCAACCCTGCATGGGTATTGGCACATGTTGGTATTGCATCTCACAGATCACTGACGCAGCAAGGGTCTCACAAGCCTCAGCTCCCTCAAAATTTGTTCTGCAGCTGTTCACTACTGCACCAGTGAGGGTGACGGGCGCGGTGGTCCATCGCTCCATGGTGCAATGGCGCATTGAAGGCGCACAGAGTGTCCTCGGCGCTCACCGGTGCACCAGGATCTTGCCGATCTTGATGCCCTTGCAGCAGGCGCGCAGGGCGTTCTCCATGGACTCCCCGCTGCGGATGATGGACACGCCGCACAGCTTCTTGGCAAAGTCGACGCCCGTGTAGGGGTGCCCCGTCGCCGTCACCACGCACTTCTCCTGGAAGGGCAGGTGCCCCAGGCTGTGCTCCACCACCTGCACCCACGCCCGGCTGTGAGCCGCAGCACCCACGCTGCGGACACATCAGCAGTTCTACGCAGACACACCAAGCAGGGACTCGGGAACGTGTAGCCAGTCTTAGCAGGCAGTTTATGAGGTATGCATCAAAAGTGTAGTAAATACCCTCACCAACGAGCAGGGTGCCCCACCAAGCAGGGCCTCACCAAAGCCTTCAGATATAGCTACCTAGAATGAAGGTCAGTGTAGCCATTGCACCCCAATCATACTGGGGCAGCTTGGGATGGGAAGGGCCTTCTGGCGCGACTCAAGCAAGACACTGAAGGGCTGTCACCAGACGGAGGAGGCGGTCGGCGTAGAAGACGAAGTCGGCCTTGGAGGTGGAACGATCGCGGATGAGGGTGTGCATGCCCCGGATCTGGAAGTTTGAAGGCATGAGCTCCAGGTTGTGGTAGATGCGCCGCAGCTCCGGCTGCTGCAGCTTCATGCGGATGTGCTCCGTGATCAAATCTATCGCCACCTCATTCTCCTGCCTGCAGCCATGACCATATTGGCTGTCACAGGACCAGACCATGACCTTTCCTACAGGTGCTAGGTTGTTCAAGGCCAAGAGCACGGTTGTTTGCTCCGTATTTGGCTGAGCACTCCCTCTGGCCAATGTCATGTGAGTGATGCAATGTAGAGTGGGCAATTGTCTGCAATGATGTGGGAGGCACGCTGGCTGACCTGCCCCAGGGGATGATGACATCAGCGTGCTTCCGGCTGGGCGCGACAAAGGTGTCGAAGGCTGGCTTCACAAACTTGGTATACTGCTCTATGACACCCGCAATATCTCTGCCCCGCATCGCCACATCCCTCTGTATTCTGCAGGCCACATCCTCCTCAGACAATGCCTTCTGAACCCAAGCAGAATGCGCTGCAATCACCTGCCGAGCTTGTAGAACTTGCCAAAAGATTTCCAGTGCATAAGACAACGTGTTGGCCTCACTCAGCTGCTCACTCTCATGATGGTCACCCATACACTCATGCAACTGAGCTCCTCTGTGACTGATGGGTAGGCTCAGGAAAGTCACACAAGAGCGGCTGCAGGTATCAGGGTGGGACATTGAGGCGACACATAGGTACCTTCTGGCCAGACGCAGGTCATCGTCCGTGTCCACAAAGATCTTCATGTTGAGCAGCTCCCGGATGCTCTCGATGTGCAGCACCAGGATGCCCTCGATGATGACCACGTCCGCCGGCTCGACATGGCGCACCTCCGGCGAGCGCTGGTGCGTTGCAAAGTCGTAGATGGGCACCTCCACCGACTTCATGTTCTGCATGGGCAACCTCCTCTCATGCATCCCCATGCAATCCGGTGTAGCGCATGTGCGGCGCATGCATCTGCGCTCGTCCAAAGTGGCGAGCATATTGTGCATATAAAGGACACATGCAAAGACCTTGACAGACTCTGCTTAGATCATGAAGGCTTCCTCCTGTGGGCAGACATGCGCTGAGACAATCGTGGAGGAGGCGCGCATGGGCTACCTGCAAGTCTGTCAGGCACTGTACAACAGCTTCATTGTCGATGGAGTTTGGGTGGTCAAAGTTGTATGCTGCACAGCAAACACATGCTGCTTAAGCTCTGCTGGCCCCTTTGGACACCAGTGTTTATGACTACAGGCGTACAGGCCCAAGGCCAGCCGCAGCTCGGGGCCAGTCTTGTGAATCTCAATGGCAGGCTGCAAGATGTGAATAGAGAGCAAGCTCACATGCTACATCTGCCAGCTCCTCTGGCGACAGCCCTCTGTAGAAGGAGTCCTGACTCAGCATCACCACACACTGCACAAACACAGCTACTGGATGGCTGCGGCCTGCCAGCCTGTCCCAGCTTGAAGCACCGCCTCCTCACACGGGAGCCTTGGGAGGGTGGATGCAGCAAGGTACCTGGTCATGTAGCCGCTGCATTATATCATTGCACACCGTCGTCTTCCCAGATGCAGTGCCTCCTGCACGGGCATGTCTAGCTCTTTCACTGCATACTAGCTGGAAGCATGAGCGGAACTGGCAATGCTGTGCAAACGGGCACAAGTGCCAAGGTGCCTGCCCCTGAATCTTCCGATAACGCACCTGCAACACCGATGACGAACGGCTGTGACCTGCGCAAATATAAGATATCAGGGCCTCCAATTGTTTGTGAATGCGTCACAGCAAGATGGAGGCCATCTCAATATATATGTTGCTCGATGTCGAACGTTCAGCAAGATCGCAAAGCATATGAGATATAGTGTGTGAGTAGCACCAGACCTTCCTCTTGTGCTTCGTGATCGGCTGCTCTTGGATCCTCTAGGTGTCTCGAGGGACCAAGACGAGCGCAGGTCGCCATTCGGGCATTCAATTCTCAGACCATTGAGTGCACTGCTTGTGCTTGCCGATCCGTCCTCCTCTGCCATAACTTAGTTGATCGTGTGCCGTCGATCCAGCGATGCTGCTCCTTTACAATATGCTACTCATATGCAAGATCATTGAACAGCTCATGTGCCCAACGCGAATGCGGTGGCTCCCTGTATACCCCTCTCAGCAATGCGGCGTCGCCTCGATATAAATAGGAATATGCAGGTGCAACAAGAACTTCGATGTCCTGCAGCAAGAAGCTGAGCTGGCTCCCAACCTGTCGGCAATGGCGTTGTTCATCGTATTTCCTGCAACGCACACAACCCAGATAAGCATTGAGCAGATATAATCTGGGTCTGCTGGAAGGGAGCATTGAGTTAACCGTCAGCGAAGAGATTTCGAGCGGTCACGTTTGTTAGGAAGCATAGATTAAACATCAAGTGTCACTTTGACCGGGTGCCTTTACAGTCTCTGGGAGCGTACTCCTTAGGCAGGCAACAGTATAAGGCTTTGCAGTGCTAGGCCTACTACCCTCTGACATTTAGGAGAATGCTGGTGTACTCCTTTGTGGCCCGGGGAAACAATGTCCTCGCTGACTACACCAGCTACACAGGTAGTGATGCCACTTCTATGGCAGCGGGAATGCTTTGCATGTGCAATAACATAGTCAGCGATGTAAACAGCTGGAGTTTCTGCAGGGAACTTCGCTACTGTTGCCATACAATGCCTGGACAAGCTTTCCTATGACAAGGTGCGCCCAAATCTCTTATGATGCCCGACCACTGTAGAGCACTTATACTGTCTTCTCAACTATATTTTTAAAGGACTGTTGCAATCAGCTTCTCAGATGTGCAGGGAAACAACAAGGTGGCCTTCAACTGTGACCACCACACCTTTAATTACCTCATTGATGGTGGATACAGTGAGTCACAGACGACTCCATAACCTTCTGCTAAAACAGTGCTTTAAGCGTCTTCCATCCACCTAAAGGAGTGCAACTCCCTGGTCCTGGATCCACGTGTAACGTGTCCCTTTCCATCTCCCTCACTTCACTGCACTGAGTTTGAAGTGATGACACGGTGAGAGGCGTGCTTGTGCATCATGCAGCGTACCTGGTGGTAGCGCATGAGAGGGTGGGAAAGCAGCTGCCCTTCGCCTTTCTGGAGAAGGTGCGGGCGGAGTTCCAGGAGAAGCATGCAGAGAGCAGCCGCACGCTGCACGCCCACAGCCTGGACAAGACCTTTGGGTGCGCCCCTCTGAGCCGCCTGGCACCCACGCGCACCCGCAAGACACGTATTGTACGATGCTTAGGCTGCATGTAGTAGGTGCAGGTGTCTGATAGAGGCGTCTGGTGAGCATTTGCGAGGAATGAGAGCTGCAGTCTGCAGGCACCTCTCGGACAGCACTGCCGTGTGCACCATGATCAGAGAGAGGCAAGGGTGTACCAAGTAGGGAGGGCAAGTGCAGACAGGGTTGGTTTTGATGCAGGCCGCGGCTGAAGTACTGGATGGACTATGTTCAGGAACACCCAGAGGAGATCAACAAGATCGCCTCCGTGCAGAAGAAGGTGAGACAGCAGGTTCATCAGAGATTCTTCAGCCCTTGACAAGTGCTCATATGACTACCTGCGATGTCTGCTGCTCTGCCTCTTCAGGCAAGCAGCTTTCCTAGGACCTCCCCTCTAGCAGCGCTCAACATGGTTATGCAATCCTGCAGCTTGCCGGTTGATATGCTCTGGTGCAATATCATTGATGGGATGCTCAATGGCTGCCAGAAGGGTGACTTGTGTTCAGGTGGATGAGGTGAAGAACATCATGGTGGACAACATTGAGAAGGTGCTCGAGAGAGGGGAGAAGATTGAGCTCCTGGTCGACAAGACAGACAACCTCCGCTTCCAGGTATTTGGCTGCTCTGATACCATCATATGTTTCCGCCAATTTCTCGATCATGGCACAGGCAAACTGCTTTCTTCCCGCCTTTCAGAGCACAGCAATAGATCAAGGTGAAGCGTGAGTGTGCTCGGTAGCCCATCACGCAGGGAGAGCTCTTTCAGTATGTTGGCTCTTGTGCAGGCTGACAGGTTCCACAAGACGGGGCGGCAGCTGCGGAGCAAGATGTGGTGGCAGAACATGAAGATGAAGCTGATCATTGCAGCCATTGTGGCTGTGCTCATACTTGTGCTGGTCGCCATCATCTGCCTGTCCGGCACCAATCGCTGCAAGTCTCACTAGATTGCTGTATGGTATTGTACAGCGCGGCTCTGCTGCAAACGCATGATACAGATTGGTAAGTGATGTATCTGTCTTGTGCCTGGATGGCTTCCAATGTATAGGGCTTGTATCGTGTGTCTGGTATTGTGAACCTTTGACTCGGAGATCCTTTGAGGAGCTGCATTGGCTGTTACATGTCCTATCACTTTCGGATTTCATGCGGTCTGATTGCCGCTGTATGCTATGTAAGTCAACACCAGGCAGGACCTATGATCACAGGACAGTTGCTATAAGTAGCTCCATCGCCGCATAGTTACTGCTCCCAGCACCACAGCTCCTTGGCCTCAGATGCAGGCACACATTCAGAATGGCTTGCTGACTGGCTTATCCTGGCTAGAAGCTGTCAAAACTTCCAACTTGAATTCCCCGATCCAGGTGCACGTGCAGATGAATGAATGAATGCAGTCATGGACTCTACCATCACAGTACAATCATGAGTGAAACACAAAGGAGGATCCTAGAGGGCCCAGCTGCCCTGGTGACAACTGTTCAACTTTAAAGCATGTGACGCCTCCTGTGCTGGACCGCATAGCATATGGTGGACACAACAGCCACTTCAAAGTATTCTGGCATTCCCTATCGCCTCCACAGGCTCCCCAGGACCCCACGAGGCTTGGCCGGAGCCTGCTCATCCGGGCCTGTAGGCTGCTCCGAGACTGCAGCAGGACTCTCCCCAGGCTTGCCTGCAGAGTCATGACGGCTGTCATGAGTATGCTCAAGGACAGCTGCCAAATGATGATTGAGCTATCAGATCCGCACAAACCACGCAGCCGTCCCTAGGGTAAGGTCTCGCATGTGGCACGGCGGCAGTTGTAGATTCTGCGATAATGCATCTTCGGCCTGATTGGTCATGTGATGCAGCCTGTGAGTGCTATGCGACAATGCTTGCTGAAGGAGGAAGACTACATTCTGGTACACAAATCGTGAAGGGTGGTAAGGTAAGTTCCCAGGTAAGGTCCTTCCAAGGTAAGGTCCCTGTCCTAGATGACAGGGCCTCACCTATATCTGGTACATCAAGCAGGCCAAGATAGGCGTCTTCTCTGGTGCCCAGTAGGCTATCCACCTTGTCCCTCATGCTGCCAAACTTCTCTGCTGCTTCCACGTACCGCGCCTGGGCCTGGTCATGCATGCATTCTCTCAGCCAAGGTGCTTTCACAGAGAGCGACAGCACACAGTTAACAAGCACCCAGCACAGGATGACTTTGACTGCAATAACATTACAATGAACCAGCAGAGCTGCTGCTCAGACCAGAAAAGAAGACTTCACATACACTCTCATGGCCTCACCATGCGCATTGCATAGCCAGCAGCATTGAGCACCCACACGGTGAAGGTCATCGAGACGTCTTGAGACACGTTCACGTATCAATGCGGGTTTTGTAGTGAGAAGCTAAGTCAAGGAGACCTCGTACCTCTTTATAGTGTTTCTCAAATACCCTGAGCTCCTCCTTTGTGCTAAGGAGCTCTGACTCAACCTTCTGCAGCTGCTCAACATGTGCCTGGCTACTGCTGCTGGGTGATTCATCCGGAATGACAGCTTCCACAGTATAGCTCACCCGCTTGAACCTGCATGCCAACCTTTGTGGGACCATGCTTCTGCTTCTGTGAGTTGGCCATGATCTTCTGACCCAGGTGCTCCTACAAGCAATGCTGGCATGCTGAATCTTGCACATGTATCCTTGAGCGCCTTCTACGGCAGTCTACTACCAAAATTCCCAGCAATCTGATCCTGCTGAACAGTAATGCCGGCATGCTGACAGAAGCATGAAGGATATGCCCAACTAATGTGGGTCAACAGCAGAAGCTGGACCCACCAGTTGTCACCATAGACCGCGAGCAAGATCTGCCCAGGCTCAAGCTGCAGGGGCTTCTCGCGGGGCTGCATGCTCTCCAGGCGCCTGAAGAGGGCGTTCTCTGGGTACTCTGCAATCTCGAGCTGAGTGGGCTTGGGCGCAATGTGGTAGGTGTTGCAGTGCAGGAAGTACAGCCCCGCTATCTGCATGTTCTTCTTCACCTGCAGATGAAGGGGTTGTTCAGGCTGAGCTGCGCACTCGGGCGCTATGCACTGTGATACCTGTAACAAGAAGCTGTTCTTCTGGGAGTCCTGATTAAAGCTGACCGGAAATTGGCGAAGCGTGTATGTAAGGGCTTCAATCCCACACCTGAACCATGGGCCCAGCCAGTGGTGCAAGGTCTAAGACAGATTTATGGGAGGCTTCTGTGGCAGCAGAAGCCTCGCATTTACCTTCATGCTGTCTTCCTGTAGGACCAGCTCCCACTGGCCGCCAGGGCTGTCAGCTGTCCTCACAAACATGAGGAGCTTGAACTTAGAGCCCGCTGCGCTATGCGTGCCGATCACAAAGCCCCCGTCTATATGGGTCTGCTGCAGCTCCAGGGTGTAGTAGTGACATCCCGACTTGTCCACCCTGTCGCTGAGGGCCTGCCCAAAGCGCAGCGGCCGCGCATTGAAGTTTCCGGCTGAAGCTGCCTCGAGCACCTGCGTGCACGCATGCTCTCTGTCAAGATTCTGTGGGCTGTACAGGAGTTCTGCTTGCAGTGAGAGCAGTGACCCACGCTCCAGCATCACCTCTTGCCAATAGTGCTGGCACCAGTAGGCCAGGTGTGCTGGTCAGGCTCAATGTGTCCCTGCATTAGGGGCACATTGAGCCTGCAACACACTACGAGATGCAGCATGGCTTGCAGAGGAGCACCGCAAGCATGGGTGTGAGCTGTGGGCATGTTGCAGAAGCATACCATGGGAGCCACAGTGGTCTTGATGGGCACTCCCAGCTTAGAAAAGACGGCTGCTACTGCTGTGGTGAAGATGCCCAGGCTGCTCAGATCAATCTCAACCTGTGGGTCAAACTTGAGCTCAGGTCACGGCAGTGAATGCCCAAATACAGACAGGCCTTTCGATGCACACTCGCTGCTGCACAGGCTCTAGCAGCGCCAATGCAAGGCGCTTGAGCATATCAACACACATTGGAGCAAAGCTGAGCTTGCCGGTTCTTTGGGCTGTGCTGAATCGCAGCCGATGTGGGAAGGCACGGAAAGCAAGGAGGCCTCAGGGATCTGTCAAACCTCAAGATCCTTCTTCTCAAGGCCGCCAAAGCCTTCCTTGTCATAGCGCCGGCGCTTGTCTTCGTCGCTGAGAATGCCATAGGCTGTGGACAGCTCCCTGAACTTCTCAGCCGCTGCTTCAGCCTGAGCACCCTGGTTTTTGTCTGGGTGATAGGCCAGTGCTAGCTTCCGGTCTGCAAGATGCATTAGCTGTGCGTGAGCGATAGCAAGCACCTAAAGACAGTGGTGCAATGTCATTGAGTCAGCACCCTGAACAACTTGCAAAGAGCATCCACCACTGTCATGTCTGGTCTCCCTGAAAGGACATGCATGATGATGGGCAAACCCTGCAAGTACGCATCCTGCGGCCAGGCGACTTTCTTTGTAATCTGCAGCAGTGAGACAGGGTGTGCAGATGCTCACATGCTGACTTGATCTCCTGAGGAGTGGCGCCCTTGTCCACACCCAGCACTTCATAGGGATCTCGTAGCATCACGTCATCGACAGGTCCTGTCTGCGCCATGTCGCTAAAGTAAATATGCGAGCTTTGTAAGTCTGCTCACGGCTGTGGCGACACTACAGTCGATCAGTGCCTCGACCTCTTTGATAGTCTTCCACCACTTCATACTCTAGTCAAAAGTTATACTGAACCCATAATTGGCAGGACCCATCTGAACGAGATGGAAGTCTATGTGTTCAGATATCTCCCCAAGTGGGTTCTTCTTCGGCCCAAGTCTGCACACTCAAGACCAGCCGAGACCCGACTTCCTACACTCATGCAGGGCCCAGCGACTATGACGCCGTGGAATAAGTCATGTCGTAAAATCCTGTGACTGCTCCTTGCAGTCTGTATCTACCTTCTAGCCTCTTGCCTCAGAAAAGGCTTCGCTGGAAGCTAACTGCGTGAGGCGGAAGCTGCACGTGCCATAAGTCCCATTTTTGCGATGTCTGCAGCCATTCTCCCAAGATTGGCTGCCCCCTTGCACAGATTGATGGCTTCTTACCACACCACATAGATTTGCGCCCAGCATTTTTGCGTCTAGACGTTTCTCATTAGGTTTCGAGGAAATGCTGAGCTGGCATTGATCAGTCTCCTTGGGTTCAGTCTGGGCCCACTCACTGCATTCTACTCTTGAAGCCGGCTGAGGGATGTACTATTGTGATATGTAGCGTACACCTTCCTGCAACATCCAGTGCTTCTGCTGCTCTTGTCGAGGTTTGAGTTGTCAGACGCCTGCGACGCACCGGATTTTGGTGGGAGACAGGGAAACAGTGCAAGAGGAGCAACAATCCAGTAGCCAAGGGATCTGTAAGGTCTCTACTCAGGACATGGACGACCCACCAAGCCGAGAGTGTGAGTTGCCGGGCAAGGGCTCAGCGGCCACTGCAGGACTCACTGGCGATGCGAAGCCGCAAGCCAATGGTCTTGGAAGTGACCTCAACAGCCGCTACGACGTAGGTGATGTCCTTTCACATCGTGTTGCGCTCCAACTATCAGCGACATCACCTCACGATCGGGGTGCCAATACACCAACTCTGCTTGCCACATGACGGACATGCTGGTGTTGGAAGACCCTGCGGAATTTTCACGCTACAAAGTTCTCACGGAGGGTCAGGATGAAGATGTCAGGACTCGACGCGCAACATCATTCCTGTCAGCCCTGACACTGTTCGTCTGGTACTGCAGAGTACAAGCTACCGATCACTGGAGATAGGACTGCAACTTGGAAGAGTTCCGCCTTTCAGTAAGTTTGCATTCATCTCGGTCGCAGTGCTGATCATCTCCATCCTAAAACACTGTTCTGCTGTGACTGAAAGTCTCATTGCAAATATACACGTGCTGATGTCCTCCTGTTGCCCTTGCAGCAATGTCACAGCCATGGTGAGTCAGCACAGGCATACATCATCCTGTTGTCCCCTTAGCCTGAGCACACGGAGCTTCCGCAACCCTTCCCTTGCAATCTATTCCTGACCCATGCACGGCTGCCCTGTCCCTTCAGTGCCCTCTGCTGCTCAACATAGCCCGGTGCCAAATTCCGGAAGATGTGGAGCAATTTCAGGTGTTATTGAAAGGGCCTCTTGTCCATGCACATGACAGCTTGTGACGCATGCAGGTGGGCGCAGGTGTCCTTGGGCTGCCTAGTGCGATGGCCTATCTGGGCTGGCCGGGTGGCATCATTGTGCTCATCCTCTCATGTAAGCTTCCCACCCTTTCAGCTGGGATCATCACTACCCGTGAGTGGATTTGCATACTCCAGGGCTGTCGAGAACATGGATCCTATGTCAGTGGGGCATGGCTGCTTGATCAGTACACAAGGGATATCTCTTCGGGCGAAGCACTGAAGGCACATGAGATGTATGCAGGGATCATCAGCCTGTACACGCTGTGGCAGCTGTGCGTAATGCACGAGCATGACGGGAAGCGCTTCAACAGATACCATGAGCTCGCCCAGGTGTTGGTGCTCTGTCTCTCAGACAGGTCTGACAGTGGAAGCAGGCAGTGCTCAAACAGTCCATCTTGTTGGCATGACGTTGTACGCTCTTTAGTCCCAATCTGCGCGGATTATTAGTGCATGCCTACGCTCGATTTTGCTCTCTGGTCTTCAGCATGCATTTGGGAAGACAATGGGGAACTGGATACTGCTGCCACCTCAGCTCATCGTGCTTATCGGGCTGGGAATTACATACACGTGAGCCTACTGCCCCACAAATTGCGCTGTATCCTTGAGTGTCTGAGTGCCTGGTGTCTGTGGACGAAAGTGTTTCTGTTTGTCATGGCTGAGCGATTTCTGTGTGCGCTAGCTACCTAGTATGCCTTGCAGTCAGTCACACAGCCTGTCTGTGCAAGTTTTCCCACTATGAATTCTGTTGATTCTTGTGTCTGCTTGCATTCGCAGTGTAACCGGTGGACAGTCCCTGCACGCGGCCTGGCAGCTGCTGTGCACAGAGCCTTGCCGCCCCTTTGGGCTGTCAGCCTGGATAGTCGTATTCTCGTCTGCGCAGCTTTTCCTGAGCCAGGCAAGATTCCTTTGTGTTTCCCTTATCCATGATATGTCAGAAAGCGCTTCACGTGCATCAATGCTTTGCGGGCGTTTTCAGTTGGATGGGCATCAGCAGATACTGCGCTTTTGCCTGCTAGCATTTCAATGCTCATCAAGGGTGGGAAGGACTATGAGGGACAATGTATGGAAGCCTCTGCAAGCTACTGCAGGGTTGCTACCTTGTAGCCAGTAGTACTCTTCAGACGGCACCATGCTTCTCACACACCGCAGCGTGCCCTCAGGGCTTGGAGTATCTTGATCACCAGGCTAGTGCAGAGGTTGAGCAGGTATGCTGACTGCAGTGCCCCAACTTCAACGCTCTGACCATGGTGTCTCTGTGCGCGGCCATCATGTCCATCACCTACTCCACCATCGCCTTCGGGGCCAGCGTCGCGCACGGGCGCGTCCCGGACGTCCAGTACAACCTGGACGGCTTCACGCTGGCCAACGGCCTGTTTGGCGTGTGGAACGCGCTGGGCACCGTGGCCTTCGCCTATGGTGGCCACAACGTGGTGCTGGAGATTCAGGTTGGCAGCCTCAGCTGACTGTGTCTACACACAAGCTCCCCGTTTCAGCACAGCAGCCCTGGCAGGCCCGCGATGATGGTGCTACAGCAAAAGACACCGCATCCTTGGGCAGCAAGCTCAGGGGTCAGCGAGCGCTGCTCAGCATGCAATCCAGCAACAGCAGGGTCACCTCATTGTATGGTTGCCATGGTGCAGGCGACCCTTCCCAGTCCGCCTGAGACGCTGCGTCCCATGATGAAAGGCAAGCTCTTGCCTTTCAGACACGGCCATGAGTATGCTGCACGATTTCAGGGATTGCAGCTGCCACTTTGCCCACATCGGCTGACCAGAGCCGATGACATCAAAAGTGCAAGGCGATAAGCCACCCCTGACTCTATGTGGCTGTGCCTACGCAGGTGTGTATGTGGCATATGCTCTTGTGGCCTGGTGCTACTTCACAGTCAGCGTTGCGGGATATTGGGCCTTTGGCAACACTGTGCAGGTAAGGCCTAGCCATCATATTAGATGATAGCCATGTTGGGCATTGTGGGCAGACATGGGTCTCAGCACGGGCTTGCAGCAAGTCCTGCGTGCTCAGAAGCTTGTGGAGTAATCTGGAGATCTGCTGCTACAATGATGGGAGCCGCCAGTCTTGGAGGGTGATGTTGCGCTGTGTGGCGTGCAGGGCAACATCTTGCTGTCCATCGGCTCGCCCAAGGGCCTCATTGTGGCTGCAGACATCTTTGTGGTGAGTCACTCCTCATTCTTCCTGAGGCAGGGATGTGTCTCCATGCTGCATCTGCTGATGACATGGCAGTCAAGCCTATGCATGTGGTCTGGCCTTGGCAGCGGCAGAATATGCACTGAGGGGCATGGTTAGCGCAGCGCCAATACGCCCATCTCTGTGCAGGTGATTCACGTGCTGGGCAGCTACCAGGTGTACACAATGCCGGTCTTCGACATGATCGAGCACTCGCTGGTGAAGCACGGCATTCGCAATGATGGCCTGGTGCGCCTTGCCTACCGCTCGGCCTACGTCGTGATCATTGCCTTCATCGCCTGCACCATTCCCTTCTTCCGCGACCTCATGGGCTTCATTGGGGCTCTCGGCACTGGACCGACCACCTTCTGGATGTGAGCCGCTCTAGCCATCTTGTACCCGCCTCACTCATTCTGGCCTGCAACGCAAGCAGTGTCATCCATGGGATGAAAAGAGCTAGCCACACCACCTGCACCGTGTTGCTGGGGGTCTATGAGCCTCATTGCACTTTGCCCCATCAGTAGTGCATCTGCAGATTATGAAGAGCAGGCCCCCACTCACAAGCCACCCCCTTCCTAAGTGGGTCATCATGGGCTTCGTTGCCTCCAAATGGCCTTGCAGCCGCAACTTCATGTATTCTACTTGTGCCCTGCCTCTGCCACATGCCCAGCGTGCCCGTTCTAGTTGGTGCTGCATGATGAGACTCTGGGCTGTGTGCGTGCAGCCCCCCGCTGATATACCTGGTGGTGAAGAAGCCCAGCATGAGGAGCGGGCACTTCTGGGCGTCCTGGGTTATTCTCATCCTGTGCGTCATCGTGACTGTCCTGGGCTCCATCGGAGCCCTCAGGGGCATCATCACAGCGGCCAGCAGCTTCCACTTCTATGAGTAGCCGTCATGCAAAGCTGCGGCTTTGAAAAAGAGCAATATCTGGGGTGCCCAGACCCATGAACGGTCTTTTTACAGAGCAGGCATGGTCACTACAAAGGCACTCCAAGGGCAGTGTCACAGAGGGCCGCTATGCTTCACTCCTGTAAGTGCGAGCTTTGCATCGACTAGTTACACCTGGTGGGCGCGCTAAACACGTGCTGAGCGAAATCCTGTATTTGTCCCAATGTGGGTCCTGAAGGAGATCTGTCCAGGCCCACAAAGCTTTGGCTTGCTAGCGATGTTCTGTGCAAGGCAGGCAAACTCAAGGCAAAGTGTTGTGGCAAGCACTTGAAGAGGGACAAGTAAAGCAGCCAGTGAACTTTGTTTCATGCTGAAATAGCTGCCTTCCAGCATACAGGTCTGGAAACCCCGGTCAGGATTGAAGTCACTGATGGTCAGATCTGAGAATAGCTCTGTGCGACAGTAAAATAGCGCGCGTCTTAGCTACAGGATATATAGGATGACCATGACTTCCATGGTCATGAGCATCACGCAGAGAAAGGTCTTGCGCACGTGGATGCACATGAGGCCCCTTTGAGGGCTCAGCAGCAATAGACCACCAGCTGCCAGGGTATGGGACGTCAGATGCACAATGAGAGCAATACTGATGTGCTGAACAAAATGCAAACACATGCATGCAAATGCCTGACCATGGTGGTGAGCAATCAGCGCTATGAAGTGAGAGCCCTACTCAATGCCCTTGTCGTGGTGTAGGTTTGGCACACGTGGAGGGTAAACCCGGCGCTTAGCAAGCTCAGGAGCCGTCGACTGCAGTATTGCGTCGGAAAGCGGCTGGCTTTCCTTTTGTCTTGTAAAGTACCGTTCTATTAGTACAGATTCGTATGTGAGTCGTGTGGGGTGCCACGGACGAAGGTGGAAGAAGAAAGCTTCGTAGGTGACACTATGCACAACGCGGTCTTCCGCGACAGCTCGGTCTTACCGCCAAGTTCGAGCCCGCATAAATAAGTCATGTGAGACATGAGTACCTTCTGCGTGGATCGTCAGACATCAGACAAACCGTCATGGAAATTTCCAAATTTCTTGACGGAGGCTGACAGAAAGGCGCCACTCGCGTCATGAGTCAGAATATCCTCTCATGATAAAGTGGCGTCACGAGCACGCATGCTGCCGCAATTCTGCAAGCTTATGCTTCTGCCGACGTCTCAGGGACATTTGCATCCATCTCTGTTATTTCTGGCGCGCAGCCAACGAGGCCCAAAATGCCCGCGCAAGCCATGGCAAGGTTGTACGTGCATGAGGGGTCAGAGACGGTATCACATGACGTCTGTATGTCGTATAACAATGCCAGAGTCTCTGCACGCTTGCGCGAAGAGCGAATTGTCTGTCGCGCATCTGTTGACGACCCGCACGTGATACGTATCTGCACATGATTTCCCTGACGTGGCCTCCTGACATTCCATCAATCTCGCGGAAATTCTCAAATGGAAGAGTCGTTATGCCAATGTAACTTCAAGAATAGTTACTCAGCGCATGTGCAACCATAGCCGATGTCCACCATAAGCAGGTACGCTTCGCCTTGATGATTCCGGCCAAGGCCACCATCAAGAGGAAGCGTCCTGAGGCAGCAGCCATGAGCCGCTGGGGCCAGACGAAGTACTTTCCGCGCTTTCCCAAGTCAGCCCTGCATGAGTTCCACCAGGTTTTGTTCCCAACCATGCACTCTTGCAAGCGCCTTGACTGTTCAAGCTGCAGGATAGCCCATGTCACTTGAAAATGTCATCAGACCCTCGCGACCGCGGCCCAGGTGCTTGCGGGGTGCTCTTTCCCTAACTATGCGACCTGATTCGAGGTGCTGCTCCACAGGTGCACGGAGGTACCCCGGTCTTCGTTGTTGAGGACGGCCCTCCGCCACCAGCCAGCCCCAAATTCACTTGCCACCTCACAATCCCGGCATTAAGCTCACCGCACGGCGGGTATGAGCAGAAGTCGTTCGCCGCTGTGGCGCGGGCAAAGAAGGCCGCTGAGCACGCGGCCGCAGAGATGGCCCTCGAATTTATTACTGCATGTGGTCTGCTGCCGCCTGCCATGCCGGCGCTGTCTCCAGTCCAGGGTTCCAGCGTCACTATTGAGGAGGTAGGGGGAACCATCTCGCTGACCATTGCTGCCCGTTCGTGTGTTGAAGGACCAGAGCAGTAGCCAAATCGCCTGTTGATATTCATTGTTAGGCACGTCCATGCATGCGCGCATTGTCAGCGACGCCCAGACTGAGATTCACCGAGATACTGCTGTTGGGGCTGATGGTGTGGAAATCGGAAACCCGCACCCGACTGCCATTGCACTCGCAGTGAACGTTCCGCAGATAGGAATACTTTGGACGTTGTAAGCAAGGGGTGGGCAGCAGTAGAAGGCTACGCAAGCAATTTGCAGCTAGATATCCACCTGTCAAGTGTGCCTTGTCGCCAGCTCGTGATTGAATGATTGATGTCTCTTGACAGGTGAGAGTCCTGCAACAGCGCCTGCGCAGCCTGACTTGCAAGCTGGCCGCCACAAGATCCGGATCCTTGGACACACCTGGAACAGGTCAGCCTGATGGCCTGCATGTCTCCACCTTGATGCAATTCTGCAGGCCTGCTGACGGCATGAGTATTTTCAGGGGTCTGAGTGGGTTGATGCTCAGAGAACAAGCATGTCTGAATGTAAAAGTCCTGGTCTTGATGGCAGTCTTGAGATATGTGCTCTAGGAGGCTTCGTTCAGGGCAATGCAGGCAAGGAAATATATAAGGCCATGGAGGCATCTCATAGGAGAGCTCAGTGAGGAGGAATATTTGCCCAGTGTGTTGTACACGAACACATCCCAGGGTGACACCATGTTTGAAGGTGTTGCCTGACTGCTTGTAGGCCAGGAGTTTGCCCTTACTGCTGGCAGCAGCAGCAGCATCGAGCCGGAGCTTGAGGCTGAACCAGAGGTTGACGTTGCCACTCTGGGAGAGGAGGAACTGCGCACAGAGCTGGTCAAGGTGCGCCTTCTTTCCAAGTCTGTTGGTCCCCCACATCTTGCAGGGTCAGCTCTGACTCACACTGGCCAATATAGGAACAGATCAGGTGCTTGTCTGATGAAGTTTTCGCGTCAGCAGTCCAGTAAATGGAGTCTGATGCTCCTGTACCCCGCAATGCCTTTAAGAGCATGGATCAGACACCCTGTCTGGAAGGGCCGAGAGGCAGTACCAATGACATGTGAGTGCTCGCTAGTCTCAGGCAAGCATGCCTTTGTCTGGGGCACTTGCATTGGACGTCTCGGTCTGAGGAGTCACAGACTTGTGGCAGTCGTGCAAACCCAGCCAGTCATGCCAGTCGCTGAGGCATGCTGTTGTGCTGTGCAGGCGCGAGAGGTGAACGCGAAGCTGCGCAGGGAGCTGCAGCTGGAGCAGCAGCGCCGCGAGATCGCTGTGGGCGCCCTCGTCGGCTCCGCCTGATCTGGCAACATTTGGACTGCTACTCGCCCCCCAGGTGAGAGGTACCCCCATACTGCTCCCGTCATATCATGGCAGGCTATGTGCGCCTCCCTGCTGAGGCACCTGAGGTCTGCTGTCATTGCATCCTCTGCCTGGCCGGGCTGTAGTGCTCCAATGTAGGATGCACAGAGTCCTGTGAGGGCACCAAGGCGGGTTACAACACAGTACACGGGGCGCTGGCATTACACTGCTTAACTGCACTTTCCTGCAGCATGCCACCCTGTCCTCCAGTGCCTCCTTCAACAGCTGGTTGCACATGACATCTCCATGTGCAGCGGCCCCTGCCTAAGCACCTCTATGATGACAGACATGTTAAGAAGTATACTTCTGTGTCTGACAAATGTTACCCGCATGCGCAGGACATACGAGTTGCTCCAGATATCGCTGAGCCTGGCTTTGCCTCCCTGGCCGCAAAAATTGGCGCGCCTCACATGGCCAGTCATAGCGCACAGCACTACCATCAAGAGCAACATCACCAGGAGAGAGTCAACATTGGCTCGCCCGATCAGGCTATCCCCTACCCCACCGACCTGCCCAATTATGCAGCCTCTACACAGCACCTGTGAGGTCAAGATGACAGCGCCTATCAAAGACGAGGAGGTGCCCGATGTCCCATCAGGCTGTTGCTTGACGTGCCCATCCCCAAGACAAAGCAAGACAAGCACCACAGAGCAGCAGCAAGAGCTCAGAAGACGCGAGCCTGGGATCTTCCGTGACAGGGGACCCACTGCGTACCTGTAATGATCAAAGCGCTTCTCATCGCGCAGCAGCCTGCAACATCTCCGCAGCAGTGACAGGGCAGAATGAGTATGGGCTCTCCGGGTGGTCAGGCTTCAGCCTCCCAAGTTTCCAGCCCGCGAATGACATTCTCTACGAGTTGGTTCCCGAACCAACCCTAAATATGTGGTGCTCAATACATTGTCATTATTCACCCCTCTGCGCATGGGTGAGCGAAGTTCTCCACAACGACCTGCTTGTGGAACGCCAAGGCAATTCTGCAGATCCCACAGACGCACATCCGGAATGCGTAAGAGGTGTTGCGCTCGTACCTCGATCGCGGGAGCATAGGAACAATAGCATACCAGCAGGAATCTCTGATTCTTGCATAGTGGACATTTCATGAAAAAGTGTATGGGGAGTTGTGCCGCATCTTGCTGCTGCTGGGGTGGGGTGTGTGTCTGGGACGTTTCTCAAGTTTCTGGCTACTGGCAGCCGCACTGCTGTAGCCTGGCCCCTGGCAGCCTCTTGCATGCGCTGCCTTCAACGTTTGCGTGGCCGGGCAGACTCCCTTTAGCCATCACCCGTTTTGGGTGGCGCATACAATTGGTAGGCCGAGCGGGTGTTTCGGTGCTCACAGGGCTGCTGCCATGAGCTTGCAGATTTCACGTAACAGTGTGTGTCCATGTGTCCTTGAGCAGGCGCACGCCGCGGCAGAATGCCTCATGGGATGGAACATGGGCTGCCATAAATCGGCGGGCATCCCTGCTTGTCAGAGCGCCTCTTGCTCATCGGCTCTGAAATGATTGCCTCTGGGAACTTCATCCCGCGCTCTGCCTAAAGTGAGGACTTGAAGAGAGCTTAGGTGCAGCCTTGGCATAAAGCAGGGGGGTATACTTGCACTGACAAAGAGGTTGCTGGCTGTTGCAATCAGCATTGTCCAATGTCAACTCTGTAGCAGCTTCATGCAATTTCTGGTCGGGCATGACTAGAGATATCTCACCAGGGAACGGGAACGCGTGAAGGGCATGCGTGCTTCAAGGGGCAAGCAATGCTTCATTTGTTTGCTTTCTGTATCCGCCCAGGCTTTCTGGCAAAGTCGAGATTACAGGGGCTGAAAGCTGCAGCTATGCACATCAGCTGGCACTCATGAGATCTGTCTAGCACTCGCACTCTGTTGCGATCTGGCAGACTTGTATCCATCTCACTTTCCGGGCGTGCCTGATGCTATGAGGCGTGAATATAACTCAATTCTCCCCTTGGGATTTGGCTGTTCCCTTTCTTTGGCAAGGTTTGGATATAGCTTAGCATCTGCAATGCGCTGAGAGTACGTTCTGGTAGACTTACTGCTCTGGGATCACCCACCGAGCTTTACGCCAATATCAATCAAGCGGACCGCGCATGCGATTGCATATGGCACAGCAATTCTTTTACGCAGTCTTGGTCGGTGATTGCTTCTCTTGCCAGCTGCACGTCCAATGAGAGGAACAACATGGGTTGCCCCAAGGCAATGACTGATGCAATACTGTGAAAGGAGATTGAGAACAGGACATATTCTCTGTACATTTTTCTGTAGCCACACCCAATTGCGGATTTGCTTGGAGCATGGTCAATTGTTTGCGGGTGGCGCCTTTTGGGATATTTTGCTTTGCGTGTATTTCTCTGGGTGAAAGCTATCATCAATAGGCTGAAATTCTTTGGGTTTTGGAGCGGGCTGTACCACATGTTGCAAGTTGTAAATCGTTCAATCGCAAATGCGATGAAAGTGCAGGCGCGTGTACCTTGCAGAGCGACATGTTCAGGCTGTTTTGGTGTACCTCTCATAGTCTGTGACGTGAATAATGCCTACGGAGTGCACTAACAAATTTTACAAAAGCCTTCGTTTCAAAGCCTGCACGGCGTGCTCAACACGGAATCGGACGTGCAGCCTCAGGACTGGCTCAACGTCGTCTTGGCACGCGCGCTGTATCTGTCCGGCTGTTTGATCTAGCTCCCCTCGAGGCTCAACGCTGCGACATTCCTGCTTCCTCGAAACCCTAAGCGGTTATGCATAACGTGACGGTCTAATATGCATGCCGCGCGCTATACGATCACTTTTCCATCGGTGCCTATCACTGCTAGAGTGCTTTGTGTTCCTTTGAAAGGAGGGAGGCGCTGCCTGCCCCACACCTTGCCTTCAAGTCTGTCAGCGCCACTCGTGGGACATGGTGAATGTACACCCTGCCGGGCCCACTGGGCAGGAAGCAGACGCCAGTGTCCTGATCGACCTACGTCAGTCCCTGAAGCAGGTCTGCAGAGCTCCATCTTACTGTAGATTCCTCAGGGGTGGCCCATTAAGCCGCCATGCCGTGCTCATGGGAAGCTTCCCACGCTAAAACGCCGTCTTCGCTGTGTACTCTGGGAGACTGAGAGTCTCATGCAGTCAGATCGGAGGACGTGTACGCCCGTGCATCACATATCCCTCACAACGGCGTGCGCCTGGGCTTGAGATGTGCCATTGCAGCAGGTTGATGAGTTAATGGTGGCCACACTAGTACTGCAGCCACAAAGGTAGTACTGCAGCCACGAAAAGTGGATGTTGCAGTGACAGTATGAGCCTGATGCGCAGGTTTTACACGAGAACAAGCTGCTTGAGCAGGAGATAAGCTCTGTGAAGGAAGTGAGTGTCAGTGTGGCGCGGTGGCTGGTGCAGGGCTCAGCTGTCGAGATCCGTCCGCTCTGCAGGCAGGGCCACCCAAATAATGAGGTGGGAACATGTTGCAGAATGCCCCAGCGCTCATCTGGTATCAGGTTTGACCAAGAGGCTGAGTAAAGCACATGCATGCATACAGTTCAATTTGGCATGGAGGACTTTTGGTCATGGCCGGAGACCTCTGCCTCAGCTGGCGTTGCATGCACACATGTAGCATCTGCATGACACAACTGTTCGTGGAATATGTTATCA
Organism: Coccomyxa viridis; assembly: GCA_963930925.1. Classification (NCBI taxonomy): domain Eukaryota; kingdom Viridiplantae; phylum Chlorophyta; class Trebouxiophyceae; family Coccomyxaceae; genus Coccomyxa; species Coccomyxa viridis. Next base: position 3,286,755 of record CAWVOJ010000013.1, on the reverse strand, counting down.
AAAAGGGCTTGTCGTGATAGCCTTGCCAGCATGAGTATTATTATGGACTTCCTGCAGGATGCTGAGGTGGCTCCAGACACACCAGCCCAGCTGGAGGCACCGCCAACTTCGAAGCGCAGCAGACACGAGTGAACAGCGTGCTTCACTGAATTGCTGCAAGCCCTTGGCCACATCTTCCATACGAGGGTCCACTGTCTCAGCCTGTTCAAGCGCCCCGCCTCAGGGAAGCAACTGCCTAAGTGCCAATGCCAGCAGATCCGAGGCAGAAAGCCTGTGGCCCCATCTAGCGCAGTGCATTGGCCCGGTAAGATTTGGGGCTACGTGACAAGTGTTACAAAGCGCAATTGCAGTCACGACCCTCTTTCCTCGCAAGGCATGAATGTTAGGGGGAGAGTACTGGGCTCCCAATCTTCGATCTCCTGAGGGAGCCTTTCCCTGAGCACCGGCAATGCCAAATTCAGTCAACATCATGTTAGGGGTCAAAGGGATTTCTAGCAGTTTGCTGGTCCTCATGCATGGCCAGGGGGTTCAAGGCAGACGTGGAGTGGGAGGATGTCAGTCATTGTTGACTGAGGACTGCGGCACTCTTGAACGCAAATTGCTCAGCTTGTCAGTATTATTCACCTGCAGGTTAAGAGGATTGAAAAGGCTCAGGGATTGCTCACGCCCATGTGAGCATACAAAGATGGGAGCGGTGCATTGCAGGCATCTTGCCTTCTTGATCCGCTTTGCCGCCAGCAGCACTGTCCTGTATGTTAGCTTTGATGGGGGGCGCCCTGAGGCACAGGAGGGCCACGAGGAGAAGTACCAGAAGTCCTGACAGCAGTGGTATGTGGCCTGGCAGGCGTTATTTAAACTTCTGATGCTTCCCAAGCCTGACCTGCCCTCTGGGCGCGCCTCTGTTTTCCGGCAGATGGGTCTTGTGGAACAAATGATCTCCTCAGCACAGACAATCAGACGTTGCGGAGCTCAGCAGACCAATTCGTTGCGGCACATTGACCTCATGTGTGCTGGTCTTTGCATTGACTGATGATCTTCTGGTCATGGCATGACAACTGTAGGTGGTGCCGCTTGTTGGCGGGGGGAAGCATAACACCCACTGCGCTGAAGGGGGTTGGCAGGTCCAAGGCGAAAAAGCCACTCGTACAGATGGTGCATTTTGAGAGCAGAGGGGTTCGTCATCCGTGGCAGGAGCGCAGGCAGTGGGCGCCACATGGCTTGGTGTCCTTGGGGATCCTCCGAGGATTGTTTGGCAGTGGGTGCCAAATAAAGGGCGGCGGATTGCTCAGAGATGGTCAGAAACTTCTTTGCATTGTCAATACCCACACTCCTGTTCCCCGTCGATGCTGCTTTGCATGTAAACCTTGATACTAGTAGGAAGGAGGTGATGATGGAGGACAAAGTGCTGCCATTCGGCAGTAACCCACTTCCCACGTCCAAGTTTGTTTCACTTGTTTGGCTGGCCCAGGCCTTGTTTGGCCGGGCCTAAGAGGTGCGTCTGCTTGATGGCGAATACATAGCCACCTAGTGGCGTTCGCCTTGCAAGTTCTGATGAACATAGCAAAAGGTGCCGGTTTGTGGACAGCACACAGAGGCCATGCAAATTATTGTGCGATCAAGGTTTGAGGCTTTACCAACAAACAGGCTGAACATTTGAGTGAGCCTTTGTTATTGGAGGTTTCCCACTGTGAATATACAGATTTTGTAGGACAGACATGTCAAGATCTGCTCACACGTGATGAGCCACGTGGCACAATATAGTGTTGATAAGTTCACTATGTCATGTGCTCCGGGATCCCAGCTAGGCCTGCTACGCCTCTGCTGGAAGGGCGTCCATCACCTCCTGCTCTCCAAATGTGTAGGTTTCCCGGCAGAAGTCACACGACACCTGGAGCAGCACCGCTTCATATAATATAATAATATATATAAGAATATACGTTATCTATCGATGTTTGGGATCTTGCACATCTCATTTCAGGACCTCCCAGACTGGGACAACACAACCCCACCCCTACTCAGCCTGACAGCTTTTGCTAGATAGGCTTGCATGCTTTCGCCGAGCTTTTGCCAAGAGGTGGTGTCTAGCTCACCTCAATCTTGCCCTCCTGGCGCATAATGCTCTGCACCTCCTTCTCCCCCAACAGCGCCACCGCTCTCTTCATTCTCTCCTTAAGAGAATCCGCCTCACAGGGCCCATACCTGAAGGCACCCGCAATAAGCTTACTGTGCAGCTGCTAAGGCTGGCATGCAACAGCATGATTTTGACCTGGACGGTGAAGCTCCCAGCATTGCCTCACTCATGCAGGGCTCCAAAGACCCTGTCTTGTAGAAGCCATGCGTGTGTGCGTGGCCAGCATTGAGATGCTCATTGCAGCCTGAGGGTGGAGACCTCAGTCAAGCAAGACACTGGGCGATGTTACAGTCCTCTTGGTGGTCCCTCCCATGTAATTGCCTGGGATGCACTGGAGAAGCAGGCCATGATGTGTTGGGAGCTGTCCAACAAATGTGGCGCTTGCTCGGCAGCTATTGCAGCAGCAATGTCCAGCTGATGAATGCATGGACGTGGAAGAGGCGTCCGCCAGAGTGGGCCAGCAGCGGACCTGGGGTGCAGAGAGAAGCCGCTGTCAGAGACGCCCAAGCCATGCAGGAGCCGCTCGGTGATGACCCTGGGCGTGCAGCCTTCGTGTAGCATGTCTGTCATGGCCCCGCAGCGGGCCACGTTCTGCTCCAGCTGCGACAGTGTCTCTTCAGAGGCGAATGGCAGAACCTGCACACAAACATGCAATCACCGGGTGTTGCAGCAAACACAGAGACCAGAGCCCATCACGAGCGGCTAGATGAGGACAAGTATGCCTGCCAAGCCTGATGTAGCTCCCAGTACTGTGTTTGGCTGCTGAACCTACCTCGAGTCACCCAGCTGACAGAAATGCTGACAGGAACGGACAGAAAGACTTTTCTTTACTGCAGTGTCTTGGATGAGCGCTGGAATGCCTTGCGCCACCCCACATCTCCGCTGTGCTGACCGGGGCTCAGGTATACTTCTGGAGGCGTCGCCTCACCTGTATGAGATACCCTCCGGCAGCCCGTATGGCGGCGTCTCTGTGGATGGACACTCCCAGCGCAAGGGCGCTGCTGATCTGCTCGCTGTCAGCCAGATAGCCCGCCAGGTCCTCCGCCACCTCGCCCGACTTGATCTCCGTGAGCCCCGTGTAGGGCTCGTCCTGGCTCTTGTTGCTGCGCACCACCGCCAGGATGCCTGCGGGCGCACATGCGCCTGTCACTGACGGCCACCAGGCAGAGAAGATGGCACCTCCGGACCAGAGACCACTGCACATCAGGGGACATGAACCCCGCCCGGGGCCTGTAGTGCCCCTTGTTGCTGCGGACCACCACCAGGGTGCCTGCAAGCACACAGCTCCTAGCTGATGGATGGTCCCCCACGAGATCTCTGTGCTTCCAATGAGTATTCTGAGGATGAGTGTTGGAGCTTCCCTCCTGCAGGGGCAGGCGCTTGGAAACCAATACCCTACACCTAAAGAGGTCTAGAGATGCCACTCATGCTACGATACAGGCCATAGTGCTTGTTAGCTAAAGGGCTCGCTACACAATCACAATGTGCTGACCCCGTCAAGGCTTGGGAAACCCATGCTGCAGGCGTGGCTACATTGAGTAAAGAGAGCCAATCTCGACACACCTCTGCCAACTGCAGCCCCCACGTCCAGCTTGCCATCTGGGCGGAGCGGAGGGTCAGCCGCTGGATTGCCAACTTTGCCCTTCACATTGCCATGCGCGTCTGCAATGATCTGCATGCCTCCCAAGACACCATTCCCCTTGAAAGTCACCTGCAAAGGTGTGAGACAAGCTCTTGTGCATGCGCAGTAAAGTCTGTCCCTGACGATCAAAAGAGCCACACTTGGCAGCACGTCAGCTCATTGCCCTCTTGGATCTGGCTGTTCCCGCTTTCGGTGTGCAGAACAGAGCAGCATGCTGGGTATGGAACAGAAAGCTGACATCTGCGAATGGGCGCACAGCAGCCTGACCTGGGTGGCTTCACCCTCGGCCCTGAAGCAGCCCATCAGCAATGTCCCCATCAGCGCCCTGCAGCACGCCATGCGGTCTAATTGAGAAGGCATATACAGAATGCGCTCTTAGCAATTGATGTCTGGACATTGTACAGGCAAATCACTGGCTGTGCAAGACCATGTGATCGGGATGTATGTTTGGTCCCTGATCTTGCAAGCAGCATGCTCAGGAGTCCCTGACTTGCCTGCCAAGGGCTGCAGATGCCGTTGGAGCAGTGCCATGCCTTGTGCATGCCTGTATGCACACAATAGCCATGAGGGCGAGCTGCTTGAGATGCCGGATGCTGTCACAGCAACCCCGATCTTGCCTGACACGTTCACTGTGCAGCAAGTATGCTGCATCAGGCATCTAGCTTGACGGTCACCTCGCTGACAAGGTCTGTACCATCCACCACCAGAATGGACACCTCTCCGTTCTCTGACATGCTGCAAATGGCAGAACAATACTGCAGTCAGAGAATGCGCCAGGGAATTCCAGCTGCGCAATACAAAGATAAACAATGCATATTGATCTGCAATTTATTAGGCGGTCGAGCCCCTCACCTTCTTAACACCTCGTCTGTCGAGCTGCACCTTACCGTACTGCCACATTGCCGCCGTGAGCTCCTCTGGTAGCACTGATACCTGCTGATGGATTGTCGCTGTAATTTCGTATGCACCAGCTGCAGGGCAGAGCCTGTGTGCAGGCGAGATCGAAGAGGGAGGTGCATGTGTTCCTGTAATTAAACACGAGCGGCTGAAGTCCTACACCAAAGCAGTCTGTATCAGGCCTATCGGGTCAGAATGGATATATGCGTGTGTCTGCTTTTCCTGTCGGACTCTTGAGCGAAATCGTGTCGGAAGGTCGGCATGCTGTGCGCGATATGACGTGGGTCCACCTCTCAGACTCCGTTCTGTATGCTACATTTCTGAAATGTTTCAAGGAATTGACCGTATTTGACTCCGTTCTGTAGCAGGCTGGAGCTACCCGCATTAGTGAAGCTCAGAAAAGCAATCCGGCGCATGTGACCTACATGTGATCTCGGCACATTCATGCCAGCATGAGGCTGTACAACAGACACAGCAGCTGCTCAGAGCATTCAGATCACTTATCAATACCTTCAGATGCAGAGGACGGTATCTCGTTTGAGATCCTTCCGCAGTCAATGGCCCTGCATCCTCCAGCAGTCACGAGCAGCATCCAGCCAGGGCGGCCTGAGCGCACTGTGGAGTACCTTGTTCGGTGACAAGAAGCCAGAGGTATACAGCCAAGCTCATGAGAGGTAGCTTTTCAGTGTGTATAGGGAGCCTTGGTCCTCACGGCTTGCAGCAATGCAGGCTCCTTCTGCAGCCGAGAAGGAGGTCCAGGTGCTGAGAGACGAGCTCAGGACTGTCAAGCAGCAGCTGGATGACGGCACACGGCAGCTGAGATTTCAGCACAAGTGAGGCCCCCAACCATAGCCTCGCACCTGTTGTTTATAAGGGCCGCATGATCCATCACTTTCAAAGGTCTCCAATGGTGAAGACCCAGCACCATTTGTTTGCTTGCAGGCGACTTGCGCAGCTGACAGATCAGCTAGGCTACTTGACGGAAACCACTCTCCGCAAGCTTGCAGGTGTGAAATCTCACAACCCAATCATGTGGCATTGGCGCCAGTCGGAGCAAGCCACTCTCTGTCTGACCCTTAAGGCATATCCAGGCTCAGGCGGACAAGAGCAAGGCCGCATGCTTTTCTTGAGTACCAGGCCTGACGCCACCTGTTTTGAATGGCTATCAGGCTAGATGTGGGCCACGTTGCCATACAATTCTGCAGTATTGTTAGGGATTGACGCTGGTGTAGCATGACATGCCTGAGAGACTTGTGCCTGGGTGCAGCTGAGCGCTATGGGCAGCTGGCTGTGGAGCACAAGCACATCTTCAGCATCCACAGCCTGGCCTCGCTGCTGCTCACGCCAGACGTGCTGGTGAAATGCGCGGTTCCTGTGCTATTCAATGCTTTTCACGCCCCTCCGCATGAGTTTGCATGGCCCTTCCTTGCGGGACAACAGCCTATGGCAATCTTATCATCTTTGTGACAAGGCTTTTGCACCCTGCTGGCTGACTGCTCTGCCAACAGAGCAGTATGGCATTCCGATCTCATGCTTTGCCATGAGTGACGGGCACTGCCTGTGCACGGGCTTATGTGTAAAGATGCACACTCTTCTGCAGGCGAGAGCGCATGAGCTGGAGCTTCTGGCCAGGGAAAGAGCCCTGGCTGAGGCGCTCGCTGCTCCTGTGAGTATCCTACAACCCAGTACACATTCGCTCTTGCTGCTAGTCCCATAGCAGGCTTGTGCGTGGGTTTCTGACTGCACGCAGCGATGCTGATGGCCTGTGTAGACTCTACAATGCGTCTCAGTGCATTGTCTTTTCAGAGAGACCCGAAACGGGTCGCTTTGAGGTAAGGATTACACAAGCTTGGCAGGCGTGAGCAAGCTTGCCCCTGAGGCGTCTGTGTCCGTGTGTGCAGGCATGCTTCACGGCCTTCCTGAGGACCTTCTGCGCGCGGCTGAAGAGCCAGTATGGGCGGGACGGGCGGCTGGGCACCAAGATCAGCCAGGTGGAGCAATTCTGCGCGGAGGTGGGGCAGCACCTTCTGGTCAGGCCCCACACTGCCAGGTCAGACCTCCCTGGCCCTGCAGGCCTGCTCGATTCAGAGTACACATGCACCCATGGAGTGCTCAAACCCACCAATCATGGAGAGCCATCTGTGCGCCCAGTGCTCAGGGCAGGGCTGGTCTCTTCCAAGCAAAAAACAGGCAGCAGAGCGCTGCGTATCAGACATGAAGCATCGGCATTGAGGCCTTCCAGTGTCCTGATCAGGAACCGAGCGGTGGGCGCCGCAGTGACGGCGCTGCAGCAGCTGGAGGGCGCTATACAGAAGGCGGCCGCAAGAATGGAGGAGAGCTCCCGCGGGCCCATCTCTCTGGAGGTGGGGCCCTGCACATCCATCAGAATCGGGAATGTACGGCTGGTCTGCAAGAGCGCAGGGGCACTTTAAGCCTGGCGCAGCTGGATTATTGTTCGGCCTTGTGTCACAGAAGCTGCCTTGATGTGGTATGCTGCTTCTGTGGCACATGGCCACACAACACGTGCCTGGAACAGTGAGCTGTATTGACTGAGCCCAAGTGTGACAGACTCAGGGATGGGATCTGATGTGGCGCAGGACAGCATCGGTAGCGAGGGCGATGATGAGGATGGCGCAGATGAAGAGATGCCGCACATAGGGCTGGGCATCCCCCCGCCAGCAAAGCCGCCGCCTGACCCCTACCAACCTCACTGGACTCAAAGGTAAGCTTTCTTACGGCCAATTGAGAACTGACCCAGGACGACAGCGTTAATTCCTGCAGGATACAACAATATGCCCTATGGCTCTGCTAGCCGCAAAAGTGTGACTCACTTTGACACCATCTGCACTGTAACAACTTGACACAATCACACTGCTGCGGCAACAGGAATGATGTTCGGCTCATCAACAGCCAGGATTGCATGTGTAGGTACTTCAACGGGATTTATAAGTACCTGCGCGCAGCCAAGGAGGGGCGAGAGAAGCTCCACAGCCACTTGGTGCAGCCAGACAGCCTTGGCATTGCTCTGCTGGCGGTCGCCTCATCAGGCCAGCTCTGTACTCAGGTGAGCACTCTCTGACTTGTGCTGCCTCCAAGCCAGTGTATCCCCCTGAGACTCATGTTTTCGATCCGCCACAAAAGCAAGCATCTATGGGAAACTCCTCGCTCAAACGAGCTGCGCTGCCTTCACCACAGAGATGCACCGTGAGTTGTACACAGACAACAGCACAGAATGTTGTAGGCTTTCCACCAAGACCAGCCAGCAGACCTTCCAAAGCTGAATTAGAGGACACGCAACCACCATTGCGTCGCATGTCCTCAATTAGCTCTGGCTGTAAGATGTCAGGGTAATGCTGACTGGGTAAACTGTGGGGTGTGCAGTTTGAGCTGGACGGCCAGGGAGCACTGGACATCACCAGCGACTCAGCTGTGGTCACCGTCTTTGAGTTCAAGTCATCCATGGCAGGTGGCCAAATAATTCCCTCCTCATGTGTATTCAACGGCCTTGTAGCCTGGCTAAGGAGTTGTGACCTGTCTTGCAAACATGGAAAATGAGAGCCGCATGCTGAGTCATTCTTCAGAAGCCATCCTACCTTGTCCACATGTCACAAATCTTTTAGCCTCTGCTTTCATCATCGCTGCATCGGGCATGCCCCTGCATGATGTAGCGATTGCGATATGATGCCGCGTCTTCCAGGGCTTGTCAGACGCGCCGTGTATGCAGGCATGGCCAAGGGCAAGCAGCAGCTGAAGGCGCGCCTGGAGATGCTGCTGTGGGCCCTCACCCACAGCAACGCCCTCTCGCCGCAGGCCAGCAGGTTCCTGCGTGGCAAGGGCTACCTGTACTTTCCTAAGAGCTCCTCGGTGCGCTGGCACCCCTCTGCTTGAGTGTACATGTGGTGCTGACACATTGCGGTCAGTTGAGCAAGTGTCCTAGTTTGAGGTGACACAGCGTCGTGACTGGAGGGATGAACAGCCACAACGTAGCTGCATGGTAGCAGGAGTAAGGAAGATGCTCAGGGCCTGGGTGATGTATGTGTTTGCTTGTGCAGATCAAGACCAGGGAAATTGTACTGGAGAGTGGGAGGACAAGCATTCATGTTGGGACACTGTAGTGCCAATTACAGGCTGCCAGCGCTGCTGCAGCAGCTGCTTGGTCCGTGACTCCGGCCGGGCTGTATGCCAACTTGCTCGTGCCCAGAAATTTCTTTAAACTGACTGGAATCTACAGTTCACAGCTGGGTACAGCATAGAAATCGGCTTGAACCTGAGAAATGCAAATGCTCTGAGCAAACAAGTGATGCGCATGCCTTTCAGTGCAAAGCCTTTTCAAGCATACTACACGACAAATATTGTAACAGCTTGCGCATTCTGCCCTCTGCTTGCTGCAATCTGTCGGATCGAGTGATAGGCACTGTGACTTCAGACAGTGCTGCTGCCTCATGCTTGATGGCGCAAGCGCTCCACCATAAGGTGAAGGCAAATCACTGCATATTATAGCCGTTTCCAGCGGCTAGGCTGGATCCTTTCTCTTTGGCGCCCGCATAGCTTCCTCCACAGACATGATCTTGAGATCTTGCACCAAGAGCTCCTTGGAGAATGGGCCTGTGCCTGTGCTGTACCAGTTGACCGTGTACTTCATCCATGGAAGCATGGTGAAGGCAGCTTCTGAGAAGCTTCCTTGCAGCTCCTCAGTCTCCAAAGCCACCAGTGCAGCCACTGTCTCAGTCCTACGGCAGATACGCCTGTCAGCGAGTGCGGTAGGAATCACATCTTGCATTGCACAGGGCAATCTCTAGGTGACAGCTGTTCCTGGTGTCATGGGAATTTGCTCTGACCCTTCCAGTGTATGGCTTTCAGCGTCCCTGTGGATTGCATGAGGGTATTTCAGCCCAGCCTGTGACCGAGACTCCAGATGTACAGACTAAGGTGTTGAGGTGATCAACATACTTGAGGGTATTCCAGGCAGGTGCAACACTTACCAAGGTTGACATAGGTCCCCTCATCTGGCAAGACTGAGTGCAAGCAATGCTTGGCACTGTCTGACAAATCCGCAGGTGAAGACTCTCGGACAACGCACCTCAAGCTGATGGTGGCCTTGGACCCAACATGACTGCTCTTGGCATTCACGTCAACAATCGTGATGCTCTGTTTGGCCAGCTTTGCATCCTTGAACTCAGTCATATACACCTCTGCATCTGCAGTGTATTGCTTTCCCGCTGCGTCCCCTGCATTCACCACAATCAGCACTGCTCATGTGCATCAAAAGCTTTGTATGTGCGCTCTTCTGTTGCTGCATGGGAAATCATCTGGGGGTGTCTACAGATATGCAAGCAATTGCATGAGCGCAGCCTGAGGCTGGGGTAGGCGAGCGTGCAAGATCTCAATCCAAAACTGTCATGGAGGCAGAAATCTGGAATTTGTATGCTGAGCCTGCAATGCTAACCATGAAAGCAGCTACAATAATTATGAGGGTGAAACTGCTTGCCTACAAACTGCAGCGTGAGGTATCCAGCAGCCAGATCTCCTGCGATATCCACCTTGAGAGCCTCGGTAGATATTTCAGCCACGGCTTTGCTCTGCGCGCTCTCCACGTTGACTTGTGCCTTGAATATAGTAGAGCAGTCGCTGGGCTTCCGAGCAGCCCATGGAATGACCAGTACTCTCAGCTCACCTGCATTGGACAGCAGGCCTGTCCGTCACTCCACCTGCAGGGTTCGTGAATTCGTTTGGTGGGAATTCAAGACGCTGATTGCCTGCACGAGATGCACAGCCTTGCAGTGTAAATAGGTGACCTCCTAGCCAGCATCCGTGCAGCTGCAAGCCCTTTGCTATCAGGCGGCGTCCCCTCAGCGCTGGCAGGTCTTCCATGTGGTTCAGGAGTCAATCCGTCTCGGTGAGCCAAGCATCTGTTGCATAAGCTCCTGCGACAATGTGGTAAGCCCCGGTCTGCAAATGGCTCCCACCTGCAATCGGGTGCATGAGGTCGCTGATCAGGTGAACCGTCACACGCCCTGCGTCCCGCTCCAGGTGGCCCCACAGCATCAACGGCTGGTAGGCACGGCGTACAAAGTGGTGCGACAGCTTCTCGTCGCCGCCAAAGTCCAGCGTGCTCCATGAGGGGCCCTGCTCAGGTGACCACAGTGACATGCCTTTCGGGCCACAGCGAAAGGGCTGTGGCTGGATTTACCCATCTGCTGCCTCTGACTATGTCAAGGCATGACAGAATCTGTCATGCCACAGCTGGCAGACACCATGCTCAGCGCAGTGATTCAATTCACGCCAGCTGACAACAGGACATACTGCAAGATTGCCAACCAAGTCTTCATGCTCAAGTGGGAAAGAGCACTCACTGCCCAAATGTCATTGAGCTGCCAGTACAAAATGCCCATGGTCCTGGCCACAGGGTCCGATCTTAAGGACCTCCACAGCCCAATAGCAGCCTGGTAGCACAGCCCTTGCTGAATCTGCAACGCGCACAGGCTCATGATATGCAAAAGCTCTACAACACAGTGGCCGCATGCAGTAGACGCATCTCCTTCAGTCCCTTTTACAAGACACATGCGGTCCTCTCACCCAGTGCTGATGAGAGAACTTTCAGTGAGACCTTTCATGCCAATGACACCTGACAGAATGAAGCATGTTGTAGCGAAACTGTATGCGGTTACAGGGTGACAGTCACCTGAGTCAGGTAGATGTATCTTCGAAAGTCCTCAGGGCGGCCTCCAGGGTGGGGGCTCCTAAAGTGGCGCGCCAGCTGGTCCTCCAGCTCCTGGATGCCATTAGGATGCCGCATCCTGAATCGGCATGGGCAAGAGGATGGATTTCAAGCAACACCTCTGAACAAGGAGCGCACACCTTGGCACTCATAGTATCCGCGAGCCCTTCAGCACCCACAAATGGCATTCACAGCGAGCAGGGGCAGGAACTTTGAGAGGCAAATTGCCACCAGTGCTGATGGCCACATCAACACCTGCATGACCTACTCTAAGGCCATGTGTCAGGGCCTCTGGAAGTATATGTGAGCATAGGAGAGCAGGACTGCCCACAGTCACGTGTTCCCTTGAACCATAGCACAGTAGGACTCCTCAAAACAATGCTGGGTGGAGGACAGGGATTGCACCTGAACGCTGACATGTACGTGTACTGACTCCAGTCTTCTGGTCCAGTCACCTGCTTGTATAGCGGCCAGGATGGCCAAGACTGAAAGCCAAACTCCGAGATGAACTTCGCCTTGGGATAGATGGTGGGGTCCAGCACGTCTGCGCACCCAGCAATGCTGTAAACCACGGCTGAAGGCTTATACTTGGTACATGAGTGGTCTGAGATGGGGGCGGTTGCCAATTACTGAAGCAGCCGGGCTCTGAAAGAAGGTTGCTGCAGAAGTCTCGGCACAGCTTCAGAAGTGAGCATGATTGCAAGTCTGGAAAGCACTACACACGGGTGTAAGGCAACACGCTCTGTGTGGGGCAACCCTTAGCATTTGAGACTCAACATGAGCAGCATCAGAATGCAGAAAAGCGCGTCACATGGGATGCGCCAGCTCACCAGCATCGTAATTGTAGTAGTGGACATCACCAAAGGCTGTGCTCCCTGAGTCTCCCCACCTGAATGCAGGCGGACCCACACTTGCCTCCAAGTAATCTTGTATCCTAGCACCAGTCAGGGCTCTTGTAGAGCAGTTCTTGGCAGCCCAAAGTGGGTTCTCTAGCAGGACAGTGCGATGCGCAGGACCTTCAGGACGCATTCGATGCAGTTCTCAGCAGACTGTACACTGCTGCTGCAACCTGCTGGGCCGCCTTCCAGCTGCAGGGGATGCTGCAATATACAATTGTCATTTATAGGAGCTCACCTCTTGACATAGGGATCAGCGCTGACAATGCCATTTGAGGGGCTGCTGTCCACAAAGGGAATGCCGTGTTTCCCGTTGTCCAAGGAGGTCAAAATTGGCCGGACTGCGTTGACAAAGATGTCAGCAAAGTCCACAGCATAGCGGAGGGGGTTGTCCCTTGACTCTGGGAACCACCCAAGAGCTGGCTCGAGCTCATTGTTGCCTCCCCAGACCGCCATGCAGGTGTACTGGTTGAGGCGCCTAGACTGGTACCTGACCTCCTCCACCACCTGCAGCATGCATGCATTGCGCTCTGAGAGCTTCCCTAGAAGCATTGGCCAGGACCATCCTCCCATCTGAAGCGCAGCGATTGCGAGGATGGAGGCGGGAATATGACTGCGCAGCTCCGTGCGAGTGTCAGGTTGCAGTAAGCAACGAGCTATGTGCTACACCTGCGGGCCTGAATATTGTCATATTAAGGATGATATGTGACCTTTCATGAGCGTGAAGCTGCCGACAAAAGGTGTCATCTTGTAGGCCTTGTGACCAGCCTTGGCTCTGGCTCTCAAGGCAATGCTCAAAGACGCACCTCCTTCAGGAAGTCTTTGTCTCTTGGGTAGAAGGCACAGGCAAACATGGCTTCCTGCCAGACCAGAATCCCAGATCTGCTGCACTCTTCATAGAAGGAGTCTGGGAGGTAGCCTCCGCCCCCCCACACTCGCAGCATGTTCATGTGGGTGCTCTTCACTGTCCCAACGAGCTTCTCGATGTACTCCCTTGTCACCCGGCTCGGCATGATGTCCAGAGGTATCACATTGGCACCTGCAGCAGTGTACGCATGCTCAGCAGCAACAGAAGGAGGTGATCATGTGCCTGTCATCAGCTTGTCTTTGCTTCAACTTCTCCCGCAACCTGGCTGGTTGACCAGGGGTGAATGCATAGGATATTGCACCAGCCAGTGAATGCTCTACAACAAGACATGGAAAGTGAAGACAGCCCTCTGATGGCACCAATGCTCCTAGAATACTAGTGCATGCTATGCAGAGCTGCAAAAGTCAGGAGCGTGAAGCCCTCACCTTTTGCAAAGATGGGCACCCCGTTCACATGGAACTCAAACGTCTCGCCAGCGCTGTCTAGCAATGGCTCCCGCACCAAGTTGATGTACCTCAGGCCCACAGAGACCTGCTTTAAGTGACATATGGACAGCTCCCTGTACCCTGGATGATGGGCTGACTGCTCATCCTTATGGCAATTGTCCGCCAAGTACACCGTAAAGCCATGCATGGGTTGGCTTCCATACCCATTTGGCCACCACAGCTCGGCACACTCCTTCTCGGCACTGACCTACGGGAGCACAGCAATTTCAAGATCCTTCACAACCTTCGAGTAAGGGATCCATGCAAGGCTAGGTTTCATAGCCGCAAGAAATGCATGGTATCTGGGCAGAATGCTGTGTCAGCCATTGACTGTCGTCCCCTTGTGAGCACAAATCGTACTTGCATGGCTGAGTTTGCCACGCATGTCACAAGGGCGCTCAACTCTGAGACAATCGTGATGCTGCATGCAAAGTTTCTCCATCTGGCGTGGGGAGCCAGAAGCCCATACAGGCGGCGCACCGAGAGGGTGTAGGTACCGTCTCGCCTCATGCGCCTCTTCACAAGGCATACCTCTCCATTCTCCTCCTCCCACACCCTGTAGAATTCAGTACCTGGGTCAGCTGCCAAGCATGTGCTGTCACATGTGGCTGGACTGCTCTAGGCTTTACAACGAAATGCTAACGTGGTGTTGTGCCTCTCTCCAGATAATCCTGCCACATCCAGTGATCAGAACAAGTGGCTTACAAACACGGGGGTGTTCATACCCATCAGGGTCAATCCTTCCAAGGTATCCGTCACGAGCCATCACGCCCAGCCTGAGATGCTCACTGCCGTATGCATCCCGCCCCTTTGGGGGTGCAAAAGACACCGTCACATCAAAAAACAGCCGGATGACTTCCTCCTCCTCTCCATCCTCAAAGCTATCAGTCGTGTGTTCCTGTCTGACTCTCACACCTGCACATTGTGCGTCACATGCGAGGGCTCAGACAACAGGCTTGGGAGCCCCCTCAGCGCCTGCCAGGCAGCAGTAGGTTGTTCAAGACACACTCTCAGTGGGCTCTTCTGGCGTCCTCATGCAATGTAGCCTGCCGCAGGACCTGCCATGTCACCAGGCATCCCGCAATCACAGCCTGGTGACATGGCAAGGCTCTTCCACATTGTGTTGTGCTGTGTACACAGAGCTAAGACCTTCTCCTGCTTCTATAAGGCCTTTGAGCTTTCCAGTACATACAGCAAGAAAAGTGCTCAATGGGATTGCAGTAAGGGTGTGGGAGGTTTGGTTGGGCGCACTGGTGATGCGAGCACCCTTGCAGCCTTCCAAAGCAACGTTCCCCAAGCCCGCTGCTGCAAAGGCCGGGCCCCAGTCCCATCCAAAGTCTGAGGCGGGCTTGCGCAGGAAGTTATAGTGCGGGAGGGCTCTTGGCGCCTGCATGACGCAAGAGCAATTTGGTTGGGCTAGGCACCGAGGCATGCCTGACCAGCCAGTCAGGGGCATGGTCGTAAACCCCAAGCAGTAGGGCAGGGCAGGGCCTGCAAGCCTTGAAAATGGACAGCAAGTGCCCCTTAAGCACAACACTGGCTCATGGCCAGGTGTCCAGCAAATGCTCACTCAGCCAGCCCTGCCTGGGTGTCCCTGGGTGAATTTGCAAAATGACATGGGACTGGAGGATGGGCTGTGAATGACCTGCACAAAAGGTACAGCGTAGGGGTACGCTTCTTTGCGGCTCAGGGCTTCAGGAACAGCTGGCTTGATTGTGATGGCAAGGATGTTGCCCTTGGGCTTCAGGACTGTGTCCACATCTATACGGTGCTGCCTGCATGGCCACACAGACAATGCTCAGGATGATGACATACTCTGTCCCTAATGAGAGGCAAGACATTACTTGAGCAAGATCCGTCCTAACATGGCTGGTGTATCGGTCTGTGTGCAGCTTGAGTCATGCGTTCTCACGCTATAGAGCATGTCAAGAGGAAGCAGGGCATCTGGGGGTTGTCAGGTCAGACATACCCAGGTGGCCATCAGCGTGAAGCACAACCCTCGCACTGGCTACAATTGTGCTGAGGGACGAGGGGCTGTTACCTGTGTGCGTTCTGGAGGTCTGCAAGGTGCTTGCCATTGAGGGTCACAGAGGCCACAGTGTCTACGCCCTCCAGTACAAGCTCCCTGGAAGCCATGTTCTCATTGCCCAGTTTCTCCGGCACGTCAAAGCTCCTTGTGAAGGTCCAGACCTCCAGTGCCACCCAGCGCAGCTCCTCTTCGTTCCTCCTGTTGAGCAGGCATGTATGCTATCAGCTTGTGTAGGCGATTCACCAAGGGCCATGATGTTGGCAGCTGGGAGAGACGCACCCTGCCAAGGGATCTGGCACCCTCCCTTCGTTGTGCAGGGCTTCCAGAGCATATTTGGGCAAGCTCTGCTTGCTGATGGGGGCCATGTCAGCTTTGCCGCAGCTGATTGTCCATGCAGCATCATTTAGCTTCAGCACTGGTGCGTGCGTCTCGGAGTAGTCATCTTCCGCCCCCATTCGTAGACCGCTGACCTAGAGCATTAGGAACATTTCGATGGCATGTGAATGCGTCGTGTGGGCTCGTCAACACGGCTTGAAATGACGCTACCTGCTATCAATGCTGCTCGTTGCACATCAAACCTTGGAGACCCCATGACTGACATCCTGTCCGTATCTTATTGCAAAGCATTCCGTTGATGCGCAGACCAGTCGAATAGCTGCCTCCAATGGACCGAAACAAAATGGCAATTATACCGCTTCCGGGACAGCGGAAGCTACGCATAAGCTAGAGACCCTTTATGGCGCGTCACAAAAGCAGTGCTCTCATCTTTGCCGTTTCGTAGAAAGTCAATTTCCTTCAGAAGAGCAATAACGGCATCATGGCTCCCGTGATGGCTCTTAAGTCGGCGATCCCGTTCCTGGGAAACCCAAGCGGGTTTAGGGCAAGATGCCGTGGCCAGGCTCCCGCTCGGACTAGACTCACGGCTCCCCAGGCCTACTCAATCACATTGAAGACTCCAGAGGGCGAGCAAAAGATTGATTGCAGCGGTAGGTACAAAATATCATCTTACTGCGATGCACCAGGCAATGAGGGCATTGCGTTTTCGGAGGGCTGTCGAGACTGACACGTCGATGAGTACTAGTTTTTCTGTGTTTAAGACATATATGAAGGTAGATTGTAGCTGTTGTGCTCTTCTTACTTGGGATTGGGGCTATCTTGCGAGGTGCGTATTCAGCTAGCCCTAATTCGGTATAGTTGCGTGAGCTTGATATGCAGGGATCCTCGAGAAGGTAGCATGCATTATGACAAGCCTCGTACATCTCCAATATTAAGGAAGGTCATGCAGGAGCCTGTAGCAGCAGTGTAGCCCCTGAAGGTGCATACTGCTGGTCTGTGCAGATGACATGTACATCCTAGACGCAGCAGAGGAGCAAGGAATGGACCTGCCATACTCCTGCAGATCTGGCAGCTGCTCCACATGCGCTGCCAAAATTGTGTCTGGTGACATTGACATGGAAGGTAAGTACCCCAAGCCTCAAGGTAGCTAGTGCCCATGTAGGGAATCGTGCTCTATGGTGCAGCAGCGACATGCTACACCGCTCTTGCATGAGTGGGAACCAAAACATGTGCATCTTGCTCGTGTATCATGCCGCGGTAAGTAGATATGGTAGCACTTGTGCTTGACCTTTGTGTGCACTACCCGCGGGGAAGCTGACTTGAATGAGAAGGCTTGTGGTCCTTGCGCAAGCACCCCAGTATATGCATTGCCACAGAGATGACTGATTTGAAATGCTGCGCATGCAGAGCAAACATTCCTGGAAGAGGGCCAGATTGGCAAGGGTTATGCACTGATATGCGTAAGCGCCTCTTGGTCTGTCCAGTACAATGCGCGAGTCTACATGCTGTCTTGAAGCTGACAGACTCTCTCTAAGGGCTGCTGATTTCCCACCTTCACAATGCGCCCTTTAGGCTAGGGCTGACCCGCCTTGACTTGCACTTGGTGTAGGGACATGCTGTTATGCTGGTCTTGTGCCTGCAGGTGGGCTACCCCAAGTCAGACATGGTCATTGAGACGCACAAGGAAGAGGAGCTGAACTAGAAAGAGTAAGAGCGAGAGTGTTGTCCCTCCATAGCCTCGTCACAGCTCCAGAGCTGTGTGTCTGCATAAATGGCGACTGCATGTATGGCTATAGCATCGCGCTGGAGTTGGTTGAGGGATCTGGCTACCTCAATTCAATGAGGTCTACTTGTGCTGATTGTGCACTCATAGCTGGGGTCAACACTTGTGTATACTGTGAAGTATGTCTGAGAGGGCTTACAAGAGCAAGAGGTCACTTGAGAGATCCAGGGGCTTAGCATGTGTGTGTAGCAAGTTTCAGTGTGGAACGTGGGTCTTGGTGTCTCGTGCTTATTTGCATGGTGCCATGCCAGCACACCTTCATTGCAATTGTGCAGTGTAAGCACCACCAGTTGTCTATCAAGCCTGATGCCAAAGTGCCTGAGAATGTGCTGCCACATCCAACGTCTTTGCAGCACATCACTCTTTACCAACAAGCAGAATGCATCTTGTCTGCAGCAGCTCTTATGCCTCTGTTTCCCTGACATAGCCAAGCAACTGTCTCACTTCTTGCAGCATCTCCTGTTGAGTGTTGGGGTCTGCAGCGTGGCCAGGTTTGGTCACATACATTCGCAGCTCCCGCTCCTGTTCCTTTGTCAATAGCCCCTGATCCTCTATGCTTCCTGCAGCGTCTCTGTTGCTGTCAGCCCCAATCCAGCCTGTGCAATTCCCCGCAGCTTGCATTTCTTGAATGCAACGGGAGAGCTGGGTAGTCCAACTGTGCCCTTCAGGCACAATGCATCTGCACAAAATTTACAGCATGGTCAAGTCAGGAGACAGCTGTGTATGACTCCCATTGCAGTGCCGAGTGTCGGCGCCTGTCCTTAGTGCATATGCGTGCAAGCAGTGTCCACTCCGGCTGTTTTCAATGGCTTGATCAGTCAGGCTTGCTCATTGACTCGTAATGGTCCGTGGTCAACCTTGTGACTGTACAGAGGATATCGTCAGCGGAGCACCTGCATTGATGGGGCCGTGGAAGTCAGCAAGGATCTCGTCCACAATGGTGTTCAAAGGCCTGTCCCCTTCCAGCCACTTGAAGAGGCGCTCATCCCGGAACCAGCTCAGCTGCCTGTGGCACAGCTTCCTGGAAGCTGTCTGGATGTCCCTCACCATCTGCACCTGCACGACATGCCATCACTCATACCTGTGCATCATGTGTGATCCAATCTGAAGCATTGTCAGTCCGGACGTAAAGAAGGTGCCCCTCACTCTGTTTTAGAATCAGGCAGGAAAGGGCAGCAGGAGATCCTGAGCGCCTGATTGTTTCCATAGGCACTTCCAGCCAACTCTCTTGAGCTATGTTACAACTGCGCTCTCTTCAGAAAGGGCAGTTGTAATTACCAATGCTTGTTGCATGCAGCTGAGATGCACACTCTTACCAGGTTGGCAGCTGTTATGTGTGAGGGGTCCTGCTGGCAGCGCTCCAGGAACTGCATGGCTTGGCGGTAGCCTATGGCACGGGCAGCACACTTCTCATCCGGCAGCAGACCCTCATCGAGCAGCCATTTGGCCTCCTACAGCGCAGTCACCGCCTCAGACAGCCCTATGTGGATTCAAGAGCAGATTGAAACCTGTTCGTCCCTGCCATGCAGAGCATGGCACATGAAAGCGACTACATTCGCTCCACTAGACAAGCCTCTTTCACTCGGTCTTGTGCCTGCCCTGTGAGGTAGGCAGCAGTAAGCTCAAGGCCTTTGCCAACAGCAAAGAAGTACCCCTCACAAAAGAGGCAACCTAAGAGGACAGCGTGCACAGAAAGGTGGACCTGAGATGACCTGCAGCAGGCCCCCGCAGACCATGTCTTCCACCCTAGCATCAATGCGGCGGTACAGGTCGATACGGTTGCGGTTCAGGAAGAAGCAGCAGAATTTATAGTCTAGGGGCGCCTCCACATCCAGATTAAGCTCCCCCAGGGGCCGGCCCGTGCTCAGCAGGATGTCGAGCACTCTGTTCAGCCGGTACCAGTTCCCAGGAACCTCCTTTAGCCTGCATGTACAACCTCCTTGACCTACATGTCTTGGCACTGATCCACACCACTTCAGGCAACGACTCAGAGGTGCATGGCAGGGTGCATATTGCGTGTCCTTCATTCTTATAAGTAGCATTAGAATGCCTGTACATTTGCACAGGACAGATTAGGTGGGTGTAGTAAGCATATCATACGACAGAGAGAGGACACACACCTTTCAGCTGAGGAGGGATCCCCCAGAGATGCTACCAGCTGCCGGCTGACTTCCCACTGCTGCTCGGGCGGCAGGGAGCTTTGCTGTGCTGCAGCCGCCTCCTTGTCCCACGCCTGCGCTGTATTCAAGGCTTTGCATGCATGCAGACCCATAGGCTGCTCGTCCTTGCTGCTGAAGTCAAGCTTGCATAAGGTTTCATTGATCAAGTAGGCCATGTGTGATTGACAACTGCGCTTGTCACGCTGCATTGCATCAAGCAAGGACCAGCCCTTCTCAGGGCTGTCTTACAAGCTGTGGCCCAGAGCTGGGGATTCCTTTCAGCCCCCAGTGTCTCCTTGTGCGAGGGCTGAGAGGGTCCGGTATAGGCACACCTCTGCCAGGCGCTGCTGCACGCGCTGCATGGACTCTGCTGTGGAGGCAGGCGTCTGCGGCCGGCCATGGACATACCACCGCAGGTAAAACCCTGTGCCGCCCACTACGATCGGGACCTTCCCCCTCTGCATAGGACCACAGATTATCACAGCAGTCACGATGGCTTGCAGATACTCGATCGCCTTTCAGATTTCTACTGACTGAGATTGTGCTTCCCCACCCTATGCATAAATAGTACATACACATGCATTGGACAAGGACACAGTGTGCATTTTATAGGCGTGGCTTGCGTGCTGGCGGATACCTGCAGGATGTCTGCTGTGGCTGCGCGAGCAAGGCTGTAGAAGTCCCCAGCAGAGAACTCCTGATGGGGAGTGAGGATATCAATGAGGTGGTGGGGGATGCCACCCCTCTCACTAGGAAGGATCTGCGGAAGCCACTGACATCAGGAGGCATGTCAAGATTGCACTGTGTCAAGGTCCAATAGCAGATGACAGAGACTGTACCTTGTCAGAACCGACATCCAGCCCTGTGTACACCTGCACCGAGTCTGCACTGATGATCTCTCCACCGATGCGTTGCGCCAACTCGATGGAAGTCTTCGTCTTTCCGACAGCTGTGGCGCCTGTCAGTATAATGACCTTTCCCTCTCTCTGTTCCAGGCCTGTGGATAAGAGTGCATCTTTATGGGACCCAGAAGTCGCCAGTTGCCTGATGTTCAGCCTGGGGTGGTGACCGTAAATTGAGTTCTCTTTCGCAATCAACGGCCCCCTCTGATATTCTGAAACCCCCTCTGACACGATGACGCGCCTTACAAGTGTCCGTATGGCACATATATGCCTAGGCCATGTGGCTCCATGCCTGCTCATGCGAGGTCATGAAGGAGCTTGAACACCGCTAGTGAGCTCACTTCCTGCTTACGAAACATATCTGAGATGTAACGGTCGTTCATAAGCGGTAGAAACATCCCGGACGGCAGACCAGCAGTTTCGGAACTTGCTCTTCGGAGCTGACGTGACAGTTGACTGTTCAGTTCGCTGGCGTTCCCTCTTCCTTTGCCTCTTTCGAAATGCTGCATGCATCGGTGGATATAACACCTGCCGGCGAGGTAGAACCCCATCAAGCCCTGTGAAGCTGTAGATATAGCAGTAGGTACCATGTAGGCCATGGCTGATAGAGTAGGCGCATCAGGACGCAGGAGTTGAGGACGGTTGTGGGGCAACTTTCCACTGGGGACACTCTGGCAGCATGCTAAAGCAGGAATGGGGATACGATTACCTGGGGCATCTGCGCTCACCTCAGCAGCCCATCGAGGTGAGGCCTCCGGAACGGCTGAGAACCTGCGCTCGTACCTTCTCTTTGCCGCTCAAGGGCTTGTGCTCCTATACGTTGCATCAGGTGGAATATGAGGTGTGAAACAGCCCAGTAAGCCTGTCTGCGACGCTGCGGGCCGATCAACAATCCTGAGACTGCAAGCAGACGCATTTGGGAGCCTCTTCGGCTTGCAACGTGTTGTGTGGTGTCATGATGAGTAGCCCCATCCTGTGACAAAGCCCATCCTGAAGGGCCTTTTTTGGGGGCGGCGGTGTCATGCATGCTCTTGCGAGGAGTGCAAAATAATGATAGATGCATGCTGGGCTTGTTAGAGCTGCTGAAGGTGGCCTTTCGGGCATTTTTGAGGGGTGTTGTACATATCATCTTGTGCTATGTAAATCAGCAGCTGCAGGAGCAGTGCACTTTCAGCCCCCAATCTCTTGGAGCAGGTGCAGGACGAAGACTGGAGCTATACAGAGGCGAACGACAACCAGGACGCCATGCCACGAGTCGGGTAAGGCCTGCTTACACCAGGGCGCGCTGACTTTGAGCGTCTTGACCTGATGTCTTTTGGCGACTGTCTGTTCGCAGCATGCGATTGCGAACTGCTTCTTTATCTTTAGTGGTCAGCAAACTGCTAGCCTTTGCGTCGCCTTGAGCGGTGTCGTCAAAGGAAGAGGGTTGCTGATGTTTGATGCTGTGTACCGCCCTCGTCATCTGGGCGCATACAGAGTAGGGACGGCGTGTTCAGCATCAAAGCCGGTTCTGACTTAATGTCCTGGAATGCATCCGGGGTCACGCAGAGCTCTTTCTCAACGTTCAACCTTCTCAACGTTCGTTTTGCTGGCCACATCAGGGAGTTTGACATAACCTCGCCGGCCTTCGCTGCGCCGCAGTCCGCTAAGAGGAAACAGCGAGCTGCAGAAGCGCAGTTCTCTCCTGACACCGGGCTTTCGGTACCGAGAAAAAGGGTGAGATGTTGCTCTTGGAAGGTTCGGAACTACATGACATCTGGCTTTCAAGCTGACGTGAGACCCTGTGAGCGTGCAGAAAATGCCTAAGATGTAGCATTGCTGGCCCTGCATGTCCTGTTCCTGATCTTGCGGCAGTGTGTCTCACTCCATGCTGGCAGATATTTCGAATGCATGCACACCTGTTGCAGGTTTTGGCCAGTGTCAAAGAGGAGGCCCTGGAATATGAAGTGAAGGCTCCAGAATTCTCTCTTCCCCCCGCTGTCAGAGTAGAGAAGAAGCAAGTGAGCACCTGTGCCCAAGACAGAGCAGTATGTGACAAATCCTGAATGGGTGTCCAGAGGTGCATGCCCTGAACCTCACATTTTATGGGAGGGGAAGTAAGTATGCATAGACTCCTTCAGTCCTTGCTGTGCAGTGGGTTGCTGTAGCATTATTGCAGAGTGCGCTGCAATGAGGATTGCACTTTGCAGAAGGGCAAGAGAATCCGGGGTGAATCGCTGGGACGCGGCGGCCGGCCTGTGACTTGGTTTGGTGGCGGTGGCATGAACCCACAGTAAGGGCTTACCCCTGCACCGATGCTCAGCTGCTCTGTGCTGCAGCACCTGTTGCACATCGACCAACCAGACAAGGCTCTCTTATCTGCGTGCACGTTTCCAAAGCAGCATAATATTACTCAGGAAGCATGTATCCATTTCTGCGGCCTCAATGTACTTTACTTGTCATCAGCACAGTGCTGTAGACTGCGCATGTGAAGGAGCGGTCTGTTTTGGCAGGGATCTGGTGGGCCTGGGCGTGCCCAAGCTGCGGGCGCTGTTCCTGGAGACCTTCGGGCACCACACGGCCTCCAACAACGGCTCCTGGCTGCGCCGTAAGCTGTGCGAGAAGCCGGACGCGGAGCGCGGCCGCGGGCGCTCTGCCGCCGTGCGCAAGCGCGACCAGGGCGCCGCCATCTGGACGACCGGCGCTGTCCGCAACATCACCCAGGTGCGCCACGATAGCGCGCAGGCGCTGTCAGCTTGGTCTCCTGCCTGCGCTTCTAGTTATGAGCCAGGGAGAGGCTGCTATGTGCAAGCACACAATAGCTTGCTCATCTGACTGCGCCTCTGTACATGAGCTGGGGAGAGTTTGCTGTGTGCAAGCGCATGAGACCGTCTGAGCGACATGAGCGTACCCCAGGATGTCACGCAAGTGTGCCAATGTCTCCTCATATACATTTGATCAGTAATGGCAGCTGCATGGACTTGGTGCATCATGTTTGACTCTGTGCAGTGGCATGCTGCTCAGCCATGCCATGCTGCGGTGAAGCAGGACTGAGGTCCCAGGTGTGGTCGCAGGCTGA
The DNA here is from genome assembly GCA_963930925.1 of Coccomyxa viridis. Lineage (NCBI taxonomy): Eukaryota > Viridiplantae > Chlorophyta > Trebouxiophyceae > Coccomyxaceae > Coccomyxa > Coccomyxa viridis. The sequence continues at coordinate 3,262,851 of CAWVOJ010000013.1, read as the reverse complement.
GGCAAATGTGCTGGTGACAAGCGGGCCAGTGCTGGCCAATGGCTCCTTCATCGCCATCCCGGAGAGCTCCGACTGCGCCAACGATGCCGGCTCGGCTGCCAACTCACCTCATGACACGCCCTCAGTCACCCCCACCAAGCACATCCAGCACAAGGTAGCCTCCCTTGGTCAGCCTGCCCATTCACACGATCGCTCGAGAGGATTGGGCAGCTACAGCTATAGGCACTGTACATGCTCAAGTGGGCCCGCCTGCTCGACTGCTGCCGCAGCGCTCCTGTTACACACTGAAAGAGGGGCCTGTTGTTTTCCTACTTGCTTCAGCAAATGTGACTATTCTGCAGCATGGCTGATGTTGACGCTGCCACACACCGAGGCCGGAAGGGGCCCTGCATCCTGCAGAAACCAGACACATGTGGCGAGGCTTAGCGCCTTGGATCTGCACATGCAGGTTGCGGGAGGGGCCAAGCCCACCAGGCTGACCTACAGCTGGGGCAAGCCCAGCAGGAAGACCGCCAAGGACCCCACCCCAGCCAAATCGCCCACGCAGCGACCCCTCTGTTTTGAGGGGGCCAGCAGTGATGCAGGTGAGCCCCCCTGGCCCCGCAAACCTTATTCCAGAAAACCTTCCAGCACACAGCCTTAGCAGATAGCTTACGTCCACAGCTTGATGAGCTCTGAGCTATCACTGTGCACATGCATGCCTGGATTCCTTGTCGCATGCAGTGGGAAAGACCTTGGATGCAAACCCCTGCTGCATGCGTGCCATAAGCTGAGAGGTGCACCGCAGGTGCCAAAGCAGGCGGGGAGGAGCCGGTGATGGTGCGCAGGCTGCTGCAGCGCTGCGACCTGGCGGACGCCCAGCGCTTCAAGGGGCAGCAGGTGGAGCTGTTCTGGCCGGAGGACGCCACCTGGTGGCTCGCCCGCATCATCAAGGTATCACCTGCCTCTGGTACCTTGTCAGTCTGTTGTGCAGTGAAAACTGTCGTGCTCGGTGTGCGCGCTTTGCCTGCCAGGTATAATCCCACCCCCTTACCTTACCTCATGCTGCAGGGGTAAGGAGCATGCCTGAGTGCATGCTGGTGTGCCTGTGCAGCTGAATAGCAAGCAGTGCCAGGTGGTGTATGAGACAGGGGAGACGGAGGAGCTGCAGGTCGACGAGCTCATCCGCGATGGCATCATGAGCCTGGGCTGGGTGCCCGCGCCCGGCTCTGGCCGGCCTGACTCGGCAGGCGAGCTGTCTGTCGCAGGTACGCAGCCACTCCCTGTACATGTATCATGCCATGGTGTTCAAGATCTGGGACCACGCTGACAGACATGTCTGCTGCACCCTGCAAAGGTATGTGTATGGATGCCTTGAGGCCACTCCAAGTTTGAACAGAGGCGTATGGTGTGTCCAGGCGAGCACCACTGCGATGCAAGGTACCGCTCCCCAAAGTCTGTCCACATCAAGGCGTCCCCGCAACAGAGCACGCCCGGTCTGACGCCGGAGCTGTGCCAGCTCATCAATGCGGAGGTGGACGTGCGCCGCGCCGCCAGCCTGGACAATGTCTGCGACAGCTCTGACCTCGACACTGGTGACCAGCTGCAGGTGCCTTCCTGCCTTCCCTCACATATACATCGGCGGGCTATCTCTGCTCTGATGGTCGCTGCACACCATGGGGTGACACACCTAGGGAAGATCCCACCCCTGGTATCAACCAGTTGTGTCATAAGATATCAGTCCAATGATGTGACATCGGTGCACTGCGCAGGTGGTGGAGTACGGGCTGCAGCCTGTGGTGAGTCCCGCAGCCGCGCAGCTCAGTGCAGAGGACTTACGAGAGATTGCACCCATGGAGCTCGTGCGCACTGCCGGCACTATGCACCACCCACCTCTTGACCATGACACCCAGGTGCTTTACAGATCCATGCTCCCCTCAATCCCAGAGGTGTGGCAGGATCGCGGCTGTCCAGCAGGCTTACACTGGGAAGCGCTGGACAGAACAGATGGCAGCCATGTCTTCACCTACCAGCACCAATGCTGGGCGGACAATCATTCTGCTGCGTTCGACCTATGTGCGCAGATATTTGAGACAGACCCATCGTGGAGGGAAATGTTTCAGCCGTGTATGCACAATATACATTGCATACAGACGTATTGGCAGAGCTTCCAAATAGTGAACCTGCCAGCTGAACAACCCATGCCGCTTGCAGGCATGGGCAGACAATCTGCTGCTGACAGCGCGCAAAGTGGGCGCCCCTTTGGACAGGCGCAGGGACGGCAGCCAGGAGAGCTGCACCTCCACCGCGCTGCACAATCTGCAGCAGGAGCTGGGCATGGCCCGCCAGGCGGCTCAGGGTGAGCAGCCGCCACGGTCTCACTCGAGTGACCTCGTGCACCTCCATCTCGGGGTTTGCCAGCATGATTACATCAGATCACTTGAAAGTGGGAGACTGGTGCATGCGTGCCATGTGCCTGCTCTGCCATCACGCATGGATCCTCCTCTCAGCACAGCATTGCCAATGTCGCGAGGCCTATTGTCAGAACCAGAAGCTCTTCTGAATCAGAAGGAAGCTTTCACTGTTCTGTGCGTCATCCATGTTGTCAGGATTGACACAGATAGACACTGTCAATTGAATAGCATGAGGAGCAATCGTGAAGCCAGGTGCTGAGATGCGGGGAATTTAGTCGCTAGCTGATTGGGCGGTTGCTGGGCAGATGCTGAGAAGGCGGCCGGGAAGGGCGGGCCTGCTGTGCATGCTCTGGAGTATCGCTTTGGCAGCCGCCAGCCACTGGGCTTCACCATGAAGAGCGAGGCAAACATTGCCTCTGTGACAGGCCCTGTTGGTGAGCCCTTGCTTGAAGCTTCTCCTCAAGCATGCGTCGTGTGCGAAAGGTCTCACCTGTGTGATCGCGCCCTGCCCGCAGCACCAGCTGCGTCGTCTGCAGAGATTGATTGCATGCATGCACTGGGCAGTCTCCAGCGTGTACTCTGCCTCCGTCTCATGATGCTGGCGCACAACGGCAGATTGTCTGAATGCCACACGATCTTGCACTGGCCTGCAGGACCGGGTGAGGGCGCAGCTGCTCTGACCGACCCAGCTGCCTTCGACCTGGCAGCTCTCGACACGGTCATCTGGAACGATGTCCTGGACGCTGCCAGCATGGCCAGCGACTTCGCCTTCTGAGCCTGTTCCATCAATGAAGCGCACAACCCCATGACTTGCCTGCCGCTGAGGCGTCTTGGGGTTGTGGTCTGCCCTTGGGCATGAGCATTGCCACTGCCCCTGCTGGCCGCACTGTACCACATGGACTGGAACACAGCGCCCCGAAATCATGGGAGCTTCATTTCGATTCTGTCTGCTGCCTGGCAGCCACCTGCGTGATGAGACACACGGCCGCCTACAAGCGGGCGTCAGCCACTTTGTGCAAAAGAATGAAATCGGGTCATGTCTCTAGGCAGGACGTTCCAGAAGCAAAGACGGAGACTTGCAGCATAGGCAGACGCATAGGCAGCTGTACACCCTAGGAAGGATAGCTAGGAATTGTAGCACAGGTCCAGCGGTTCGCTTGTCAAAGCCTTGGCCGGGCATGCTGCGCTGGCCGAGACAGCCATTTGAGTGGCAGTTTGCCTTTCTGCACCAGTCTCCTGAGGAGAGCGGTGACGTCGCCATATCCCCTGATGAAAACCTAATGACGCCACAGGAGCGTCATGCTGAGTGCCCGGCAGCCTGCGCTGCTGCGGCGAGCGGTGAAATAGCAACGACTGAGGCGGCTTGTCACCAGGAGGGCATTGGAGTGCACAGGTTGGGTACTGTGGTAACCAGCAATATAACAATGCAGTGCTTCCTTGCTTGTTGTGTACTTTGCGGGTTCTGCAGCATCTGCTGTGGGGTGGCCTTGCAATACCTTTGCAAGGATGTGACGGTGCAAAGAAGCCTGTGAGTCTATCAGGGAACTGGGCTTGGAGCCAGGTACACTGAGTTGGGATATCCAAGCATCAGTGATGTTGGGGTCTGGCACATAGCACTGAAGGGGAAAGGTTCGCAGTCTTTCATTGGAGGTGTGGAATTTGTTTGGCATAGACCCTAGTTTGCCTTGCACTGGCATGGGCCACCATGTGCAAGGCCAGTCGTCACAGCGGGGATAGCCTCAGCACACCTTGCTGCAGTGCCTTCAAACAATCATCTGGATTGACGCATAGGCAAGAGACCGACAGGTCGTGATGGGGTAGCGGCTTCCTGTGCGACATTGCTGGCCGGAGGAACCACATGACAACATGCTTATTTGGGGTGACACTATTGTCATAATATGTCTGCTCTGGCACTAGAGCCAGACAGCTTGAGTGAGTAGGGAAAGAAGTGCAACGCCTGTACATATGTGGGGGATTCCAATTATCCAGTTAATGGCGGCATGCATGATGTGCATCACACCTAGTGATGTGAGGGAATGAAGTGAGGGTTTCAACCATGTCAAAACCAGGTATTGCTCTTATCAACAGAGGCTTTGTTTCCTTGATGGACGCAAACGTTAACATACGTGCGCATGCCACTCACAATGTGTCCCATTTGCACGTGTTCAGAATTGCACTTCAGCAACATTTGGGGAGTTCACCATTCAAACTTTGCACAAGTGCGGGCTCAATACCTAACCACCTCAGATGCGTGCGGAGCAGTAATGAGTCAGGCGAAGATTGCTGATATTGCATCTATGGGTTGAAATATAGCTACAGCTGAGTCTTGGAGAGTGATTAGCAATGCCCATGCCCTGTTGAGTTAGTTGCAACAAACTTGCACAATGACAAATCCAACGCACATCATGCAAGCAACTGCAACGAACAGCACGGCATCATGGCGCCACTTCTTGAGGCAGCTCGTCTCAACCTGCTTTAGCTCGGTTGTAGAAGCTTGTGATGGGTGTGACTCGTCTGTTAGACTTCCCACGCTTCGCAATGCTTCGGCTGCCCACAGGTGCAGGCCTAGACTTTAGTGCCCTGCGTGAAGACTGCTGCAGCAATTCTATCTCCAACTCCCGCCTAATGTCCTTGGGTAGGGCCGCCAGCACCTCTGGGTCAATGTCCTGCAGCATATGTCGACCCACTCAGTATCTCAGCCTAGTCTGACTTCAAGCATCCCAGGTCCCTGGATTATGAACATCCAGCATTGCCTTTACGCTGGCATCCGGACAAGCGCATCAGATGCAAGACTTGTATCCGATGCAACGTCACGTGCATCATTCTCACAGTGATTGCCGCATGGTTTTTAAAGGTGCATACGTTGTGTGACAGGCGACCGGGATTTGATGGCTCCCTTTCATGCTCCCCTTCACACGCGCTCTGCCGCCTGCTTTCCTGTGCCTTCTCTGTCTGTCCCTCAATGATGCCACCAGCATCCTGACAGGACCTGCTGGCCTCATCAACATCCCTTCCTGCCATTCTAGAGTCCGGAAGCTCAGAGCCCGGCCAGTTTCTGCTTACACCTTGTCTCGAGTGACCATCTGCTGCATTGCTGTGCCCAGTTTGGCAATCCTGTGATGCATGCTTATGCTGCAGGACAACAGTAGCCTTGCCAGCATGGGCAGATGCTGCAAGATCGTCTCCAGCAGCTAGGCAACCACTGCCATGCAGCACCTCAACGGCTGCACAGGATCCATGCACAATTTCTGCAGACCTGGTCTGTTCTGGAACCTGCTTCATGGTCTCCTGAGCATGCTGTGAGGAGCCTGGCAGCTGATCTGCAGGGTCAACTCTGCTTGCCTCTGCAAGCTGCTGGCGCTCATGTCTGAAGGCCATGCTCATGCTATGCAAGGGCTGCAGGGTTCTGCTGCCAGCATCCTCCACACCTTGGCAGGCCGATCCCCCAAGCTGCCGGCTTGAGGAGCCCTGCCAGATGCTGGCAGTACCTCTGTGCTCAGGAAGGGGGACACCTTCCCATGAGGCATGCGCAGTTGCTTCTACAACTTCAGCTGGATCACATGCCTGGTTGCCAGAAAGGCTGTGCGCAGCTTCTAAAGAGTCCGTGTATGCAGCTGCGGTGGAGTCATGTGCCCTAGCGGCAGCACTGACACCGGAGACGCCCGGAGCAGCACTGGCCTCCCCTACATACCCAGCGGCAGCAGGCAGATCCGGGCCATGGGCAGTGCTTTCTGGGCCGCCCTTGGGCTTCAGAAACCGCATGATTGTGGAGGAGCCGGTCGGGGCGCTGTCAAACTTGCTGGCGGTCATGAAAAGAGACGTGATGAACCAGCCAGGAGTCGACGCCGCCCAGCGCTTTATCTGCATTCGCATGAGTCTATCTGAGCAGCGGTGGTCACGACCACTGCTGAAAATAACATCTCAGCGGACTATTAGAAGGCACACCACACGGCCTCACGTGTGGCGGCTGCACTGCATAAGCAAGTAAAGCAAGCAGCGTAGGTTGCCTATGTTGAGCAGTCAAGCAAGTGCCGCACCAGAATCAGAGCAGGTATGCAGGAACCTGAGAAGCACTCACCAGTTGCAGAGCATCAGCAGCCATGGTCTGGGCCTCGGGCCGGTGCAGCGGGCAGGACCGGGAGATGCTGCCGCCCGAGGTGCCCGGGCCTCCCTCTCCCCACATGCCCTGCACAGACACGATGCTCAGCCTTGTCTCATTTGCGGACAGGCCGCCATTCTCTGTACCCGCCCAGCTATCTATGGCAATCCGCATTAGTGAATGGACAAACGGCATGCACAACTGCCTCTCCTCAGCCGGGTACAATCCTGACCAGCTCCAGGAGGCGGAGGCACTGGCTGTACACCTGTGACTCCGCTCGATCAGACAATGCACACATGGCAGTGCACTGCGGTGTGCAGTCTGGGGAGGCAGAGGTGCTCCTCACCATCCTCGGCGACACACAAAGCCGAAAGAAGACCTCAGATATCAAAGTCATGTCATGAAAGAGCTGCAGCATGAGAGCGCACCACAGTGAGCAGTCTGGGGAGGCGGGCGTGCTCCTCGCGGTCCTCGGCAATGCGCTCCTCCAGCTCCTTGGCCAGCTCCACCAGCCAGGTGTGCACGGGAGAGAACGTCCGCAGCGCGCTCGTGCCCCGGAACGTCTTCCCGCAGCCGATGGACTGCGGCTGCTTCCGCGGTTTCACCTGTGACATCCGTCTCCCCCATGACTAGTGATCCATTCAGACGCTGCGCAGCTGGCCATCTTGCAGTTGGCAATACAGCTTTGCCTTTGTGCAGGACTTGTGTTGCAGAGACATGTCAGGGGATGATCCACCCGCACTGAATGCGCGTCATCATTGAGCATTGTCGCAATTTGAGTATGCAAGCATGCAGAGCAGCTGGGACATGCAGAAGGGTCAGTACCTCCTCGTCATCAATGCCCAAGGACAGGCGGTGCAGCCACTTGGCGTCCTGCTCCTTGCAGACGGCCTCCAGCCGACTCATTGGCACAGCTGCCAGCTCCCCTGTGAACACAAGACACATCCCCTGAAGCCGCCCTTAGCATTCTCCAGAGAAGCAGAGGCTCCAGCAACAGCTCTACCTGTGCTTGTTGGTGCCCATGTACCGAGACACTGGAGCAGGTATTCTACTGGAGGATGCAGACATCTGGGAGGGGCGCCCTACCAACAGTGCTGATCTGGAGGGCGTGCATGATCTCCTCGCCAAATTTGCCGCCCAGCTGGCGCAGCTTGGGGATGGTCGTGGCCGCCATGAGCCCCGGGACGCACTCCAGCGTCACAACGGTCTGCTGCGCAGGCTTGTGCATGCCCGAGGCGAACTTGGCCAGGATCTTGTTGTGAGCCACGCCTGCAGCGCATGACCTATGTCACTCTCTTGCTAATAGTTTTGAGCAATTTCCAGGTACTTCAAAGTAAAGCGTCTCTCCCATGCTCTGAAAGGCCCTGCCTTGCCTCGCCTTTGCCGCTGCAGATCGCACGTCCTCCAGTCATCAGCCCTCCCGCTCAGCAGGCAGGGTAACTCACCGGCAGAGCAGCTGTACCCAAGCTCCTCAAGCACAGCAGCCCGCAGCTCAGCAATGACCTGCGCTCCGCATGCAAGCAGCCTCTGCCCAGGGCCCCATGCCTCTGGCGACCTTTTCCACCAGGCTGCAGCTCCGCCCCTGCCCTCCTGGAGGTGCAGCATACTATGCTCAGGCACCTGCCAGGTCAGCCGCTAGAGCATCGTGCATTTCGCCCTTCACAGTCACCCCTGCAAGGAAGGGCACTCATCTGGTTCAATGAGTGACAAGTCATGAGCGCCGCAGGTCGTTATACCACCATCTGAAAAGCTGCTCAGGATGACTCAAGGTCAGCTCTACCACCTTGCCAAATGTGGGCCTCCAGCATATGGAAAAGGAAATCTCGAGATACTTATGGCCAAGGCAAGGGTGGGTAAGCCACCTCGCCACAGACATGCACTTGCTCGAGCTTGATGGGCAGTGGAGGGTGGCCTGAACAGGCAGCCAGGCGCCTGCTGGCCTCTTGGGTGATGTCCAGGTAGCACTCGTCGATGGACGCCCGCTCTGCTATGGACAGCCGCGCTAGGATGTCCAGCACCTGCAAGCAGTAGCTCTCAGCCATCTGAGGAGAACCTCTCGGGAAGACTGATCCAGCCTGAACATGATAGCTAAAGACACCAACACACTCGGCAGAGCCAATTTGCAGAATGCAAGGGTGCAACGCCTCATCAGCTGCCTCAGCTGCCCTGGAGGCTGCAAGCATGCAAGTCGTAGCAAGGTGGGGCACCGCACCTGCTTGCCAGCTGCCCTGTAGGGCCCCAGCTCAGCTTTGCCATGCGTCAGAGGCACCTGCACCAGCTGTAGCTCGGGGCACTTCTTCCTCGCCTCTTTGCCGCGCATGGCCCTGCGCCAAAACGTCGTCAGTTTTCTGCAGGAAAATTCATGTACGCATGGAGTGCAGAGCTCGCCACAGAACGCTCCAAATGACCATCTTGCATGGCATCGGCACTCTACTGGTGTGACGCGCTTGATCTGCCAGCATCGCAATAGCGCAGAATGCGAGTTGGAAGTCCCCAAAAGGTGTCCTGTTGGACTCACCTCTTGACACCCTGTGCCCTTGCTTCGTAGGAGACAGCAATGATGGCGCCATCATTGTCATCAAAGATCCTGTTGTCCTCTGGCAGCAAGGTGCTCAGGTCTCCAAAGGGATTGTACTGCAGGTGAAACATGCGTCACACAGTCAGGACATTGCAGCCTGTACAGCAGGTCTTAGGCGGCCTACATAGGCCTACAGAGTCGGACATGGAGCGCCATGCAAAGCCTGCAGTGTAGCTCAGTATACATGCTGTTTCCAAGGCCAGAAAAAGGAGTCTGCACCTGTGTCACAGCTGAAGGCTTCCCTTTCAGGTGGGGAAAACGCTTCACCTCAACCTGACAATAGAAAGCTGCATGAGAAGGATAGGTCAGCACAGCGGCAGCAACGCAAACCACTCGAATGTGAAATGCCTTGCAGTCTCACCATCGAGGTCAACATGGGCGATGCATCGCCCAGCTTGGGACTCTGGCCCGCTCATAGGCTGTTCATATCATAAGCATGTAAGCAGCCGCTGACCGGCGCAAGTAATATGGTAGGCTTACAAGTGTGATCTATTGAGGCTGGAACAGGCTTGCAAAATCGTCTGCATTCCGATAAAACTTTCAGGTACTAGTACAAACGCCCTGTTGAACGCTTTCCCTTTGCATATTTCGCTGGTGACGTGAAGCTTTGGCTGTAGCAATCCCGCAGTGCAACCTCCTATCTACAATGTGCTGGTGCTGCACGCTCCCAGAGCTTTCGGTAGCCACGCAGCATGCCATGCTTTGCTACGTCGGATGTCCAAAACAAGCCCCAGCATGCGATGCTCCTGTTGTGCTGCGAGCATAAGGGAGGATGATAGACTGCATTATTGCAAATTTAGAGTACTCAGATCCAGGCACGAGGTTGCTCATTCAAGGGAGCGACGCCGACCTTGCTTGAAGGTTGCCCGAAATGTCCATGGAGCACCTCCAAACAGACCGTTTATGTGATCACAGCTGCACTGCGGCAGGGAGCATATGGGCAGACTTGCTACGGGAACACACCTTCTTAAGGTGGACCAAGATCCTTAAGACTGTCACACTGCATGGCATCCATTCTGTTCAAGCCATTCTTGAAGGTTCTGACATCTGCAGAGTTCCAAAATTCGCTGTCGATTGTAGCCTACGTCCGGAAAAGAGACATGTCATAAATAGCCCCCCTTGGTCCCTCAGGAGTTCGAGCTTCCCCTCATGCAATGTCAGTTTCAGCTCTCGCATCACACAGGTGCATACAAACATCTGTGCAAATAGCCTCCTCCTCCTCCTACAGCTCGGAAAGGATGTCAGAGCGAGTCACCATAGCACCGCACATGCATGCATGCCACTCCTCTCACATAATACCTCTCTCCTGCTCCCAAGCATGCTGCCCCAGAAGGTGCCCCCATGCACCTTCCCAGGCAGCACACAATGTCCTCCCACCCATATAACCAGCGCAGCGCGCTCATGCAGACCTTGCGAAAGCCAATATGCGCACAACGGATGAGCAGACTCGGCAAATCACGGACTCTTTGCTTTGGCGCACTTGCCGGGAAGGAGAGGCAGGCAGCCAAGACAGACCTTGCCAGACAGAAGCTGCCATGAGTTCTACTCCCCGCTGCAACTTTGCAGGGAGCTGACAGGACTAGCGCCTCAAAACACACCTCACCAGCTGTGGCTACTCTATTCCTTGCAGCTGTCATAGCAGCCCTGTCATAGGTAGCGCACTTGTTGCTCTCGAGTATTCTCCTGTACGCTGCATGAGAGAGCGATTGCCCGGTGGATCCTTTCCGACTCAGACAAAGGACATTGGCTCGCTGAGGTTGGTCATAGCCAGGACTGGTGCGGCACAAAGGCACCTTGCTGCTGCATGCTTGAGGCTGGGAGCATATGCTCCAGGCTGCACAGCGGATTTCAGGAAACCTACAGGTGCGCCTCAAGCAACAGGATCTCAACACGAGAATCGCCGTCTCGCAGTATCCTGCCATGACCAGAGAAGGATGTTCTCTGACAATGCCATGTGCCACATGGTATGAGAGATTACTGGCTGCTCAATCTTGCATCAAAGTTGCTGCATGAGACCAATTGCCCCTACTAGAGGCTGACGAGCGCAAGGTGAAGTCCCGCTTGTAGTCCCACTTTTGGGCACTGCCAAGCGCTGCACTCCACCTCAGTTTCAGCCACCCAGTGAGGTGGTCTGGTATGGGGGAATTCTCGGGTCTGCTGTTCCTGGACAAGCCGGCAACTCTTTGAGTTCGCATGATGCTCCATGATTCCGGAAAGATTCTTTTCCTGTTCAATTGTTCCTGTACACCCTCATGACCTTGGGCAAAGACCCCTCATGAGGTCAGAGGTGGCATGGGTTGCCCCCTGGCATGCCAGCAAGGTAGGCAGGACTGCCAGCTCAGCTATCCTCATACTCGGCCGAGCAGTAGGTGGGTCACACACAGGCACGGAGAGGTCATGGCCCGTCTGCACGGTGGCGTCCCACAGAATGCATGTGGGGCGCCAGCTCAGACGCTCTTGAGGTTGTACATCTGGTGGCGCAGCTTCTGGGCGTCCTCCAGCGTGGAGCGCAGCATGCCCGCCACCTGGCACGCCAGCAGGGCGTACCCTGGCGGCCCCAGCGGCAGCCATGAGTAAATCAGCGCGCTGTTGCCCGGCAGATTGTGCACCTGCACCGCAGCAAGATGCTTCACAGCCCTTCACACAGATACTCTACTACAACCTCTGGCTGTGTTCCTGGATAAGGTGATCCTGAGGGGGCCTTTAGCAAGCACATACATTGGATGCTTACCCCATCATGGCAGGGCAGCCAGAGCTCAACAACGGGACAAGATGCACTCTATGCGCTACAGCTGTGGCTTGCAGCTCACATGCACGCATAGACTTGTGAAGCCTACAACTTTCTCAGTGCATAGATGTAGGCAGTATTTGAAAAGGCCCAAGATGGGCTTACCTTCAGAGTCTCCACAATGGCATAGACCCACAGCAAGCCTGTGAGAGTGGCACATCCCACAGCCAGCCTTGGGATGCTCAGCATAGCCTTCCCTTTCTTTGCCATCTCAGCTGCACCTGATGCCCGGGAAGCCATGGGTCAATGCCATGAGTTTGACTGCAGAGGTCTAGAGCGCGGCTGCAGCGCGACTAGCTCCTGTAGCTCTTGATGACAATGGGACAAGCTTGTGTAGCAGCTTGTCTCATACAGCGTCAGAGTGGAAGAGCATCATCTGTGGGTAAGCAGCAGCCTTGCTTTGTGATGGACAGCAAGCAGTTGCGAGAGAGCGATGTACCCGTGCGGCTGCCATTAGACATGGTCACGTGCTTCATGAACAGACAGGCTGTCATGATGTAGCTTGCTCCAGAGAGCAGCTCTCCCACAGACACCCATGTGCTGCTCAAGGCCCCTGCAAGCAGATGCCCTGCTCTGTGACTTCACTGCAGGCCACCTTTGCCGTGGCAAATTGCATTCTTGCGCCATGTCTAGACCCCCAGGTGCCTTACGATATACTGAGATTTAACCCCACCTTGGGGTGTAAGCTGTGACATGTACGTCAGCTGTGTTGCAAAAGTAAAGTGCAGACTACAGGCAGAGGTCTCACCGTTGAAGAACGCATGGTGCTTCAAGTCCCAAGGGTGTAGCAACTGTCTGACACCGGCAACGATCATGAGAGTGGCCAGAGTGAAGGACAGGACCGCCATTGCTGTCTGCCATCGTTGGCAGTGGGTCACCTGCATGCAAGCCGGAAGACTCTCAGGATGTGGGATCCCTGCGCATTTGTTTCTCCAGATATAGCAGCGTATGGCTGAGCAGGAAACGAGCGCCAAGACAGAGAGTGAACACCAGAGGCCGGGAGGGGTAATTCGAATCTGGGAACCTACTGCTTCACTTTCCATCAGAGCGACATACTCCTCCTGTTCACTGTCTGCCAGGGGTCCATTATACGTGAGAAGGTCGTCGAGCTTCGTCCTTCGCTGCCGAAGTGAGACGTTGGCTTCCACCACCATTGTACGGAGTGTGGAAAGTCACAGGCTGTACTTCATGCGCACGTCTATGACGCCAGGGTAGTCTGAGCACAGATTGCTTCTGTATCCAGCCTTTTGCAAGTCTCAGCCTTTGTGTTGGGCCTCGGCAGCTGCAGGTGCAGTCTTGTTCACAACTGCAGGCCTTCTGAGCTGCACCTGCTTGTCTGTGCAGACACTCAGGAATAATTCCAATGCATGGACTTACTTTATTCGCACGCCCTGACACCGAAAATGCCCCTCTGTGTCCAGACTTCAACCTTGTACGATCTAGCTTTTGACAAACCCTGTAACAGGGTTTCCCGGGGTCGCCGAGAGTTTGTTACACCTTCTGGTCAACCGAAAATTCACGAGGTACGTATATCCTTTTCCTACTCATGATACAGAGCTGGAAGATTTCCAGTCAAACATGCACGTCGCACGCAGAAGGTCCAAGGCCAACATGTGCCACATCCTATAGGGCAGGGCTCTTGCAAGATAATATCTGTAAGCGGCCGAGTTGAGGTCGTGCAATTTAGACACACCATTAAGAACGATTTAAAATAGCTTTCGGACTTCCCCATGGAGTATCGATGTAGGCTGTGCTCGCTATGGGTAGCTTGTAACCTGTACACAGCTGCCCTTTTCATTGCCGCACAATCTTTGGCAAAGTGTGATCTCTTGGACAATAATCTGCCCTTTTGAGGGATGCCGGATCCTTGTTCGTGTAAGATAGGGCACCGTTGAATACCATAGACTAAGCACGGTCAGACAATGGCAGTGGCAGATGAGCAAAGGAGAAATAGGAAACGTTCTGGAAAGCCGAGAATCAGGATGAGTGAAGTTCGATGCGTGCTACTGGCCGTCACTGTACTGCTCGGTGGTCTCTCTGTTCTGCACACACTGAGCAGCACACAGCTGACACTGACATCAGAGAGAGACTACAGGCGGCTCTCGGTCTTTGCCACAGTCAGGCAACAGCAGGAAGAGTTAGCTCCAGTGCCCTCAGCATGTGAGCCCTACTCTGAGGATACTGTGCTATGGACATCATAAAGCTGCTTTAGACTGCAGCTGTATGCCATGATGCTCATCTGCAACAACGTCCACTGTGCCTGCTTCTTGTCTTCGTGGGCATATGCATGAGAAGGTACACCAGATTGGGTGTTGCATGCTGCAGATATAAGGCCAGGAGCTTTGTGGCTGGACACAGATGGCAGAGCTATCCAGGTAACATGCACCCTGCCAAAGATTTACTGCTGCACGAGGCACCTGACGATCTCAAGAGCTGGGGTCACATATGTTCTCTCGCAAGCACATCTGTCTGCTAAGGACCACCAACACCTGGCTGCAGTAGCAAAGTTTTACACCCCAATGCAGCGGCTGCTGCTCAGCATCATCTGCCAGAAAGGCATGTTGTATGTATGGCCATCCCCTAATATCCTTTGATGCTTGCGCAGGCACATGGAGGGGGAGTTCTGGAGCACGAGGGGGGGTACTACTGGTATGGGGAGGACAAGAGTGGACAGACCTACAAGACCTGGACTCTCATGTGAGCGCCTTGCCCTGTTGCAGTGTGCTGGCAACCCAGCAAGGATCAAGAGGTCACAGGCCTGCTCCCCCTGCTCAAGAGCGCCACTGCAGTGTAAAGATGGCCACCAATGGAAGCACTGACTCTTTTCTGAAAGATATGCTGGTGGCGTCTGTTCTAGTGTCATGCTGCGGCACTTGGGATCGCAAGATCTAGCAGCACTGCAGGATTGGGTAGCTCTATGAGAAGCTACACATGAGCCCTGTCATCCTGCAGGAGTGAAGGGACTGCCAGGGTGGATGTGATTGGAATAAGGTGCTACTCGTCAGATGACTTGGCGAATTGGGAGGACGAGGGTGAGTCAGTCATATCTATGCCTGGAAATGCCCCCCGTCAATGTGCTCACGGGCAGTTGACCATACACATTCCCTGGCACATCAATGCTCCTTACGGATAATCAGAAGGCCACGCAAAATTTTTCAAAGGGTCTGGGACGGGCCCAGCAAGTGTTACACTCTTCTCCTGGTCTTTCTCTGCAGGGCTAGTGCTTGCAGCTGGGCAGCATCCTGATTTGGCTACAAAGATGGTTGCGGAGCGGCCCAAGGTCATCTTCAATGACCTCACGCAGCAGTTCGTAATGTGGATGCACATAGATAATGCCAGGTGACTCCAACCCCTTTGCCAGTCAGACAGTGCGCAACAATGGTAAGCTACAGTCATTGTCAACCTTACATGCATGCAGAGCAAGTAACTTGAGTGCTGACCCTGGTAAGGACACACTCCTCCCCGGACAGATGAATGGATGAGAATATGCTCTGTGAGACAACGCTGGGGCCCGCATGAGCGATGCTGCACAGTGTCACAGTGTCTTGACTGACCGTCTGCTGCAGGTATGACATGGCTAGGGTTGGTGTGGCAGTGAGTGATAGCCCCACTGGCGCCTTCAGATACGTGAGGAGCTTCAGGCCGCATGGGCAGCAAAGCAGGGACTTGACCCTTTTCAAGGTGCGGCTCAAGTCCTGAACTACTTGACATGCGCAAGATCCTCCTGATGGCCCCTATCGAGCCCCATTGGAACACATAATGCCGTGGAAGCATCTACAAGCACATGGCCGCTGCTGCTGCAGGATGACACTGGGTCGGCGTATGTGGTGTACAGCAGCAATGGCAACAAGGACCTGCACATTGGGCGCCTGTCCCGGGACTACACAGATGTGATCGGGACGTACAGGAGAGCCATTGTGGGGGCCAGCCGAGAGGCCCCAGCCCTCTTCAGGCATGGCAAGCGCTACTACATGGTCACCAGCGGGTGCACTGGCTGGGATCCTAACAAGGCGCTGGTGCATAGTGCAAGGTGAGGAATCCCTTCTAGCCTGAGGCCCAGCCACACTTGCATTGAAGACGTCCTCACAAAGGCTCGGCCTTACAGTCTCTTCAAGGGAGCTCTTTAGTCTCCTTTGGCGAGGGGCTTGTTGCCAGCTCACACACAACAGGTCAGTGTGCGACGTCCAATGGTGCCAGGTCGAAAGCGCCAGGCGCAGTGGTCAATGCAGGAGCATGATGGGGGAGTGGACGCTGCTGGGAAATCCATGCATAGGCGAGTCTGAGATGGAGGCGGCTCAGACATTTGGCGCACAGAGCACCTTTGTGTTGCCTGCGCCGGGCAGGCCGGGCAGCTTCATCTTCATGGCGGACCAGTGGAACCCAGAGAACCTTAGCACATCCAGGTTTTGCACCAGGAGACCACCTTGACTTCCTCATCTGGCTTTTCTTGACTGACCATGTACTTGCATCCGTAGGACTAAGTGCAGAGCAGCACAGAGCCTGTACGCGGTCGTAGCCGCTCTCTTCTGGTGACTTATCATGTTGCTGCCATGCAGGTATGTGTGGCTGCCGCTGTGGGTGCTGGATGGGAATCAGCATGAAGACAGCCAAGACGCAATTACATCCAGCCCGCGAAGCACCATGACTGGTTTGCAAGTCATTGTGCAATGGCAGGCGCTGTGGCGCATGAGTGACCTAGACACCCTCCCCAAGAGGCTCATGCCAATGCACAGTAGTCCTGTCAATGTATCACACAACGTCGACGATACCAACTGAGCGACATCGATGTCAACTGGTGGCCTGGAAGATGCGCAGTGTTGGAACACTCTGCAGCGGCTCCAAGCCAGGCGATGTGCAGGCAAGCTTGACTCGAACAGGTTGACTGAGATCTCTGCAACCTCAGACCATTACATAACATGCCATGCAAAACACTGCAAGAGTTGTGCAGAGACACGTGACTGACATAGACACAGGATAGAGATCAATTTCACCATGTCCTGCGCGGATGAGGCTCAAGGTTTTCACACTATGCATACATATGTATACTGCGCATCAAGAACCATTCATCACCCCTCCTGGTCAGACAGCTGCTGTCTCAAGTCTCTGTGTTGAAGTCACTGGGAGCCTGTCAGACTGTGATCTATCTCTGTCATCGTTGAGTACTAGCCCTCCACTGCTAGCTATAGAGAAATTTACGGCTGGAGGGCCCATATATAGCCAGCTTCTGTACTCTGCTGGCCAACCACACACAGGGCTCTTGAATGGAGCAACATGAGGAATACTGGCCACATGCCAGACCTCTTCTGATCATGTGCGTGCCAATAAGCACGCTCGCGTCAAGCTCTCATTCGCAGAAGGGCTTGAATCCTGCGCTGCCGCCGTTTTTGATGTTGTTTGCTGCCCGAATGCCTCCAAAGACCGCCGTCAGCACCGTCCTGCAGGCAGTCAGCCCATCTTTCTGGGACGATGATCACCACAATCTATGCCTGATGCACTGTGATGCAAGGTCATGCCTGTCTATAGTCAGGTAGAAATAGCATGGAAAGCAGTCCTGGTGCAGACAAGCATAACGCACATCCATGACGCCAGCATGGCATGATATGTTGGCACAGCAGCACTCATCACTTCTTCCGCACATCACTGATGCCGCAGCTTTAGTAGGGTGTATGCTGATCAGGTCCTATGCTGATACAAGCATTGGGCCCTGTCATCGGCTGAGAGGCATTATCTGGCTTGATTCACCAGATGAAGAGATGGCTCACCCGATGGTGATGAGCGCTGACAAGATCAGCACAATGATGCTGGCTCGTCCCGTTTTCCTGATGATCCTGCCTACTACCAGCACACCTGCAGCAGGTGGGTGAGGCTCACATATCCCCGTTGCGCGAACGTGCTCAAATCCCGCCGATCTCCTCTCTAGATATGAAGGGCCTGCGGTCGGATCTCTGCCAGAAGGATCAAAAACGGCCACATGTGTAGATACTGCTATGGTGGGCTGATGCATCTCTGCTGGTAATGAACAAGGCTTGGGACTATCACAATTTCATTCAAATGAAATGAGCAGGGCCCAGGGTGAAGGTGCGCACCTATCAGGGAAGCCGCAAAGCAGAGCGGGGCTATGACCTGAGCGTAGCTCACATTCAGCAGGCCCTGGAAGTAGAAGGACAGCGCAATGGCGGATGAGCTGAACAAGATCATCAGCACGCTGGTGGAGGCCGTGACCTGCAGAGCAGCGCAGCATGGTTCATCTTCAATTCCTAAGAGCCGTCTGCTCACGCATTGGCACTGCAGATGCAGCACATCAGGTCAATGTATGTCATGGACGCAGCAGGACTGAGTGTCACAAGCTCTATGATGAGCGGCTGACCTGGGGCTGCACCCCAAGCTGCAGCAGAACAGGATTGAAGATGAGGGCGCCCCCAATGCCCAAGAGCCCTGCTGTGAAGCCTGCAAAGGCCATGACAGCTACCACCATGGCCAGCTTCCTGTACGGCTTCTTCCGGGGCCCTGCACTCGCATGCTGCAGTGAGGGGCTGGTCAATGCTGCAGCAGGGACATCTGTGGCACTTTCATGTCCAAGCACGTGCTTTCACATACCGGCTTCTCTGCCAGAGGCGGCTGGGTGTGGAAATAGCCTGTAGTGAATTCAAATATGCATGCGTGTGGTGGCTATCCTCTCCATTTGCAGTGTACTGGAACACACAAATGCTGCGGCATTGATGTATGCACCTGAGCTGCCATCATTTTCTTGGCCGCCCAGCATGACCACCCGCAGCTCAGGGTCCATGTTGTCTGAGTCGCTGGCTGCCGCCCGCTTGGACTGGTGCCTGCACAGGCAACCCTGCCACATGTCAGACAGGAGGCACAATTGCTTCTGTCAGAAGCCTCCTCATCAGAATACCTCTGAGATGAGGCCTCAAGTTTGCATGCAACTTGACTGACACAAGTCAATGCAGTCAGATTCTCCATGATGAAATCCTTAGACAGGCTTTTGGAATGTTGTCTAAGCTACTGCAGACAGCAATGTGTTGGCTCCTGCAAGCAATCAATTCAGGCTGCGCTGCATGCATGGGCTTCAGACAAGCTCCCTTAATCAAGAGACGAATCTAGTAAGGAGAAACAGGGCCTCACCAGACACAGTAGGTAGTGACCCCCAGCAGAAATAGGACTTGAACGATAAAGATGACAAAGTACTGCCAGGTGCAGTTGCCGTAGCGGGATTTCAGCTGCTGAGTGGCCAGGAAGATCACCCACAGTACGACCACCTCCACGATCTGCGGGCATACACAATACTGCCTTCAGTCCAGTCACAGGCAACCATAGGGCTGGTCAGGTGCTTTACATTGGGTTGCAGGCCAAGCACGTGCACTGCTCTCAGCTGACTTCTTGTCAACAATGCATCGGTGCCTTAACGTCGCCTGGCAGCATTTGAGCAGGAAGTGTTGCGCTGGCCAAGAATTAGCCCATCCCAGTCTGGTAAACAGTGTCAGGTATGTCCTATCCAGTTGGCACCTCCACATGGGCTTCTTGAAGTGTCCTTTCATGCAGGAATCAGTCATTTGTATGGACGAGGAAGCTCCTCAGCAGAGTGGGTCACACTTGCAGGAGGGGCAGGCGGTGCCAGATGTGGGAGGCTGTGCGCTCGGCCATCTGCAGCCGGCTGGGGTGCTCGGGCAGCTTGAGGCTGGGGTTCCTGTGGAAGGTCTCCTCGTGCAGCACCCCCTCCTTCTCCTGCTCGTCTCCATGCTCCTCCTCCTGCTCGGAACAAAGCTCTAGCTTCAGGCTTTCTGTCGGATCCACATGACAGTGGTCATCGAGGCATTTGATGGGACCAGCTGGTATCATACAAGACCATTGCACCGTTTCTGCTCACAGGCTGATTGAAGAGTGGTCTTTGTGCGATTCGCCTGGGTGTAAGCTGGGGAAGTCATGGGAAGGAAGGGGGTAGGCTTACCTCCTCAGCATCCTCATGGCGCTGCTTAATGGCCTTGCTCTCCTGGTTCCACTGCCGGATGCCTTTGCGCACCGTCTTGTTGATCACGAACAGCAACAGGATCGTCAACAGCGCCGTCTGCAGCCAGTCCGGGAACAGGACATTGAAAAGCACCTGCACAGGCAGGCACAAGTCAAGACTCTGTGCGGTAGGCCTGCAGCCTGTATGCAGGGCTGTAGTGATGACCAGCTGATAGAGGGCAAAGCATGCAGCAGGAACACCATTTCGGGGGGGCGGCAGCAGCAATGACAACATGCCACTTATGACCCTAGATGTGACAGTGTGTATCACAGCCGGGTACACCCCAGTGATAGCAAATAAGAGTTATGTCCAGAGAGCTAGGCAGGTTGCCAACAAAGCAACGTTTTTGGAGGGTTCTCTACAAGCGCACATGGGAGCTCCAGCCAAGGCCAGCACTGTCAACATGCGCTGCTCAGCAAGGATTGGACATCGGCGCTGCATGCTCTGCATTGCTGGCATTGGCTTCATCTCATGCTTCATCTCGCCCTCGAGGTTCCCAGAGCAGTGTGATCAAGTCAGTGCCTGACAGGAGGACTCACCCCGAAGCTGACTCCCAGCAGGAGCGCAGGGATGAAGGTGAGGGCCAGATCAAAGTCCACCAGCGGCCGAGTGGGGTCTTTTGGGTGCGTCTGGATGAGCCCATACACCGTGCTCGCCACTGCTGACGTGGCTGTATGCGCACAGCAGCATCTTCAGAAACAGCACTGGAGATCCGTAGCGTTCACGCAGGCAAGCAAGGAGACATTTACACTGTCAGAGGGGCCCGGGACTGTGTATCAGCATCCACAGAGGTTAAGAGTCAAGGTCCAGCTAAGAGGTTGAATGATGTTGCGCGCCCATGACTGGGGAGCTATGTTATGGTCTGTAGTCTGGTAACACACCTACAATGGTGTGGCTCAGGCCAGTAGCGGCCTTGAGATCAAAGCCCAGTACCACTGTCAACAGAGGGATATAGAATGGCCCTCCGCCAATGCCCGCTGAGTTGGCCAGCAGAGCACACTGCAAGCCAGGAACATGTCTGTCAGACGCAGCTTGACCATGACAACTGTCAGGTTGCGCAAACAGCCAAAGCGCTCAAGAGGGCAGCAGCACATGGGCATAAATCAGCCTATCGCCATGGCGCTCTATCAGCGTGGATGATGCTTTGGCATGCTCCTGTGCTCAGCCCTAGCATCGATGAAGCCTACAGACGCCCCCTCAGGGCTTGTACACATGATCCTGGGCTGGAGGCGTCACCAGGCAAGCTAGGCAGATCGCGGCGATGTTTGTCGGAGTCCACCGCCATGGTGTGTCGGGTTCTGTTGAAAGGCTCCTGGCGTAGGTCAGAACGCTCCAGCCTTGCTCATCAGCGCTGCAGGGCACCGGTATTGTAAGGCAGCAGCTCAACACGTGCCATGACTTCCTACGCTCTGCACCGATTCCTTGGCAGATCGTACCCCTCTCTTGCTTGTGAGAAAGAGCGCAGAGCGTCTCTTGGCGCTCCAGATGCAGTGACGGCTATGATTGTCACCAGGAGCGCTGCTAAAACGAATCTCGACATGCTGCCTGCCATCCTTGCGAAGCGAAGGTGAATGCACTTCTACCAGGACTTCTGTAAGAAGTACCGAGTATCGACGTTCCAGACACTTTGCGCAGCCCTCGCCCAGATTCTCGTACACTGAACGAAACACGTGCCGGTTGCACGTCCTGATCAGCACGGCCGATTCAGAAAGAAAGCAGTGTCAATGGAAGTATGGATACACGCTGTCTCATCTGCTCAAGAAGAGATCTCTCATTGTACTATGTGCGGATATATTGGCGGCGCATTGGCACATGGAAGGACCCGGCATCGGAATGTGCCAACTCAGAATCGACTGCTTCTGCAGCTGCTGTGTAGTACGCATATAGCTTGCTTCACTGTAAATCATACCTGTCAGCATTTCTCCCCTAAACGCGACAGTTGCACGAAAACCGAAAGACTTCCCCTTCATGGGAAGCTGCGCGAAGCTGCCATGTCTCTTTGCACCGATCTGCCTTGGAGCCCATGTAATGCTCGCAGATTGCACTTAGACACTAATTCATATTATCTGAACCCTTAGCATTAGGGTGCATAGCTGAAAGAGAGCTTCAGGCTATAACACCACCTTGATAAGAAGTAACGTAACCCGGCATTCTCGGTGCCAACGTAAGTGCACCGGCTCCTCCTCTTCAAAAATTTGAAGAAATTCGCACTGAAGCAGTCCAGAATATTCGAGCCCGCCTCACGATCTCAGAGACTCTCTCGATTTAGCCTCCCTCTGTGAAGATGGCACTGCCTGAACGTAGACTGGGCACCGAAGGCTTCTCTGGAACAGCAGAGGTGCGCTATCATGTGTCCTGATCCAGAATCTGGTCCAGATCTGAAGGAAAGATGCCACAGCCCGGTCGGTCAACACCCGATGCAGACGTCGTCTGGACGTGTTGTGCAGGGCTATGGCGCCATGTCACTTACTGAATTTGCTGCGCCTGTGATCGCGCCAAATGCCGAAGCTACTCTTCGGCATGTGCTCGAGAGCGGAGTGACAGTCATCAATACTGCTGGTATGCTTAGCTTGATGTGCTGCATGACCGTGGTTGTAAGATGGATGTGCAGAGAAAACTGAGACTTTTGCACGTTGCATGGCCACCTGAGGCTCACGCGCCCCCAGCAAACGTCCTCCAGCATCGCTTGAAGCTTATGTGTGCTGTGCAGCATTCTATGGACAGGGGAAGAACGAGGAAGTGATAGGTGGGGTATACCCACATTGTCTGCTGCTACATTACTGCATCAAGCTGACAGTTGTGTCCATGCGTCAACATCCAAGCAGCCTGTCTGCTCTCAAACACAAGCCGGCCACCAGTTTGTAGAACCTCCGCATTCCGCATGGCGCCCTCTTTAATGAGGAGGATATCCATTAAAGCCCCCGGCGTGTTATCCAGGCCGAGTAATCAAGGATTTCCGAAGGGACAAGATCAAGATCACATCAAAGTGGGGCGCCAAATTCACACCTCAGGGCCTGAGCAAGGACCTGAGGATGGAGGCCTGCAGGGAGCAGTGTGAGGGCTCCCTGAAGCGCATGGGGGTGGACCACTTGGACATGTTTATCTTCAGAGGCCCGCCCAAGGATGAGTATGGCACCACCATCGAGCAGTGCGTAGAGAACATGAAGGTATCTTTTCCCTCCACAGTACTTTCACATTACCATAGCTGACATCTGCACCTGCCAATCCAAGCTTTTCAGGGAGATTTCATATCCTGCGCTGCAGCATGCACGGTGATTCTGGAAGTGGCTGACAGGCATGCATCTGCCATGCGGGGTCTGCAAAGCATTGCAGCTCGTGCCCCAGCAGTGATTGAGTCTAGCAGGATCTGCACAACCTGCGTCATGTCGAACGCCGGCGTGGGGACTATCACGGGCACAGTATGCTGCTTGAGACGGTCTTGTGCATGCACACACAGGTGCTAGTAAAGGAGGGCAAGGTGAAGCACATCGGCCTGTCAGAGTGCTCGCCGGCAGATGTGCGGCGCGCGAACGCTGTCCATCCCGTTGCTGCGTTGGAGATGGAGTGGAGCCTGTTCTCCCGCGATGCAGAGGTGCGTCTACACTTCGTTGCAGTCACGGGTCCACAGGCCTGAGACATAGCTCACGTTCCCTCAAGCGAGCTGCAATGCAGCTTGACTAGTGCGCCCCCGCAATGTTTTAGCACGTGTCTTGTCTCCTGCTGTCATAGGTCATATGATGTCACCCCTTCAGCAAAATTTAGAATATGGGTTGCCCTGACAATTCTCATTTGTGCAGGCAGAGCTGGTGCCAACAGCGCGTGAGCTTGGCATAGGCTTCCTGGCCTACTCACCCCTGGTACGTGGCCATCCCTGGGGGTACTAGAAACGCCTTTAGACCTAGCTTCTTTAAATATGGAGGGCCCCTTAAGATGTAGATGCAGAATTGCTGTGATGCCTTTTGGGCCTCCTTTGGAGATGTCCTAAAGGCACATCTTACCATATGGGCAGCTGCACATATGGCCTGATCAAGTTGCTGCTCTCAAAGCACTTGACTCAAATGCTTTGAAGTGGTGAACGCCTGTATTGTGACCCTCATGCCAAGCTGCACCCTCTGCCCTAAGACTGGAGAGGCTATTGCAGGGGAGAGGATTTCTGACCGGCGCAATCAAGAAGTTTGAGGACATCCCAGAAATGCAGAAAAGTCACAACCCACGCATGTCAGAGCAGAACTTTCATAAGGTGATGCTTGCAATGTCCTCTCAGCAGCCAGTTGTTCAGCCTCATGGCATCCAGCAACTTGGTTTTGCCCTATATGCTGTCGTGAGTGCTTCTGGCCAATCAGCTGCCTGGCAGGGGAAGGTATGCGTCATCACTGCTGTGCCAGCTTTTGGGGCCCAATGCGCCAAGGTCATAGGAACTGGGGCACAGAAGTCCTGCTGGTGCCACAGCATGTTCAGCCACATCTTAATCGTGTCTGACAGGATAGGATTGGCTTGCATCCTCCTTGTATGCCGCAGCAGATCAGCCATCCAAGCACATTGCAGTGTACGGCGTTAACCAAGTGCTGAGGCTTCTTGTACAGCTCAGGTTGTCTGTCTGTCAACTTGCTCACTTGTAGCCCAGACATGTTCTGACCCTGTGTGCTGCTGTGCAGAACATGGCGCTGGTGAAGGCAGTTGAGGACCGGGCTGCCCAGAAGGGCTGCACGCCCGGGCAGCTGGCGCTGGCCTGGGTGCTGGCGCGCGGCGATGACGTCATCCCCATCCCGGGCACCAAGCGCCCCAACTGCTTTGATGAGAACCTGGCAGCGCTGAAGGTGAAGCTGACGCCTGAGGAGTGCACAGAGCTGGAGAATGCAGTGCCCCACCATGAGGTGCGCATTACCTTTTCTTCCAAAGCTCCACTGCTTGCAGCGTACAGGGTGTGCATGACCAGCAGATGACTGTGATCCCCCTGCCACTGCAAGGGGCTCTATATTGTTTGGCCTAACCTTGGGGTGACCCCAAAGCGCCTTCCCGTGAGCATCACTTTGGGGGGTTGGCCTCGATGGCGGCATCAGGCAGTCGCCTTTCTTGAGGGAAATAGTCAGTATGCAGAGCAGCTCTGACGTGACATGCATATGCAGGTGGCAGGAGGGAGATACCCGGGAGAAGCGAGCCATCTCACCTTCCACTACGACTGAGCAATCCCACATGTGCGAACTGATTTCACCAGGCAAATGCCGCCCACTGTGGGCAGCCCCGAACAGGCTTTGGAACATCGTCACAAGCTGAGCAGCAAAGCGGCAGGTACTGTCTCTTGCAAGCAGGCCCTATAGAAGCCAGGAGCTGCTGACAGTAGAGCTGTACAGCTGTACATGTAGCTGTGTAGCAGGGCTCATTAGGGTGTCCAACTCAGGAGCGTAATGCTTTCGAGGTGCTGTGGACCACCGTGTAACTTCTCAATTGATTGCAAAATTTCTTCTGTTTCCAAGACGGGTTCCTACTCACTGCCCACGCATCATCATCGCAGGACGTGCCAGTACAAGGGAAGCTGCCGGAAGGTGCCATGTCCTTCCTGTCGCCTCGAACCCCATGCAAAGCTTGCATATTGTATTGAAACATTTTGATTGGCTGTCCAATTGGTCCCCTTCTGATGCCTCCGCGATTCTGACCCATCGAGGCAACTGTACCGGAGTAACGTAACCGGGCAGGAACCTTGTAGTGGCTCACGAAGGACGCAAGCTCATCTAACTTGCTACAGGGAACTGATATCATCTCAGAGACAATCTGAGCAATTTGAAACATCTCACAGCCTCTGAAAGATTGTCCAGCCTTTGACGCGGTAACGATGGCATTACCTGAACGTACACTGGGCACTGGCTTCTCTGGAACGGCCGAGGTGAACTCTCGACTGTCTTGAAGTGCGCTTGGGGGCAACTAGCCATCACATCGTGACCAGTGTCGACCTTGACCGGCCCTGTTATGCAGGGCTATGGCGCCATGTCGCTCACTGACTTCATGAAGCCTGAGATTGCCCCAAATGCTGAAGCCACCCTTCGGCATGTGCTCGAGAGTGGGGTGACCGTCATCAATACTGCAGGTCTGCTCAGTCTCGTATTGCAGCAAGACTTGTGTCCCTTGCGCTACTGTTCAAGCGCCTGGCCACCACCAAACCTGCAGGTACGAGTATCATGCGGCTATTTCCGAGCCTCTTTTGGGTGCAATGCAGGATTCTACGGACATGGGACCTGTGAGGAAGTCATAGGTAGAGCACTCCACCCTATCTGCCCTACATGTGCTCTCTGCATGAAGCCTAGAGCTGCGCCTGGAAGATGGCCTTGTTGCCACACCTGATCAAAGAGCTGCAAACCATCTTCGACCAGCCGTCTTATTACACTGTTCCGCGCACAAGAGAGCTTGACTGGCGATTGCGCATACAGGGCGGGTGATCAAGGACTTTCCCAGGGACAAGGTCAAGATAGCCTCAAAGTGGGGCCCACTCTGGACGGCGGAGGGTCTGAGTGCAGACATGAGCATGGCCTCCTGCAGAGAGCAGTGCGAGGCATCGCTCAAGCGCCTGGGGGTGGACTACCTGGATCTCTACATCTTCCGCGGCCCCTTCAAGGATAAGCACGGCACCACTGTCGAACAGTGCGTGGAGAACATGAAGGTTAGTGTTTGTCTTTGCAGAGGCTCGGCAAGGCTGTCTGACGCTGGTATGTACCGCCAGGCGCAACTTTTCCTAATAAGAGAACCTCCGTACTCTGCTTTGCAGCATGCAATGCTCCACCTAAGGGGACTGCCTGATATGCATGCATGTGGTGACAGCATAGGAGAAAGACGTACAAACAGTACTGCCTGCGAGAGCGGCCCAGGCTCCATCATGTGTCGTGCAAGGGCGAGCAATGCTGCACGTGTGGCCAAGCTGCCAGGCTTGGCTCGACATGCTGCACCATGATGGATGCTGTAGTGAGGGACACGTCTGAAAGGGTGTTGAGCTCATGCACTCGGTCTTGCACACAGGTGCTGGTGAAGGAGGGCAAGGTGAAACACATCGGCCTATCAGAGTGCCCGCCAGCGGATGTGCGGCGCGCACACGCAGTGCACCCGATTGCTGTGCTGGAGATGGAGTGGAGCCTGTTTTCGCGCGATGCAGAGGTCTGTCCACATTTAAGCCCGGTCATAGAGCTGACCACCTGGCTGGTGCTCTCGCACGCTAGCTGGAGCGTCTCCATGTTGCGCTGTAGGAGCGCGCATTGATCTGTCGGCGCCATCTCTCTGTATCTGGGGCTTGTAGCAAAGTGCTTTGTTCGAGCAGAAAGTGCCTTGGGCTTCATGCAATCTTGTGTATGCAGGCAGAGCTGGTGCCAACAGCGCGGGAGCTTGGCATAGGGTTTCTGGCCTACTCACCCCTGGTGGGCCTTCTCTTCAAGCGTGATATCAGTAACAGTTATGCTTCATCACGCCTGCTGATGTCAATCGCCGGCAATGCTAGTGAGACAATATGCAGCAGCATTGACTACTTGCTTGAGCCAGGGTGCACCTTTGGGTATGAGCTGGCAGGGCCATTGCAGGGAAGAGGATTCCTGACGGGCGCGATCAAGAAGTTTGAGGACATCCCAGAGCAGCAAAGGATATTTAATCCCAGGATGTCAAAGGAGAACTTCCACAAGGTGATCTAACACGGCCCACTTGCCATAGGCCCTCCCAGAGTGCTGATGCTGGTGTGTAACTGCCTGTAGACAGCTCGGTCACAAGTAGACCACCCAAAGTGCCTAGGAAGGCCTTGATCCGCCAGCGTCGATGCAGCCTGTGCAAAGAGAGCACAACTATTGCGAGCGCATTCTATTTGTAAGCTGATCGCCGACGCGTGACCGTTTCTGTCAGAAGAGATGGCCAGCCCTCTCCTGGTGTGCTGTAGCAGAGAACCTGCCTCCTGGAGGATTGCCTGTTCTGTTGGGGTCAAGCTGCTGAGATACTTATTCTTGTGTGCATGTTGGCTCTACGTGATGTCGCTGCACTGTCAAGTAAAGTGCCTGACCCTGTGGGCTGCTGTGCAGAACATCGCACTGGTGAAGGCTGTGGAGGACCTAGCCGCCCAGAAGGGCTGCACGCCCGGGCAGCTGGCGCTGGCCTGGGTGCTGGCGCGCGGCGATGACGTCATCCCCATCCCCGGCACCAAGCGCCCAAATTGCTTCGACGAAAACCTGGCGGCGCTGAAGGTGGAGCTGACGCCTGAGGAGTGCACGGAGCTGGAGAATGCAGTGCCTCAGCACGAGGTGTGCCTGAGCTCTCTCCCCCACAGACTCTTGCCTGGTGCCTGTGTGTGCCTGTACAGTCTTATTGTTGACATGTGCTTCCTGTGTCTTCTGAGCGCATCGTCAGTGGTCAGCAGATTGCTCTGACACCAGAGGACTTTCCGGCTTATGCCAGGGCTGTGCCTCACCACGAATCGAGGTGCAGGTGGCTGGAGGGCGCTACCCTGGACATATGAAGCACATGACCTTCAATGAGTGAGCAGCCTGCGCTGCATGACAAGAGCTGCCCATCGCTGCGCCTTCTAACATAAGTGTGGGGCAGCTTCAAGAGTCAGCACACATGTACTTGTAGACATTGGAGCCGCGGCCCTCTAGCATCTGGAAGTCAGCAACCAAAAGGAGAGTGGTGTGCATATATCTGATCTGGGTTCTTCTCAGAGGGTGATCTCAGAAGAGATTTTCAATATCAAGCTCAATCACGAGAGTTTAGGCTTGCCATCAGGACTGTCAGGGTGCATCCATGCAGATTTTTGCCTCTGTCTGCTTGTGCTAGTGCATTTAGAATAGCCAGTCTTTTATGTGGCCTGCCTTGAGAGATGTTGCCGAAATGATCGGATGTGCCTGGGTGAAATTTGACATCCCTATTTCCTTACAGTTGAGCATCTGATAAGTCTGGTAAGGCTGAAAGAGCTGTACTACCCTTTACACTATCCAAAGAGGATGGTTGCCTTTATCTTTAGAGGTGCCCTTGAAAATGCTCCTGACAGCTCGGAAGATGAGCACATGGTGTTGCCACCTGACCCTTCATGTGCGTTCTTCGCAAATTGGGGGCTCTTGTCGGCAGAGCTGCAAGGTTGCCTTCATGCGTCCTGCTGGTGCTCGCCAAGCGTCACAAAATTATCGCTGAGCTCCATCGGCCCCGCACCTGCGATCGCACATGCGGGCACATGCTGACTCGCCAATGCGGCTTGGCCCTCAAGAAGTGATGTCGGTTCCACATTCCTTGATATCATCATAACTTGGAGCTCGCTGTGCTTGCAAGTGCAGAAGCGCTCTGTGCAGAATTGGGCTGGTGAGCCTGTGTCACAACTAGCAGTGCTCATTCATCTGGTGTAGTGACAAGGACACAAGAAATTGCGGAGTCCAACTACTTAGCAAAGGATACATTCTGCTTTGTCTATAGTCCGAGACATTGGTGGCGACGTCCGTAGAGTGGATGCATGTGTCGAAAGCCCCATGAGATTCTCGACAAAGGCAGAGCAGCGACTGTGAGGACAGGAGATGTCTAAACCTGTTGTATTTGAGGATATCTTTGAGGTATTAGCAGCAGATCCGGGTGGCAAACATTTTGACAAAGGTACAGGAGCTTTAAACACCTGCCAGAACTCATTGTTTCTGATGGCTGCTCCTGAGCTTTGTAGCTGTGGCTGTGCAGTGACGCGCTTCCAATGTCACAGCGATCTGTACGAGATGGACCTCATGTTGGACATCAACACTAGCATATACCCGTTGCATGTAAGTAGCAGGTGTACTCAAGCCGCATGCGCAGGGATTTGCTGACACCCCCACAGCAGTCCATGCGGATTTTGCTATATGCATGGAACCCTTCAGTATGTTGCGCATCCTGGCTGCTTCTTCGGGTGCTGATGCCCGGTGCAGCAACAGTCACAAAATAACTCTCCCTTGACAGCCCCAGACAGGCTGATGATTTGCATCACTAAGGTGATCTGAGTCTAAAGATTGCGAGTGTGTGGAACAGGAAGGAGACAAGTTCAGTCTTGCCCTCGCAAAGACCGTGAACTTAGACAACACGCCTACAGACGGAACCTTCAATGCGGTAAGTTTCTGACTTGTCTTTGTCAGAAAGAGATGCTGTACAGTCTAGCCTCTGGAAGACATCTGCTCAAAATACACGTTTCAGCAAGGTTTCTAGCGCGCGCTAGCTTCTAGTGTGTCTGAGATCCCACACATCTGAGGGACACAAGACGTGTGCCTGCAGCAAATGCAAAGCAAGGAACGGGCATCGCTCATGGACACTTACGAGTATGTCATGTTTGGGCGCATCTTCAAGTATGAGGATACGCCAAGCGGGGCCAACAATCAGGTGCAGATTGCAGCTCAAGCTCCAAGCACCCATTCATACTACTACAATGCCGGACCTGAGCTGTCCTGGACCTGCACCATTGTAGAATGCTCAAATGTGCTGTAGGACTGTTTGCATGGGCCCTCACATTACTGAGTGTGCACTGCCCTGTGCAGATGAGGGTCCAGGTGTTCATCTCTTTTGGGGGGCTCCTCCTGCAGCTGACAGGGGACCTTCAGAAGCTGCAAGAGCTGGAGGTGGATGCAAACATCTACCTGCTCATGCGCAAGGTCTAGAGGGAGAGAGTGTGAAGTTGAACATAGCCTGCCGCAGCTGCTAGTGGGGGACTCTGCCTGCTTCATGATGCGGCTGTTACTGCTCGTTTGACTTTTCAGTCAGAGCAGCATGGACAAGGGCTATCAGAGGGTTATGCAAGCGCCGTCTGATCTCATCAACAGCATGGATGCATGCAATGAAATGAAGGACTGATGCGACTGCTCTGATGATGTTTGTAGGAAGACATAGAGCCCATGCATTTTCAAACATTAGAGTGCAGCTTGAGGTACTTGATCGAGCTCGTGCATGCAAACCAGTACCCCTAGTGACATTGTGAGGTGACAGGCATCATAACTTGAAAGTTTGGCACGTCTCATGAAGAACCTATGAGGTTCAGTGCTATCTGGACTTCTTCAATTGTCAGGATGGTCTGGCTTTACAGAAGCTGTATCCTGCTCTTCAATTGCTGGCCGGCTTCAATCAGTACAAGCCCTCTAGCAATCTTTACTCTGTCGCTATTAATATTTGATGTAGCCTCTCAGATATCTGTTGATCTCTTCATGGGCCTGGTGGACATCACTTGTCTGTGCGTTTGTGACTGTAACTACGCTGCCAAATGCCATCCTGCTGGTCTGTGGCCTGGCTCTCTGGCCCGTCATGCGCCACTGCGGCAAGGACTCCAGCTTGGATGAATTCTGAGTGATTGGTATGTCACAATCACCCTGTAGCAGCCATGGTGCCTGAGTCATAGTCTCTCCGCATTTGCGGGTCCTTCAACACCTCGTAGGCGGTTTTGATCCTCTGGAATCGCTCCTGCGCCTTCTGCTTTCCCACTGCGTCCGTTTCCTGCATGGCATAGATACACTTGCAAAGACCATGAGGTGTTGGAAATCAGGCTCTAGAAAGGTGATAGCGGATCACCACCTGCACATCCCCCAGTTCACTGAAGATGGGGCCGTATGCACACCTTCTGCTTGTCGGGGTGCCATCGCAAGGCAGCTTCCCGGAAGGCGCGCTTCACATCGCCCTCGCTGACGAGGCCCCCTTCTGCATCCAGCCCCAGCATGGCATAGTACCCCAGGAAGTCCTTCCTGCCCCCGCCATAGCTGCTGCCGCCGAAAGGGGTCTCATGGTGCGCATTCCATGCTCGTTGCTGATGGGACTCGCCCCAGCGCTGCCGCCTCCTTGCTTCCGCCTCAGCCTGGACGCAAAACTGGCTCAAGGCATGCAGCAGGTCATACTGGATGTCCCTTCACGACACATCAGAAACACGCGGGTATGACAAGGGCACTCAGCAGAACAGGTCTTCAGCCATGAAGCACATGTCAATAAGGTGTGCTTCCAATTATTCCAAGGACTCCACCACCAGCAGCATGATTGGCAGACCGTTAGCAGATGCACACACCTGCTGCTTGTGTCTCGCTTCGGCAGCAGCAATGTTGCGGCGGAGCACGGCGTGCTCCAGGCGGCGCTTGTGCTGGTTGCGCCACAGCGTCTCAGCCCAGTGCTGGCGCTTGACCTCGTCCCAGGCCCACTTATCTGCCTCCTGCCACCTCTTCCACTCACCCAGACACCTGGCTTCCTGTGCCCAGAGAAACAGAACTTAACAGCAATTGTTGTGCACCCTACGAGAGCGCAAATATATGTCAACCTGCGCTCACAGCCAGGTGCCTGGCTCTCCTGTGCCTTGGAGGGACCAAGCAGAGATGCCCTTGTGCCAAGCTGCACCTGGGTGCATCAGTCCCTCCCAGAAAGCACCAGCCGTTTCAAACTACATCTGTGTCAGATGATGCAGGTGTCAGATGTTGGTACCTCTTGCTCATCTTCCAGGCTGTTCATGGGGCCCAGGTTGAGGGACATGATGCGCTCGAAGTCGACCTCCTCCTGCATCAGCCGCTGCTGCTCCTCGCGCTCCCGCCGCATCTGCGTCGACATCCGCGCCGCCAGCCCTGCACAGCACAGCCTATCAATGAGCCAACTTGGATATTTGACAGGTACCTACGCATCGCGACTGTAGGTGCAGAGAGCACTATCTCATTGACCACAGGGTTGAGTCTGGAGTTTCAACGCACTACTAAAATGCTGAACCATGACAACCTGCAGAACCTCTCCTTCAAGGTGCAGATGGTGAGCACCCATCAGCGGCAGGTTGTATATGGAGGAATCGCAAGGTCACCATATGCAAAGCCTGGAATTAAGGTGCTCAACACTTGCACATGAAGAATTCCCAATTGGGAGCATCTCAAGAGTGTCCCAGAGGGGCTGAGGTGACATCCTGTCCAGCTGAAAAAAACAAGGGCGCTTGCCTGCGGCCGAGCAGACCATGAACACAGCAAAGGCTGAAGTCACAGTCAGCAGCTGGGCGGGCGCTATGCCGTAGAACCCGACTGCGCCGGTCGCCACCCCCAGCGCCCCCATAGCGCCTGCTGCTGCGGCTTGCACCTGCAGCATGCATGCAGATATGTATGCTGGTGATGCTTGCTTTGTACTGTCTATATGTGCATGGGATAGCTCTTGTCATCTCAGTCTATCAGCCCGTCAGAACAGTCTGCCAATCAACAGCCTACCAAAGACCTCACCTGCTCACCTACACAAGAGTCTTCCCACCCCATCAGAGAAGCAGCACACCTTGTGGGGGCTATAGTGTCGCTCAGCAGCAATGCTGGTGGGGTCCATGCCCGAGACAACCGCTTGGAAGCGCTGCGGCCGCCTCTCGCCATGCGCATTAAATTGCTTCCCAAAATTGTAGTCTGCCACATAGGCAGGCAGGAAGATCAGCCTTGCCCGCCTCCTGAGCGTCTTCAGCCTGATCTGCAATAAGTAACCATCATAATCAGCAAACATCTGTAGCTTTTGGTCTCTTGACATCATGTCATCATGCTATACGACTGTTGCCAGACTGACAACATCTGGCAGCATTACATCCCACAAGGGTGGTGCATGCCACAATCCTCAGCCGTCAGTGGGGCCACCAACAGCAGCACTGCAGTAAAGAAGCATTGGGTAGCCTCTGCTCCTTCCCAAGGGAGTGCGGACGCATGCAAAGCGCACCTTGACATCCCGCACAGAGTCAGCGCCCGAGCTTCTCAGCAGGCGATCTCCCGCCTCCTCGGTCTCCGTGCGCCTGATGTTGCGCAGCGCAAAGCTCCATGCTATGGCCTGCCGCATGGATGGCGGGTCCAGGTCTACATCAACCTCCAGCCTCTCGCCCCAGCCCACCTCTTCAGCCTACAGCCACCCACCTAAAGCTTATGGTGCCGTCCCTGCTCAGCTTGAAGCACAGGCTCTCTCATATTGACATTCGCAACCGGGTATTCAAGAAACTCATGCAAGCAGCTGATGTGAAGCCTGTTGAAGAAATGCAGGATGCAGAGGGCAGAGGAGTGTGATAGCATGCATGCTGACCTTCTGCTTGATGGCTTCTTCCCGCTTCAGTATTCGGCTTCTGCCAAAAACCCCCGAGATCTTTGCCGCATCCGCCAGGTCGCGCCTGTATCTGTAGGATGCATACACCTGCAGCAGGCCAATGCATCCCTGTGAGAGATGACTTGCAACTCCTGACGACCAATCTTCAATACCTGACACACCACTGATCTGTGTGCATTGCTTGATGAGTGCTCTCATGTAGACATTCTGGAATGAGTAAGGATACCTTCATAGAAGACAGTGTCCAGGGGTACTCCTTGAAGCCACCGCTTGTCCAGGGTATCTCTCGCCAGATCATTGACTTGTTGTCTACCGGGAATCCCACTGAGCCTGCAAAGGCAGCCAGATGTCTGCCTCTGCATCCAAGGCCCATGCTGGCTTCAGCTGTGTGCCTGCTCTCAGTAGATCCAAGCTGGCTCTCGACAGCAGCATGCATCAATTTAGGTTTCAGCAGTATCTCTCCTGTAGCACAAGTGGATGGGTTTTCCACCTGAGTACTCCACTTGTACAGTGGTCTCAAAGATCCAGAAGGGCAGCAGGGCGGCATGCATGCTGCCCAGGCCCTTGCGCAGCAGGCGGCCGGGCGCTAGCCAGTGCGACTGGTGCCAGGCCTCAAAGGCCTCCTGTGCCTCCTGCAGGCTGATCTGGAAGGGCACCACCCTCGGGACCAGCGCTCCATTGTGGAAGGCTGCAGGGCAACAGCAGAGGCGCCTCAACGTCTGGGCAGTAGGCTTGACCTGGCCATCCTGTGCTTTGGATCAGAAACTCTTCCAGGATACTTGCTCCAGGACAGTTAGGGTGTATGTGATAGCACTATGCCTCACAAGCATGACCCACAACAGCTGATACTAAACCGCACACGCTGGCATGGGTGCATTTGAGATACATGTCCATTGGATGCAGAGCGGTTTTGAGGATGCAGGACAACCTAGAAAACACGCAAACAGTCTGTGCAAGGGCCTACCCGCAACGCATGCGTTGTCGCCTCTATAGACACTGATGTGGCGATAGAGCTGCCAAGCATGTGGCTGGCATGGGTCCACACTGTGATAGACCGGCAGACCCAGAGCTTGCCTCACTGCAGGCAACATCCTGTATGCCAGCCTCCCTGCCATGCCTCTGATTGCCAGAGAGTTCCATTATGTAGCCATCCTCAACTTGGCCGAGGGGCTGGGAGAGTCTTCAGATTAAACGCTAGCTTCTCCTAATATTGCTGGTATACGTATACTGCCGTCTGCTGCTCGGTCCTAGTAGGAACTGGGAAAAAGAGGGCCCAGTATTGATGCGAATACCCTGGGAACAATATATGTTCTGTACTGGTGCGATGTGATCCAATAGAGCTGTACGTATATATGTGTCTCCTAGGCAGAGGATCAATGACGTATGTTTGGCTTGCCACTGCTCGCAGATCGTACTTTGATCTTGGAGGTATGTGTCTTGGCTTGGGGATGCTAAGACCTTCCGTAACACATGCAACGTGCTAATCAGCTTGGCAAATGGCTTATGAGACCTGGAACAGGATACCTAACTTATATATGCGGCCATCCTAAAATTTGTATGGGCAGCGCGCCAGGGGCGTTCACCTCCAGCTGGCGCCAATGCACTGCCATGACTCCCCAGTCGCGAAGAGGGGTTTCAGCTGTCTGCCCACATACTAACAGACAGCCAAGCTTCTTCGTGAGGCTAGTAGGCGAGTTGCATGGGGCCGGAGAGAAAGGGTTGAGCAGCGGGGTGCAAAGATGGTGGAGCAGACAGGGAGCACTCCCCTGTTTGCAGTCTTCTTAATAGCCATCTACTCGTTGCTGCTTATCGGGTACACTTGCTATAAGCTATGTGCGGCCGCATCGCCAGACGAGGTTGTCAAACCATGGGAAGCGGTGAGTGATCACTGGCGAAGCTCACCAGCCCATAAACTTTGGAAGGAGCTCAATCTGCACAATATTGGCCTCTCCTGCTCACAGAACAAACATGGAAACCCCATGCCGAAATGTTGCTGTCATATAGGGACCTTCATGCTCTGTTCACCAAGTTGTCTCCTAGATCACTTGTAAGATAATGTTAAGGTTGCATGACGTCCCTGCAGAAGAAGCTGAGCGGACTGGAGTCCTTCAAGAGACGCTTCTTCACGAAGAGCAACCTGTCAATGGGGATTGGCTGGCTAGTCTTCTTGTTACTGGTGTTCTGGGCTTCCAAGCATGGGGGCACAGAGACGCAATTCTTCGACCCCTATGAGATCTTGCAGGTGTGGAAAATCTTCTCTCTAATGTTGCATATTGAGATATCTGTTCTGCTGTGCATTCCACCAATCCTGAATCATGGACTGAATATGTATCTGTGCTGAGTGTCACAGGTGGAGAGAGGAGCCAGCGACAAGGATGTGAAGAGGGCGTATAGGCAGCTGTCGCTGCAGTACCACCCTGACAAGAATCCTGACCCAGCAGCAGCCAAATACTTTGCAGAGTCCATCTCCAAGGCCTACAAGGCTCTCACAGGTTGGCAATGCTCCCTGGCAACTTGCTCACACGCTGCTGATGACTCCCTCCTCTGCTGGATCCTCTCAAGCACCCCTTCTGCACGGTATCACACTCTCTCTGCCCTGCACTGACCCTGAACGCTGACAGTACACTCAAAGTACATGCCTGGTCCTTGTAACAGATGTCCCAGGAGTAAGATACCTGGGTATCAGGGCCTTTGAATGTGCGCAGGGGATGCTCTAACATGCATGCTGCGCTGCAGATGAGACCTCGCGGGAGAACTACGAGAAGTACGGGCACCCGGACGGGCCGCAGTCCCTCAACATGGGCGTGGCGCTGCCGGAGTGGATGTTTGCGGCGGACAGCAAGGCGGCGCCCCTGCTGCTCATCGGCCTGGTCTCCCTGTGCGTGCTGCTGCCGCTGGTCATCATGGCCTGGTTTCTGTCCAACTCCACCAAGTACATGGGCTCCAGCGGCGTCATGGCCGAGACCCTCGACATCTTCTTCAGGTCAGCTCCTGTGCTGCTTGCTAGAGGTTCTATCAGAGCATGCCCCAGAGGTTGGAGGTGGTCCTGACCTGGGTGGGTGGATGCATATGCATGACTGACAACTTGACCACTCCAGCAAAAGGTGACTTCTGTTCTTGCAGATTACTGTAGGGATTTTGCTTACTCTAGCACAAGTTGTGGGCCTGCAATGACAGGCAGGCACCCTGTGTTACAGTGCAAGATCTGCTGCAAAAACCTGCAGGGGCTGCCAAACGTCCTGAACTCCAGATCAACTCTAGAACTCCTTCTAGGACAGGAAGGCGCAGAGCTGTGTGAATGCTGCTTTTGTGCTGCAAAGCTTGCACACTATGGCTTTTCACAAGGGGCCCTGGTTGCTGACAGGTGATGTCGTGCATGCAGGTCCAAGTTTGCGGTGAAGGAGCTGCAGGGGCTGCCGCGCATCCTGGACACGCTGGCGTACGCCTTTGAGTTCATCATGATGCCCACGCCCTCCGAGCAGGCCCAGGGCCTGGAGGAGCTGCGCAGGAGCATCTTGCGCTGCTACCCTGAGCTCAAGGTGCTTTACAGCGAAATCACCACGTGCCTACTCCGCTTCATGCTGAGCCTGGGTCTAGAGGAAGCTGTGCCAAAGCAGGATGTGCACTGCACAGAGCTCAACATTTGCAGCATGTCGGTGCTTGCTCTGCTAGACACATTCCTGGGGCCGTGCCGCAACAGTAGAGATGGTAGTAGAAAGCACCTTGTGTACCAGCAACAATAATCCTGTTGCGCTGCTGTGCATGCCTACATGCACTAGCTGGGTGCAGACACTGTGTCCTCACTCTGAGCCACTTCGTTACATGTTGTACTGGCGCACTATGCAGGACAAGCCGCAGTTCTGGAAGCGCAAGCCCTCTATCATGAAGTGCCACATGCTGATCCTGGCGCACCTGGCGCGCGCAGACATACCCAAGTCCCTGCGCAGCGACTACGCGGCCATCATGAAGAAGTGCCCCCTGTTACTGGAGGAGATCATCAACATCGCCAACGTCCCGCGCCCGCCCGCGGTGCGCCCCAATACCTGCGCAATCCCCAGCTGCCATAAAACTTGTCATACACTGCCACATGGCCAGTGCGCAGACGCACTTCGACTTGCATAACAGAGCCTCATCAGCATGCCAAGGAAGTGTCACATGGGAGTCATGTCGAAGCTGATATGCCGTTTCAGCAAACTGTTGCAGCATATGGCCTCTGCACTGGCTTTGGAATGTGACATCTCCCCAAGAGTGGTAGGCCATTGTCCTGCAGATATCACCTTCTCAAGGTCTATTGCAAGGCATAGACACAGCAGCACATGTTATCTCCACTATGAAGCAGACGAAGGAACTTTTGATTGTTCAGTGCCGCCCCAACCGTATCAGCTGGCTGTATGCAATGCTGTCGTCTGCAGGGCTTCGGCTGGCTGACGCCAACAGTGGGAGCGCTGGAGTTCATGCAGTGCCTGACACAGGCTCTGAGCACCAATGTGCGCAAGAGCATGCAGCAGAGCCAGAAGGTATGCCTGACACGGTTCTCAACCCACCATGCCCGCTTTGATGCTGCCCACCTGTGCATGGTCCTGTGCTTGTTGCTGTACTTGGCTTTTGGGCACAGATCATTTGTCGCGTTGCATGGGTGAAGGGTGAAATTCAGTGCCTTTGGAGAGGAGATGCATGCACTATAGGTAGCGAGTACCGAGACACTGTCCACCTGCCAGCTGCTGTACAGCATGAGGAGACGTGATCTGGTAGAGCTGCATATCAGTTGACAGTGTGACGGTGGTCGCAGGGAGGGGAGCTGAACGTGCTGCTGCAGCTGCCATGGGTGGATGCGGACGTGATCAAGAAGATCAGCCGCAAAGGGGGCGCGCGCAGCGTCGCGGAGCTCATGGGCATGGACGAGCAGGAGCGCCTGGAGCTGCTGGTCACCTCAGGTGAATGCCTGAGCCCTGGAAAGCCCTCGTGACTATGTCAGCACTGCCTCCAGCATCTGAACATCCATGTCAGAAGCGCCTTCTGGCTGCCCTTCCGCTGCGCAAGATGCCTGACCATGGCTCTCTCCCGCGCTGACCGCATCCGAGGGGCGTGCTGCCCCTAAATGTCTGGCTCAGAAACTAGTGGCGCTGGTGCTGAGAGACACGGCGTTAGCTCACAGAAAACCATGACGGGAGGAGGTGCCGAAATTTCTCATGCATTGGTGCAGGCCTGTTGAGGCAGCAGGCTGACCAGGCAGCGACGGCTCTGGGTGCCTTGCCGTCTGTGACACTGTTGGACGTCAAGACCCTGGTAAGCGTGCCTCCTCAATGCAGATCCTGTGCAGTAGCAAGAAGTTCCCTCAAAGTCCCTTTTGAGTATAATAGGTATTGCTGGACACCTTGCAGTGCATGATGTACATTCCTGCACAGCACTCCTGCATCTGTGGGGTGCTCATGCACACGGCGTCTGAGTGAAAACCTGATGCCAGTCATGACACATTGCTGCCTGTGCAGGTTGACGGAGAGGACGAGGGGACGCAGGTGCAGGAGACTGACATTGTGACATGCTCAGCTAGGGTCATCCTCAGACGAGCGTCACATTCCTCTCCAGGTGCGCTGATTCGGGTTTTCACCTTGAGGCTATCCGGAATGCTCTCAGCTACCGTGAGGCACTGCCACATGCCTGCCATCAGCTCATGCATGGCAGCATGCAAGAAATCAGCGCTGACATTGGGCAAAACATGCGCAGATGCGTTGGCACCGCGGGGGACGTCGGTGCTGGCGTACGCGCCGCTGTTCCCGCACCCCAAGGAGGAGAAGTGGAACTTCATAGTGGCGGACACCGCCAACAACACCGTCTTCAACCGCCAGGAGGTCAGCCTCATAGAGGCGGAGGCTGTGGGCATCTCCCACCCGGTGAGTACCTCATGAATTAGATCGTGGTCTGCTCTTCACAACAAGCTCAAATGCTTTGATGAAGGGTCTGATTATTCTCACCTGTCCTTACATTTGGCTAGTGTGTTTTCAGTAGGCATGCACAGCTGTCTGCGTGATGCCGTGACCCACCTATGCCAACTTTTTCTATTGCTGCAGTTGCCCAGCTTTAGCCCACAGCGTCTGCTGCTTACCGGGGGCGACAGCGCCAAGCCTGCCAAGGCCGCCGCAGCCGTCAAGGAGAATGGCGCCAAGGAAAATGGCGAGGCTGCTGTGCCTGTGACGGCCAACAGCGCTAATGCAGACGGCCCGGCGAGCGGCACGAATGGCGCAGCTGCAGCTGCCGGAGAGCAGGAAGTGGAGGAGACGCCAGGGCAGCTGGTAGAGCTGAAGTTCAGGGCGCCCCGAGCAGGGAAGTACGACCTCAGCCTATACTGTGTCTCAGGCAAGTCTCTTCCTCAGACTTGCGCCCCTCCCCATGCAGCAGGATATGATCAGGGTTTGCAGACTGCTGTACCGTCCACTGCACCTTACTGGGAACCTACATCTTGGCAAATCAATGGTGCAGGCAGGCCAGTACCAGTCATGCCAGCGCTATGCTGAAGAGGTGCACACATGCTTGACCGGCTTGGCCCCTGGCTGCGTGTGCTGGGCGTACAGGGTGCGCGTATGAGCTGTGAAGTGACGCCCCGCAGATAGCTGGGCCGGCGTGGACAAGATAGTGCCCTTCAGGCTAAGGGTGTCAGACACCACGCGGGCAGAGCGGGAAGGCCGTGCAGGCAAGGCCAAGGGCCATGCGTCCGGAGACGAGGCAGCTGCCGAGGACCAGGAAGGCGACGAGGATGAGGATGAGGAGGACGATGAGGAGGAAGGTGTGCATTGGACTTCCTACATATACACAACGTGGACGGTCTTGTTTGGTGCTTCTGGAACTCATGCTGATTGCACTGCTGCATTGCGAGACAGAGGGCCCTCAGCCGTGCGCATCCCTTTCGCTTGGCTTGGTCAGGCTGCAGCCTGCGCATCGATGCGGCTGGGGCACATCTATGCACAGGTTGCAGTCCCACCACCTGTAGCCAGATGGATGCACAAGGTAGTGCTCAGTCGTCGTGCAGAATTGATATAGATATTTAACTCTCTTGCAAGTTCTTGCTGCGGCATGAGTGCAAAGGGCATCCTGCTCTTAAGGATGTTGC
The DNA here is from genome assembly GCA_963930925.1 of Coccomyxa viridis. Classification (NCBI taxonomy): domain Eukaryota; kingdom Viridiplantae; phylum Chlorophyta; class Trebouxiophyceae; family Coccomyxaceae; genus Coccomyxa; species Coccomyxa viridis. The sequence continues at coordinate 3,221,849 of CAWVOJ010000013.1, read as the reverse complement.
TGCCAGTGTCAAAATGCAATGAGGCCGGGACCCCCCAATAAGTGCGAGCTGGCTGCTGTGCAGGTGACTGGGACAGTGATGACAGCGGAACAGAGGAGAGCGGCTCCGACTCTGAGGAGGAGGAAGACGGGAAGGACAAGGCTGCCACAGATGGCCCAAAGGACGCTGGGGACAAAAAGGACGGCAAGGAAGAGGCAGGCAAGGGTCAGACTGCCAAGAAGGAATGAGCGCAGCCGATGCTGATGGTATTGTTTCCGGTTTGTTGGGCATGGTTGGTTGTCTGGCAGTTTATATATGGGCCTCTGCACTGTGGGGCAGAGCGTTTAGGAATGAGCTGAAGGGTTTAGAGAAATGGCTAAAAGAAAGTCAAATCTGTTGACAAACATATTGCCCACACTGAACTGGAGCTATCTGCATGACCAAGTCTGCAGACATGCTACCCACATCTGTATAGGCAGGTCCCTTCCAAAGTGCTGTCTAGATCTGCCAGTAATGTTGCATCCTGTTCAGATCCATGGCAAGCTAGGCTAGCAGACCTTGGGTAACGTCGCTAAACATATAAGTGAGCATCAGGAGCTGATCTGCCCAGTGGGGATGCACTTACGAGCCTACAGTACCCCATTAAATTTGCTCTGCCATCTATCAAGCTCCCACAGCTTCCCCCTATCTGGCAGCTGGGGCTCACCATGAAAGTTGCCGAATTATCGTGATGACGTCCAGGAGGAACTATCTGCATGTATCCTGTGTCAATAGTTGCTACAGACCACTGTGGGGACTTGCAGAGGGGCATCTTGTGCTGACGCTGGAAGCCGAGCGATGAAGTTGGTCGTCCGCTTCCTGTAGGATTGCAATGACAAGCATTCATCTTGATATTGCATGACAACAACAGAGGTAATGTTATGGGCGCTCAGCAGTCCCTGGAGGTCGGATATGCCTGCGTGAGCGGAGATATCTCGGAGGTGGACCGGAAGCAATTCGTGACGAAAACCTTCCTACAGAAGCAGAGTGCTCGCCAAAATGGTAAGAAAGCCGCTTTCAACATTCATGTATATTGTGCACATAACGCACACAGGTCCAAGACACCAAGGTGGGTGAATGCGGATCGCACCAAGAGAGTGTCACAAAACCAGACCAGCATGGGACAGATGGATACATGCTCTATTAGTCCCTGCTCCGTACAAGGGTCTCACATGCTGCCCCCTCAAGCCAAGACAGTAGTGTTTACGTGAGCAGATGACCCTGTGGAGAGCAAGCCATCAACCTCAGCACAGAGGATAGCATGTAAGCCGCCGCCAGATGATGAGGATGAGGGGTTAGATGAATCAGCTCGCAACATGAGTGACAACATGCCCTTCTTCATTGCATCATTCTCAGGGATGGACAAGGACAGGTGAGGCCACTGTTCATGCCCTTGTCTGACAGCGCTTGAGTCGATAAGCTATGCGCATCACGTGTGTTGCCAGTAGCTTTTGCTGTGTTCTTCTGAAGATGGCAGCGTACGTGTGGATTTGTGTTGCAGACAGATGGTAGCTGAAGCCATGAGAGCAGCCATGACACAAAGCATATATGGCAGCAGAGGTCTTACAGCAAGTGTCGAGGCTTCACTGGAGGTCAAGGCTCTAGAGGATGTACCTTCTTCAGCAACGATGCAGGTGGCTGCAGCCCTTCTGCTTTTGGACACACTGTGCAGTTCCACATTGCACAGATCATTTTGCGACGCCCGCTTGAACCCGGGTGACATTTAATGCTGGGTCATATGTAGGCGGCGGCTTTGGCTCTGGAGAAAGCAGTGTGTTTGAATGATGGCGCCCTTGTCCGTCAATTGGTCCATGCAGAGGGTGCCCTAGTTGACCAGTTCTCTCAGGTGCTGCTGTCACATCTTTCACCATCCTTGTCATGGGGACTGCACTGCGGGGATGCCACAAGAGACCACTGCAATGTGCAGCAATGCAGAGTGCCATCTTGCTGCTGTTACAGGAGGGCATGACCGTGCTGCATGTGGCGGCAGCTCGGGGCCTGGCCAACATGATCAGCGTGCTGGTGCTGCTAGATGCCAATATAGATGCTAAGACCCTGGTAAGCCTGCTCCCCACATGGCCTGCTGGCCAGTGAGTTCACCGCACTGTCTCCGTTCTGGCCCTTGCATGCCTTCGGAGCTCTCTTTGTGTGTGTATGCCAGCAGCCAACAGCTGTCAAATGTAGAGATCATTGTACAGCTGAGACAATCAAGAGTGTTGCAGGAGAGTGGAGACACTGCGCTGCACATCTGTGCAGTTGCGGGTGGCTTGAACGATGCGGCGCGCTTTGAGTGCCTGGAGGTGCTGATGAGCCTTGGCGCCTCCCTGGACCTCCCCAACAAGGCAAGGCTTGCTATGACAGGTCTTTGAGGCTGCAGCTAATTTCCATGCCTATTGGCCCATGTTGTGTGATGCAGTACTTGTAGGACCTTTAGTGGTGCGGTTGCTTGTCTTGTCCTCTGGCAATTGATGCCAGAGAATGACACAAATATGACAACGATCCCACGTTGTGCCTGTAGAGGATGCTTTTGCCAGAAGGTAAGATGTTTCTGATCCATGTGGTCTGCTTTGCCGGCACATTCTGAAGCTGAGAAAATGTGTTGCGCTTACAGGATGGCAGAGTCCCGCTGCATGTGGCAGCGATGAGCAAGAACATGAAGGCTGTGCAGACGCTAGTAGCTGCGGGCGCCAGGCGAGCGGTGTCAGATAAGGTGCTTGCTCAATACCACAACCTTCCTGACCTTCCTATCAATGCCTGTTGCTGGTAGGATGTACTGTGCAAGCTAGGACTTTGTAGATGAACCTCACTGCATGCCTCTCAAGGCAGCTGCAGTAAACGCCTTTGTTGTTGAGGTGTGTGCCCGCAGGATGGAATGAGTCCAGCTGATGTAGCGGAGGCATGCGGGGCGCAAGAGGTGTTTGAGCACCTGTCAGAGCTGGACAGAAAGGTGCAGGTCAGCAAGATCAAGCAGTATCAGCAGTGGCTCTAGAACAGAACAGTTGTGAAGACTTCATTAGTATACTTTGTTACTGACATCCTTCATTGCACCCTTCCTATTCCTGAGGCTCAGCACCCGAGTTGCTCATGTCATCCGCTGCGTCTGATGTCAAATTGATATTGACAGACACATCTCTGCGTCACAATATCTTCGCGTTGCTCAGGCTCGAGAAGTTGTCTGTCATCAAGTGATGTCAGAAATGCTTCCCTGGGTAAACTGCCCTGGGAAATGTGCCTGTTGCCTCTTGCTGAGATGCTCAGCGCCTGGCGCGCTTGGGCATGAGCTGCTGCACCTGCGCCAGGCTGGCGCCAGCTGCCTCATCTGTCTCCACGCCCATCTCCTCAAACAGATCCTGAGCATTCTGCTCAATGTTCTCGCTCACCTGCTCCCTGCATCATCATCGAGCGGGTCGGCCCCTTCTGCCATCAGACTTGGGATTTTACAGAGCAGCAGGCAGCACTTGGACGGAGGCCTAATTGCCAACCCCCATGTGGTCCAGCCAAAGACATGCCCAAGGACAGGGACACTTCAGCTGGCTTTATAGGTGACGACCTCAGGCACAGGCGCACCAGATGCTCTTGAAGACGCGCTTGCGCTTGTTCCAGGCGTCGGTGTAGGCCAGGAAGGCCTTCTCCACCGCCTGGCGCTCCTCTGCTGTGATCAGCGTGCTCCCGCTCCTCAGCGTCTGCAGCCTCGCCTCAGCTTCTTGCAGCTGCACATGCATCTCTGTATCTCAGCTTTCTTCACGTCTCCATGCCACATTACCCGCCCAGACAATCCCTTTCCCAGCTCAGTGGGGTCTCAGCAGCATGTGTGCTTCTGACACTGACACCCTCTGGATCGCGCACGCCCTGAATAAGGTGCACGGAACAGGCAGTGGTCACCTGGTGTTGCAGCTCGGCTGTCTTGGCCGCGATTTGCTCAGAGGTGAGGCTGCACTGAAGGGCCTGCAGCTCTGCAGAGCAACAGGATTGTTGGCGTCCAGGAGCACATGATGCACGGTCCCGTCTGTGTGCAGGCTTGCAGGTGCAGACACAGTGGCCAAATTTCAATGCCATGCAGGACATGATAGCTGGTAGGGCAGTCACCTTTTTGCTTCGCCCGGACACTGCTGCTGAGGTTCTCTGTTTTTGCTTTCAACTCTGTGACTGTCCTCTGCACGCTGTCCATCTCCTGCAGACAAGTTACTTGTGAGAGTTGCGCAGCTTGCCCTTGCGCCAGGGCAGTAGAATTGCCTGAAGGCTGAATCACAGTCACCAGCACAATGCAATGTTGTCATTACCTCCTTGGAGAGGTCATCATGAGCCTCCTGTAGTGCTGTGTATATCTTGGTCTTCCCAAATTCCTGCACGTCTTATACTCAAGGTAAGCTGTGGTGCTGTTGTATGTGTCGCGCACTGCTCAAGATGGAAATGCCCAGGTGCAGCACTCCACCTTGCAGTTGATCTTTCCAGACTCGGAGAGGGCATCCAAGGCCTTCTGTGCCTGAGCTTTCTTCACCCCGAACTGTGCCAGGTGGTCTGTGACACCCTGTGCATTGTATGGCCGGTTCTGCTGCTGTAAGAAGGTCAGTACCCTCTCATCTGCAGCCTGCACAATGTGCAGTTTTAGATCGATGAGCGACTGTATGTGGAATACATGCATATTGCAGACTTCTTAAGTATATACTACGATGGACACAATATAAGCACACTATATGCTTGACTCGATAGCGTCAGCCGAGAACTGACCATGATGTTTCCTCTGGCTGCTGTGTGCTACAGCAGCGTGCGCTCTTCCTGCTCCGTCCAAGGCCCAGGCCTCTGATGAGGGAGACCGAGTAGTCCTTGACAACTCTATCTGTCAGCGTCGTGATGCAGCGTGCCTGGACAGCTAGTTATTTGTACTGTTGTACATTTTTGTGATACCAGAGGGCGCAACACATCAACGACGCCCAGCTTTAGAGCCTCTGATGCTATGACATCAGCTGCTTTGGGTCATGATGACCAACCGGTGACGCTACCGGTGTGTAGTCTGGTCTTCCCTAGCACCGATCTGAGCAGCTTTGCGCAAGGTGACAGGAGACGCGCAGATGCATATTTGAAAAGCCGCGCTTTTCACTGTGCTCGCTCCTTGTAGGCTTCGTGCAGGGTGAAGTGTTGCTGTTGCAAGTGACAGCTACAACAGCAGCAAGGCAGGCACAAGGACTAGGAGAGGTGGTGTACAGGCCACGAAACACTGTAAAGCGCAGTCATGGCGCTCTCGGATCTACAGAAAGAGGCCTACAGAGCGGTTCTTCGTGCTGTTGCAGCCACTCAGCTGGACTGGGTGTGTACTGGCCTGCTCACAACTTACAGGCAAACAATGCTGCATTTTGCGATCGTAGGCTCTTCATATTTTCCATGGGAGCATAGTATACCATGTTCTTTGGCATTTGGGGATGGTACAGCCGTATTGTTTAGCAGGAGGATGTAAATGACTTGTTGGCTGCTCAGGCGCTCTGTCGCCATTTGAACAATGCACAGACCGATGCTAGTGTTGCTTCTCTGATGCGTGGTTGGTTGGGCGGTCTGATGGCTGTGCAGGACTGCGTGGGCTTCTCCCACTGCAGACCACTTTGGCTGGTGCAGAGCCTGCTTGCTGCGTGCACTGTGCACAGCTCATCTTGTGAGTGTTGTGCAGAGCAAAGAGAAGCTGCTGACGGATTTGAGGAAGGAGCTGGGCATCAGCTCGGGGGAGCACTTCAGTGTGCTGGAGAAGGTGATGTCAGACAAGGAGGTGGAGGCACTGCGTGAGAGCAGGCCTCCCGAGGCTTCCGCCCCGCTAGAAGCCGGCACGGGCAAGAAGCGCAAAGACTCTGCCCCTCCGGGCGCTCCCAGGTGAGAAGGCTGCCCGGGCACGTCTGCCCTCTTCTTCAGGGGCTCCTGGCGGCTGTGAGAGGCAGCTTAGGCGCCACTGTCCAGCTTGGCAATACTGAAAGCCTGGGCATAGTGAAATGGCCAAAGCCTGTCATGCGTGCACCCGCGCCTGAGTACCACCCAGGGATGGGTCTCGCTCTGCTAAAGCATGCTGCGCTTGCACTCGCAGCCACTGTGCGTGCGGACGTGTATGCCCTGGTGACCTTGCTTCTTTTCAACACCAGATCTTGACGACTTCATGAGACATGTCGCGTTCCACAGAGCCTGAATATGGAAGCAAGGACGCGGCATTGAGCACATCATGCAACTGCAGGCTAGAGAAGAAGCTGTCAAAGAAGCCGAGGCACCTGGAGCTGCAGGAGGTGGGCTTGGAGTCACCATCCACCCCAGTAGGAGCACCTTCACCTGCTGACACGCCCCTGGGCGGCCTAGGCCCTGGCTCAAGGTCTGCTCATTGCGCTCTCTGAGGCTCTACAATTGCATCTGGCGAGCATGCCTGAGAAAGGCAGCTCCAAGCTTCTAAATCAACTGGAGTGGTCCCCATATCGCAGCGATGTATCTGCTGTCAAAGGGCTTTCAGCCCACAAGAGCGCATGCATCTTCTGACCTCTTCTGTATGCAGCAAATTGAAGATTATTTTACTATACTTGCTGCAGGGGCGGAATGTCACGTCCTGGGCAGCACACATCTGCCTACCCTGGAACAGGACCGGTCGACACCAAGCGTGGACCTGGCCGGCCTGCTAACAGGTGCACTCCTTGAGCATTGTTTCCAACAAGAAAATCTGGCTCTGGCAGGACTTCAGTCGTTGCTGATGATGAGACAGGATGCCTGATGGTTCTAACATATCTTTTGTTGGCAGAGCCTCACTGATGCATGTCACAGTCAATCATTGCAGGATAGAACGTGTGAAAGAATTGCCCCTGATGCTAATCCACATACACTGGATGTGCAGGCTAGAGGGAGTTCAGTCAGCAGACCCAAAGAGGGGGCCTGGCCGGCCCTCAATGCGGTCAGCGCCCGGGCAGCCGGGCACTGCCGGGCGGCCAGGCAGGAAGCCCAAGACCGGGCTGGGCACTACCAACTATGGCACCAATGAGTTTGTCGGCAGAAAGATATGGTGATCACCTTGTCTTGACGCTTTCAGTCAACTCTCATGATCTGCTTTGCAGCTCTTCAGCTGCGGTTTCAGCTAAAAACATGTCCAGCCCCCCGTCATAGGGTGTGACAATGTTGAGGCCTGCCTCACTTCCAGAGCAGGGCCCAACACAGCCACACTTTGCACTGAGGGTTACGTCATATTTTTGAGCTGACAAATATTGGTTGGGCTGTACAGCCGTAAACCATCCTAGCACAGTTTCTAGATTTATTGATGTTCTGCACATCACAGCTGCTGTGGGATGTGTGCAGGCGGTTCTGGCCAGAAGAGGAGGTACAGTGGGCAGAGGGGATTATCACAGACTACAGAGAGGACACAGAGGAGCATTGCATTGTCTACAAGATCAACACCCCCGAGGAGGCCTATGAGTTCTATCGCATCAAGTGAGCTCCGAAGCAGCTCTCAAGCATCATGGAGCACTATGAGCAGATGTGGTTGACTGCATCATAGCACAGACCTTTGGCCAGCTGGTAGCAGACTAGATGCCTGGGTGCTATGGGAGACCAAACACAGACTTCTGCCTGCCTTTTGCCAGACACAAGGGGCGATGCTCTGCAGGCATCGTCCATGTCCCTGATCTGAGTGCAGAACCTAAGAGGCATCTGGTGTGCTGCTTGGTTTACCCTATACTTCTGATAATTGCTATTCATTGCGAGTGCTCTCTTCCTGATTGTGTCGCCTGCGCAGGGATGGCGTTAACGCATGCGATGAGTACCAGCTGGTGGACGGCTATGCAGAGGGCGTACAGGTGAGCATGGGAGCAGAGCAGCTACGACTCTTGGCAGTATATCAAAGCCCCCGCAATCCCATCGGCAGGCAGCTCATGCGTGACCCCAGCACTGGCATGTCATGCCTGTCATCCGGCCTTCACGCCAGTCTGTGCATCATGCACTGGCGGCCCGGCAAGTGAGCTTTACAGCCCCTGACCTTCTGCGATGGCACATGGATGATGTGAGGGGGCTGATGCAGGAGTTGGTGAATGGCTATCAGGCCAAGCTGGCGAGCCAGGGGCAGACCACCAAGACGCGCCACCCGGGCGGCCGCGGCGGCGGCAAGCGCGGCGGCAAGGTACTTGTCCTGCCTTTGAGCCCATCTGTGATCCCTCAGGCTATCTGGTCCCTCTGGGATTTCCAATGGAATACCAGTGGTGCACGCTCTGTATGAGCCAGGAAGAGCAGACAGTCTCATGCTACCAGAAGCTCAAAGCAGACATCTGCGTGCTCAGGACACCAGGCTGTTTCCCGCTTTGAGCATGTCCAGACCTGCACATGTCTCATGAACCCCCCTTTTTTTGGAAGATTGTCTGCGTGCCGTCAACATGCTTCAGCAGTCTTCTATGCATGTAGCGTAAGCCACGTGCTCGCGGCCGAGGTCGCGGCCGGGTCGGCGCTGGCCGGGGCCGCTCCAAGGTACCGCTGGCACGACACCACTGCCTGGCACGCTTTCCTCTTGTGCTGTGATGCACGTCATCACTCCCCTTCAGTGCAATTGAAGAGAAGGTCACAGCTGTTTGCCCCAAAGTCTCTGGCTGTGCATCTGCCATACAGACGGGCACAGCAGTCCAGAAAGGAGCGAAGAAAGTCCCTCTGAAGGGGCAGTCCTGTGCAGGGTGGAAGGGGGATTGGCAGGCCGCCATCCGCAAGGGGTGCAGACGCGGCTGCCATGCAGAACGGCCTGATACCGTTGGCATCCACCCCGTCAGCGGGCGCATCCCTGGGGCGGCCCTATGGACGGAAGCACCTGGCTATGAAGCTGGCCAGAGGGACTGAAATGGAGCTGCAGACCATGATACAGATGCTGAACCTGCGAGCAGCTGAGATCGCTATGGAGATGCAGACGCTGCAGGACCTGGACAAGGATGGCCTAGGTGAGTATCTCTCTGTACCTGCAACCATTGAACTGGACCTAAGGGACTTCAAGGTGTCATAATTTGCATCTTTTGATGCACCAAATCGTTTGAATCCCCATGATCATTCTACACATTGGGCTGATTTAAGATCCAGCAGACTGCTGGTTCATGATGCTGCAGAGGGTGACGGGAACACCTGGAAGAGTCATGCATGTCGAGGAGCTGCGAGTGAAGCCAAGCAAGGCCTACGGAGGCTGACATGGTGACACGTGGCGTGCAGATATGCGGGAGCTGCTGCAGCTGCATCTGAAGGACCTCAGCTCTCGCGAGAGGGCGGTACACGCACAGATGGCGGCGCTGAATGAGGACTCCGGGGATGACTGGCAGGACTGAGTCGGAAAGTACAGCAGCAGCGTTGTGATGGTGGGTCGCGCACAGCAGCAAAGCTGCCCAAGGCATTGTGTAGGTGCTGGCAGCTGCAACTGTGTGCTGGGGCTGGAAGTGCACCAGCAGTTGGGACACACTGCGAACGAGGACTGTAGACAGGCTGCCGACGCACCACAGCGGAAATACATCATAAGTTTGACAGGTACAGATAAGGATAATATCCTTAGGATATGGCTCGTCTGCCTGCTGATTGCACCGCCGATCAGATCGTGATGTCCTGACAATGTATGAGGATGAGTTGATGAGCAGCTGAATAGCACTCCCATCCGTATTCGTCAAAGGCACTGTCCTGGGCCTGGAGCCATTTGTATTTCCAAATGCGTATGCCGGTATGTCATGCAGCAGCGTTGGCTGGCTAGCAAGATATGCACTAGCAGGCACCATAGATAGGCAGTTCTGTGATGCAGTGGAATGCTCGCTCAACAAAGACACTACAGTGTGTTAGATTCCTCGATGACACGGACGTGATGTCTCCTTAGAGAGTACAAAAAGCATTTCGTCGGCAGCTCCCGTCTCGCTCTTTCTAGGCTGACTCTCAGCGCGGAGGCCAACTTGTGATTTCTCAACACAGCCATACTATTTCAAATAAGACTGCAGACACAGATCACCCTAGTCAGCACACCAGACCGCGCGTACACTTGCTATCTGGAGGATCATATCACTCGGCTGACATCACAAGGTTATACGTTGATAGCTTTGTCCGTGAATCTTCCTGACGTGTGAAAAAGCGAAACCCGGACCCGAAGGAATCATGGCCTGATGGAATCGAGATCCCACCCTGATTCCGGCGTTTCTGACGTGGTGCAGGCGCGCATCAGCTCAAAAGCGGTGATAGATCAGTTTCCTAGCTTCCTGCTTTCCTGAGGGTGACACAATCTGTCATCTCTCCGACCCAAGGTTCCCGGTCCCCCCGCCAAACCCATGAATCGAGGAACGGGCCCCCCGCCAAATGATCACTAATCACCCTAAATCTTCATCATCTGACCTCTGACATCACCAACGTTCATAGATCTGCTGCCGTGCTCACCGACCACGTTGATCCTATCGACTCGCTGGTCGCAATTTACAGAGCCGTACAGTCCACGCAGCTCGCACAGCCTGCACAGCAGCCGCAGTGCAGTGCTCAGCGCAAGACAGGGGAGGCGTTTCAGCAATCCCCAGCCAAGAACGCAAGCATGAGCGACGAAATTGTCGAGTGCAAGGGAACGACCTGGAAGCCTGAAGAGGTGGGTAGATGCACGCCACAAGCCTACTGCCATGCTTGTCATGGACTTCAGCACTGTTTGAGCTCGAGACAGCAGTGCCGGAAGCCTTGTGACCATACGCGCTCGTTGAGCCCAGCAAGGCCGCACTGCAAGACCAAGCATCCTCTGATGCTTGAAAGAGACATTTGCAATGTTAATCGTCTCAAAATGATGTTTGCCACAGGATGCGAGACTCCAGAAGGTCATGCGTGAGTTGGGCGGAAAAGAGGGCGCAGGCTTCAGCTGGAGCAGCGTGGCCAAACGCCTTGGTGGTGGACGTACAGGCAAAAGCTGCAGGCTCAGGTACACATTGGTTGACTTGCAAGCTCCTTGCACGCCTGGCATCGGATACATGTGCAGTGACCAACCTGCCATTACTGCGCCATCGGCATAACCCAAACCCGAGCATGGTGCATGCCTGCCATCTTTATCCTGCCCTGCACCATGCAGGTGGTACAACCAGCTGTCTCCTAACCTCAAGCGTGAGCCCTTCGACCACCAGGAAGACCTGCTCATCATTCAGGTGAGGCTCCCACGCATTGCCGATGGAGCTGCTTCGTCATAATCCTGACGCACCGGAGGCGGCCGCAGGCCTGAACCCGAAGGAGCCCGGCCTGCAACAATGCCTGGCAGCCTTTCTGATAGTGTGGAAAGGCCGCATGACTTGGGTTTTGGCACTCAGCAACGTTCACAACTCAAACGGCTCGTTCCTGACCCTCGCAGGCACACGCCAAGTACGGCAACCAGTGGGCTCTGATTGCCAAGCTTCCTGGCCTCGAAGGAAGGTGAATATCCAAGTTTGTGAGCTCCAATAGTTGCATACTGGACATGACTGGCCGAGTACGAGTAGGTATCGGCATCAGGCCAGTGTGGTGTCTCGTCACTGACATTTGCCTTACGTGCTCCGGCCGTAATGAAGCCTAAGGGATTCCTCAGCACATAAGTGGTATATCCGAAAGTTTTGTGTGGTGACACTGCTTTGATCATTGTTGACTCATCAGCAAATCAGAAAAGCCTCCAAGCAGCTACAAGCCAGCAACCCCTGTACCTGCGTGCCTGAGCACAGCAACTTATCCGGAACCATGCAATGTAGAGCAGACGCTGGGTTCTGCAGTATGTGCAGCCCTAGCATTCTCGGGCGGCCCTCCATCCTAGAAGCTCTGCCCTAACATCTTGCCTGGCCCTGGTGCAGGACTGACAATGCCATCAAGAACCGCTGGAACTCCACGCTGAAGCGCAAGCTGGTGCTGGGGGAGATCACGGGGGTAGCCCACCCCTGCGCCAAGGCCAAGGCGCCCCGCTCGGAGTCGGAGGAGTCTGACCTGCCCGCCCTCAAGAAGGCCCGCAGCTGCGGCGCTGCAGCACCCAAGCGCAGCCGCATCTCTGTACGCCCTTGTCCCCATGGCCCTTGTACACCACACTCGGCAGCCTCATGCCCAAGGAAGCATTCATCTAGGACCGTGGTAATCTGCATCTGTGCACATCTGGATCAGGGATCAGAGATGACGGACCATCACCTCCCAATCAGGGGCGTGCTGCATGTGGGGCATGCAGCATGATTGGCGCTGATGTGGCCTGATCTGGCGTACAGGTCACCGACTCGCCCACGAGCTCGCGCAGCCTGCAGACCTTCACCCTGCTGCCTGTGGGCGCCTCTCCTGCCAGCTCCTGCCTGGACCCTGTGCAGCCCCTGCACCCGGCCCTGGACCGCCACAGATCCGGCACCTTTGACAGCCCCGACAGCAGGTGTGCATGCCCAGCGCTCTCAGCTATCTCTCAGTCAGAGCGTCACTGTCAAAACAGCATGAGAGATGTGCGCTCAAAACGATCTGGGGCAGCCTGTCAGCACTCTGCATCAGACCTGAGACCTGAGTCATTGCCTTTCTGCATCCGCTTATGCAGCATTTATGCACGACCTGCAGCACATATTGCAGCACTCCTCTACACACAGTGATACATCATAGCATCGGTGGATACTTCAGCTGAAGTGTTCTTTTTGCCCTGTGCAGTCAGTCATGCGATCTCTTTGGCCAGGGCTTAACAGCCAGCGTGCTGGCCGAGGCATTCAACACCTTCCGCGATGACATCGACGTGCTCTCCCTCGACACTGTCTCGGAGGAGATCCTGGGCGACGCTGACTTCCTCTTTGACCTGGCTGAGACCGACCTCAGCCTGCCCTGCTTTCCCATCGACGAGCCTCTGCGGGACCCAACTGCTGCATTGTGAGCCATCCGTGACCTTGTTCACCTGGACCCCTCATTCTTGCCTATGTTTACAAAGCAGACATCTCCAGCTGTGCATGCGCGCTCAAAGCTGTGATGTGGGATCATGCGCTCTACAGAGATGCCTGATCAAGCGTCTGCTCTGGTGTAGTGGCCTCTGCACAATCTCCAAAAGATGTGTACTGAGACAGCAACGCCCGAACGCAGGTGCACGCCTGAGGCGCTCAAGACAGCCGGAGGTGCACTCGCAGCGGCCAGCTACGAGCTGGGCAGCCTGCCCGAGCTGCCCGCATCGCCCCTTGCCCGCAGCCCCTTTGAGGTTGCGCTTGACAGCTGCCCGCGCTCCTTCAGCGGCTTCGGCGCAGGCGCCAGCGCCAGCAACGCCCTCGTAGACCTGGAGGCCATCACATCCCAGCGCAGCATTGGCAGCAGCAAGGTACATCTGCACCTCTGATAAGCACCCTTCATTGTACCTGCCTTGTGTGGGTTTCGCATCCCTTATTTGTATGATAACTTTCTCTGCACACGGAAACTTTATATGGAGACAGATGCTTGACGGCGGGTATGGTGTCAATTCAGGAGTCCAGCGGGAGCATGATGCAGTCCAGCTGCAGCCTGAAGCCGGCAGCTAGCATCGTGAAGCCCTTCACAATGGGCGAGGACGACGCCGTGAGCGGGATGCGCCTGGAGGATCTCGTGAACAGCGCCTCTGCGGCCGATGCGGTGAACCGCATGGTGTCTGCTCGCGCCCGGGACGCTGCCCAGGCCTGCCCCACCATTCCGGAGAGCCCGGCCGTGGCTGCCCTGGAGGCCGCCGCCTGCAGCCTGGCGCAGAATCTGAACAGCGTCTTTGCCCGCAGCCAGCCCAAGCTGCCCGTCCAGCGCTCCTGGACCTCCAGCACTGCCAAGGTGTGTATCAGCTCATGCAGACCCCGATAGTCCTTTTATGCAACCCTTTCATTTGATGCACTGGGTACTCTTACGACCAGTGTGATCTCTCAAGCACACATGAATTAAATGCTTGCGCATGTGCCCTCGCTCATTTCATGTCTACAGAGGAGATTTTTGGCCGCTTCAAACAGCAAGACTGATGAGGTTGTGCTGCATGCAGAATGTCGCCATCATGCCCCGCGACAGCCTGGCAGAGATTATGGCTGCCGAGCAGGTGCTGGCCGCCAAGCAGCAGTTGCACGCATGCACTCCCGCCGGTTGCGCAGATAGCTCTGTGCGCTTCAGCCCAGGCATGTGGGGACAGTGGTAGGCAGCTCAAGACAGACAGCAATTCTATCAAGCACTGCTCTGACCCAATGGCGCCTGCGCATCATCGAATGCATGCTGAGGCGCCCTCGACGGCTGCCAGATCTAAACTTGCAACCACACCTCTATGGCGACAGCCATAGTTGGCACAGACTGGGTGTGCTCCCTGGAGTACATCCCAATCTACATGCGACATGCAGATGCAGACAGCCTGGCCGTGGCTGTATCTGCCATACGGTGCTATCTGCACAGCAAGGTACCTGAGTACCTTCAAGGGGCAGCAGGAGTCCCTGAGCAAAGCCCTGAGGCAGCCATCGTTTTAGCTTTCTCGTCTCATGCTGCAGTGCGCCACACGGGGCATTGTCAGGCAGCCCAAGACCAACGTATGACTGACATGACACAGCTGCATGTGAAGGCAGCAGGGCCTTTTCATGAGCTAAAGACCAGACATTATGTGCAAGTTCCAAGCGTTCTGCACAAGGAATGGCACTAGTCCTGACAGGAAGCATCCTGACGGGAGTGGTCCTAATCCTGCCATTTGCATGGCTTATATTCAGGGTTAGCACATCTGTGCAGACAGATATTTATTGCAAGTGAAGTGGCGGCCACACATGCTGGTGCAAGCAGTGCTTACCAGTTGCACACAACAATTATCCTATCTTGAGCAAGGGAAGCCAACAGTAGCTACACTCTATAGACACTTGTGTATGCCTGAGGGTGCTTTGAACAGCCAGAGATCCTGAGGGTGCTTTGAACAGCCAGAGATCCTGATTTAAGCTGAAGAGTCTAAGGGTATGACAGCCAGCAAGCCTTGACATGTGTGCTTTATTTGTTTTTCTTTGCAACAATTGTATAGATGATAGTCACGCTCCTGGAGCAGACGACTTCTTTATACAGGCAATTTGCAAAATTAGTTTGAGACAAAAGGTATGTAAG
Organism: Coccomyxa viridis; assembly: GCA_963930925.1. NCBI lineage: Eukaryota > Viridiplantae > Chlorophyta > Trebouxiophyceae > Coccomyxaceae > Coccomyxa > Coccomyxa viridis. The sequence continues at coordinate 3,206,822 of CAWVOJ010000013.1, read as the reverse complement.
GAGATTTTGGCAGTTGCCTTAAGGAAAAAGGGGAATACACCAGTTTCACATGAGCGGTGGCAGTCATGCCTGCTGCCCAAGTGTGTCCTTGCTGATACAATCATCCTGCTCATGGCCTACAGCAATCCCAATCCCTTGCCTTGTAGGGAGCGACTTGTTTCCTGCCTATACAAGATCAGCTTGGCTACATGTGCACGGGCAGTGGGTTCTCTTACAGCGTCGCACCATGTCCGATCCATTACTTTTCAGTTCTGGTGTGCACCGGACCACTCAGCGAGCCTGACACAATAGCTGCCTGGCATTCCAGATCAGCAGCGACCCGCTGCAAAAGAAGGCTCCTTTGCATGCAGTAACTTTTTGCCATCTGCATGTGTGTCCTGCATCGCCAGCTGTCTTGCAGCACTGATGCTGCATTCTGACCGTCACAGTCCACAAGGTGTGATCGCAAATTCCTGATTCCCGAAGCCTTTACCTTGCATGGGGCTGCCTCAGAAGCTGTCGCACATCCGCGGCTATGCTTTGCCTCCGAAAACACAGAGGCTGCGGCTTTCTCTACACATTCTCCTATGACAAGGCTGCAAGCGGATACAGGCTGAGTCCCTGAGCATGAGCTTGGGGCGTCTGACGTGGTGCAGACTTCTGGCCTTGCAGCTGAGTGAGGTGAGCATGAGTTTGGCAGTGCATCTTGGAGCTCGTGGCACAATCTGGAGAGCCGCAACACACAGGCGCGCTCTGCATCTGGCGGCAACGTGGGCGCAGAGCTGCCTCCAAAGCTGATGCCGGGGATGTCACCCTCATCCTGAGGCAACTGCACAACATCCAAGCGTGATGCACACAGATCCACGCGTTTTGCTTGTTGAGTTGCCTCCGGATGGGCAGAGGATGATGTGCAGAATACTGGGCGAATTTAGATCACAGGATGTCAATGAGGGGCTACTCGCATGACAAGCAGAACAGCAGGCGATCCTCAACCTTATCAGCTAGGGCCACACACTGTCCATTAGAATGGTGCAAGGAAATGGGCTCAGCAGGAGTGTAGAGAGGGGTGCTGAGACTGAGTAGCCCTCAGCTGCATTGGTACTTTCATCAGGTGGGCATCTAAGTGTCGGTCATTACCTGTCTGTCTTCATATAATGCTGCCTTGATTGTCTGGGAAGCACTGGACATCTCCAGGCTTAGCCTGGGTGCCTCATGCCAATTGTCTGCACCAACAATTGCCTCATCTTGCACAACGTAGCAGATGGTGGCCTGGCCTGCTTGCTCCAGCAAGGTGTGGGCTCCTGGGGCTCCCAGCACCTTGATTTCTCTGAGCTGGAAAAGGCTTCCCTGCATGTACGGACACTGGTCGGTCAAGCCCAGCCCTTTACTCACCCATACACCCTCAGAAACCCTGCACCTACCAGCATGTGAGCCCATTTTTACCCTGGAAAGCAGCATGCTGGGGCCTATAGGAGTCTCAGAGCACCTTGGCAAGCGCTGTTTAAAAGCTGAGACTGATTGAGTTACCTTGCCACTGCCTTGCACACTTAGAGTCTCACAGGCTTCACCAATCTCCTCGTACACCTCGGAGGGGTCTGAGAAAGCTGCGTGCACAGGCGTGAAGCCGTAGCCCCGCAGCATGTCCCGCATGGGGCGGCTTCCGTAATCAAGCGTAAGCTCAGCCCCAGCTTCCAGGTCCCTGGTAGCTATGAGATCAACAGCCCTGCAAGGCGGAACGATATTACGGTAGCACTTAGGTGTGCAAATTCAGCAAAGTTCTGCAAGTATGAAATGCAGTATTCCTCTGTCTGCAGGCACCAGCGGCCAGAGGCGCAGTGCAGCATCCCTTGGATCCTGAGCCTGCATGTTGATCATTCCCGCGCAGCGCATCCAGTGTACAAGGTGTGGCGTTTAGAGGGCGCAGACAGGAGGAGTACCTTGGCTCTCCTGCCGGGGTGAGGCGCATAGAGAGCCAGCAGGTGGCATGTACTCCGTCATGGTTGCAGAGGTCAATGACTGGCAACATGCAGCGCTCATGGAATGCAGTCCCAGCCGCCTGCTCAGCACGTCAAGCCTTACTGCGAGACCTTTTACCCTCACAGGAAGTCTTTGTACCGATCTCGTCTCAGCGTCAGAACCCAGTGCCATCAGTCTAGCAATACCCATGTCCCCACCCACAAGAAAGCACAAGACTGCAAAGCGTCCCTTCGTTATGCTAGCTTTTTGCTTGCGTCACGGGCAGACTACATGCACATGACAGGCTCACGTGCCTGTACACAGCACAGCGAGGGCAAGCCACCTTGTCTGCAGTGAGCTCCAGAGCCCTGCTGCAAACCAGGCAATGCGCCCAGATAAAGGACTCCAGGCTGATCTCAGGCTCCTTTGCAGCGCCACTGTGGCTTTGTTGCATGAAGAGGTGGGCGTGCAGGCGGGTCAGGCGCAGGCGTTCCCTCCCAACAGCCAGCGCCAGCGCAGGGCTCCCAAGGCAGCCGAGCTCCTCTGTGCTGCACAGGCAGATAGCCTGAGCAGACAACACCTTTTACAGAGTGACGAAGAGTGACCTTTGGTCACACTCAGCTCGGTAACATCTGCTGCTGAGTTGAGCAGCAGAGCAGGCTCCACTGCACTGCATGTCCTGATCTTGGCCAAAGCCGTGTGCGAAAGACTACCACTCTGCCTGCTCTGGCACTTTGCCAAGCGGGTTGCTTTCCAAGGAGCTCTGAGAAGGCAGTGTTGCTGAGGCTTCAACATGCTGCCTAGACACATGCCGACCCAGCACCATCTTGCTGCTCAGACATGCAGTGCAGGCTTGTGGGGCCTTGTACAGGGCCGTGCCTGAAGAGGAGGAGGTCTGTGGCTGGCGGACCCGCGCTGCAGACAGCAGAGATGCGACTGGCTGGCGGTGCCGGCAGCAGCTTCACATACTTCGCCCACCTGCAGTTGTGCCATGTCTGCTCAGGCTGCAGGGTAAGCTACAACAAGAGTACCGAAGGGGCGGTGCAGGCCACAATTTCTTCGTCCTGCAGCCGTCTATGAGATGTGATGACTCAAGGCAGTGTGCGCTCACCTGGAACGGGGATCCCTCAGCTGGCACAGCAGGTGCAGGGCTAGGAGCAGCACCCAGGCAGAAGCCTTGGGGAGCAGGTCACTGTCTGCATCCTGAAAGAGCTCCGCCACTGATGCTATACCTCTCGGCAGAAGCCCTGCAGCCAGCTCTTTACGGTATCATACATTGCTGTTTGCAGGTAAGTCAATCATCAGAACGGAATAGTGCACTTAAACTTCCTAAGAGAGCGCTTGCAGAGCTTGGTAACGTGCAATGTATTTGATTGGACTTGTGCGAGATATCGCTGATGTGCAAGAAACAGCAGATGTCTCATCACCTCTGCCATGGGCTTCATAGTGGCGCAGCTGCTGCATGCTGCCCTCAGCAGTCAGGGCATGAGGCCATGGCACTGCCAGCACACTGCTCCCTGCCATGCATGCACGTGCAGTGACCAGGCACCGCTGGAATGAGTCCGATGCAGCAGCGTGTATAGCGACAGGGGGCTCACCAGCTGCATCTGTGCTGCCTGCATGCCCCAGTAGCAACTGACCATTTCTATTAAAGAAGCTCCTGTATTCGCTATGTCCATATCAGCAGATCAGTTGCAACAGTATTCTCAGAGCACGCACCCTTACAGATGGATTGAAGCAGCGACTCCGCTGCATCTGGGGATCTCATGAGCTCCGGCCGAGATGCTTATAATGCCGAACGAGCCTTAGGAGATTGGGGTCTGCACGCATGGAATTTACAAGAAGAAAAGTCATCGTCTGTTCCCTATGTAATTTACGCCATCTGGCTACCGAAATGGCATTCTTAGAAAGACCCGCCAATTATGGCAAGGGCTGGGGGCCTTGCCAAGGACTGAGCACGCGTAGCTCGAGCAGCACGCAAGATGAGACCAGAACAGATGAGACAAAGCAGCTCGCCTGACCAGCCCCGTATTGCGGAAATGGCCATCGGATGGACTAGATTCCGGGCCTTTCGGAACTTCTGACGTCATAGTATCGGAACTGCATCCCGGGCTGTGATGTCAGCCTTCGTCTGCCTCCTCGTCCCTCATCTCCTGTGCTTTTCAGAATACCATTGTATTGTATGACACTCCACACTGAAGTCCTACGGTGTTCCGCATACGCCTGTATAGAATGTTGGACATGCTGACGTACTTCAAATGGCCGAGCCTGCTCCAGCTGTTTAGCTGCCTTGGGCTGTTTGTGCTTTTCAAGCTGCTTCTGAACCTCACTGAATGGCTGAGAGTGCACTACATTGTGAACACCAAGGTTCCGAAAGGACCACCTGTAGAAGGCGTCATACAAGGCAACCTCGGCCAGTGTACAAGACCAGACTTTCACCGCGTGCACGAAGAGTGGACGAATCTGTACGGAGGCATTTTTGCCTGGAGGGTACTGCACATACATGTGAGCGCATCGGGCTATCCCAGCTAGTACTGGCACAGTAACTTCGAAGTGAAGCCCAACGTTCGGTGCACAGATCCTGGCAACGATATCAAAGCCGCTGTGAATGTCAGATTCGTGGCTGGCTGCTGTTCTGCGCCCGACATTGCAGGGCATTTCGAATTTGGTGTCATGGTGTTGCAGGGAGTTGTCATCACAGACCCTCACCTCATTGCAGAGGTATTGCAGTCCAAGGAGTTTGAGAAGGACGTCCGAACCTACAGAACGCTGGACTCTGTGAGTCTTCTTCCCATGCTATCTTGAGCAGCACTACAACGCGCTTCCCAGCCGCAGCTATCATTGAGTGCAAGCAGCGTGCATGAAGAGGTCTTCTCACAGCATAGTCATGAGCAGCTGACAACTCCAGCAGACCCTATGATGGCCTTGAGAGGCTCTGCAGCTCGCAAGGGATCTCAGTGCCGCGCTCTGTTTTGCCTGCAGATGTTTGGGGACAAGGGGCATCAAAGTATCTTGACAGCGCCCACGTCCTCTGTTGGATGGAAAAGCATCCGGAAAGGAGTCATGCCTGCCTTCAGCCCTCAGAACATCAGGTAAGCACCAAGCCTGCTGCCTTATCAGAACTACCTCTGTTTGTCAGCTCAAGGACTGTTTGGCAAGTACCATGCGCACATGTGACATACTCACACTCATGAGAACTCCTGCCTTACCTGGCTTGCCACGTGATTATGTCAGCTTTGCAGACAGACTTTCCAACAAGCGGGAAACTAGGAATACAAGTCAACTCCTTTCAGGCCATGAGTCACTTGCGTAAAGAAGTTCTGCTTGAAGCAGGCAATGTGCGTGTGCAGGCATGGCTTCAGGCATGTGGTGGACATCAACCAGCGCTTAGTTGAGATGTTGACGAGATCAGGCGCTGACAAGGCTGTTGACATGGATGAGCTGCTCAAGCGCGAGGCCCTGGATGTCATAGGTCAGCAGCGCAGAAGTGCTCTCCATGAGCATCTCTTGTAGAGCTTCTGCACTCCCTGTTCTCTGTGAAAGAGGGCTTGATCCTCTCTGGCTGTTTAATGCCAGTGACAGCATACCCGCACCTCTTATTCGTGAAAATGACCCGCTGAAGGATCTTATCTTTCAGAGGCTGAAGGCCTTGACGGCATGCAGGACAGATAGGATTTGGGTATGGCATGGGGGCTGTGGCAGAGGCTGAGAACAGCCAGGCGCATGCAGGCCACAGCCTTGAGGTATCAATCAACCTCCACATGACGCCCCGCATGAAACATGATGGACATTCTAATGTATAACCATGTGGCTGACAGCGCATGCAATGGGAAGCACCCAGCAGCACTAGCGCTTCTGGCATTTGCTACCCTCCAGCAGCGGAAGTGGTGGTCACATGTCAAGTGAAGGTGACATGCTTGCACCTGCAGGTGGCTGACGCAGCTGGCACAGAAGTCGAGAGGCGGTGGAATGAGCCCTACAGGAAGTACAAAGTGTGGAACAAGGTGAGTCAGCGCCATAACTGGAGCATACAATGCCTCGCGTTGTCAGGGGCCAGGCTTCTAGCTTTCTGTGCCATCTGCGCGAGGTGTATCATAAGAGCTCTCATAGTGGGTGGTTTCACCATGGATGCTGATAAGTGCTGAGTTTGAGAGGTGTGGTGCAGAGCGTGAGGCAGGGAAAGGCAGACCAGGGAAAATACCACAAGCTGATGAGGAAGCTGCTTGTGGACGTGAAGCGGCGCGCTGCTGCTGGGAAGCTGCTGAGCAGCTCTGTGGCCGGCCACCTGCTCAACATCAGGCAGGCCTTGCTTTGCTCGTGTAAACACATGCACATGGGCAGCACATGCTATTCAGCTCCAGCCAGAGTCCTGCTCTGACCAGCTGCAGGTGGTGGCTGAGTGACATGGACGGTTTCCCTGCTCAAGTTTCGAGAACAGTCTCCCGACTTGCATCTCTCACTTTTGACCTTACAAGTATAGACCTGATTGTCATCCTCTGCTTATGCATCATCTGCTGCACACACACACACAGACACCAGTTCACCTGGTGCCTCTTTAGAAGGATTTTTGCTGCAGGGATCCGCGCTCTGGGGAGCTGCTGGACGATGAGAGGCTGCTGCCAGAGGTGGCTACATTCTTCTTTGCTGGGGAGGACACTACCAGCCACACCGGCTCCTGGACACTGTGAGCGCCTGCTTGTCTGCAAGAACTTCTGAGCTGCAACGCCAGGATGTGTCATGCAAGCTGGGCTGGATCACTGTGCTCAAGCAGGGTGTTATGGCTCCTTTGCCTCTTGTTGCAACTCCCTGGAGCATATCTTGAGGGCTCAAGGACCTTGTAACAGAGCGACTCTGCTGTCAAAACACCCTGTTTGAACAAGGGCAGGATGCTCTTCTTTGCTTGGGCACAGTGAGCCCACTAACTTGCTGGGATTACTGAATTGTTCCCAGCACAGTCCGTATGGCTGGCGTTTTGCATGCTTGTACTCTTCATGCAGCTTGCCCAACAGCCAGAGGCCTTGCAATATAGCCTAGGTAGTATAACAGGAAGCCACCTGATAAGCATGTGAGCCTGTGCTGATTTTGCAGGTACTGCGTCAGCCAGAACCCACATATCGAAACCAAGATCATTCAGGAGCTGGACAGCCTGGGCCTGCTGGCGACTGAGAGCCGGCCCAAGCCGAGGGAGCTCCAGTACGAGGATCTTAGCAAGCTCACATACCTCAACCTCGTCATCAAGGTACGCCGCCCCTGCGTATGGAGCTCACACAACAATCTGCGATTGCCCCGGATGAAGGTGACTCCAGCACGCCTGCCCATATTCAGGGCGCCCTGCCTGCAATGCCAGCAGCGTGTTTGCTTGCCATGACAGCCGCGTCAGCATGAAGAGTAGGAAGTGGTCTTCAGCTCATCATGTCTTGGGGCCGCATGTCTTGGCCCCTGTGGGGCCACTGGACACTGGGAATTCATTGGTCATGTCAGAAAAGCTGCTGAATGTGCGCAGGAGTCAGAGAGGATGTATCCTGTGGCAGGCGGGACAGTGCGCATGCCTAAGAAGGACGTCGTGGTCGGTGGGCAGCATGTCATACCAAAGGACGTCACAGTGTTCCTGCCGGTGAGGCTAGCTGCTTCATGCAGTGCAAGTGCATGAGCATGAGCCCCAGTTGCCTGCTATGCTCTCTGTGGCAGCGGTTCCCTAACAACAGACACAGTGTGATTTGTGCCTTCTTCACCCCTAACAGGTATGTCTATGATTGAGAAATGCATGTAGGGTACTGTGCACAAGCATACCAGAGCCCAAGGCAGTTGGACGTATTGCACTTGTATTCTGAAGCATGTATGGACCATGCTGGGCTGTATCATGCGCTGTAGCGAGGGACCCTTGAAAGCTTATGTGTGTGCTGCCTCCAGATGCACGCCATCCACAACTCCTGGCGCAACTTTGAGGAGCCAGACAAGTTTCTGCCGGAGCGCTGGCTGGCGCCCGGCGCAGACTATGCGCGGCCGCTCAAGGGCGGAGAGCTTGCATGCACCTCAGGTGAGCAAAAACTGAGTGGTGGCAGCATGTCTCTGTCTGATTTTCACTGCAAGCAAGAAGAATGTCAAGCCTCCTTGCTCTTCTGCGAAAATGGGACTTGCTTCCAAGTCCACTTGGTAGTCCATGTGGTGTGTGGTCTCATGGATGTCGCATTGCAGATGAAGCTGGCAAGTCTGACAATGCTATTCAGGCCAAAAGGCAGGGCTGTACTTGGAAGAGAGGTGGACTTGCGCAATTTCATTGTCAGGATGGCTTCCCCAAAAATAGTGTGAGAGTGCAGGGAACATTGCTATTGGACATGGAGAGCCGCGCCAGAATGGACTCTCTGAGGAAAAGCATGCGTCAGCCAAGCTCTTGCCAAGGTATGGGATGACCTTGCATCTGATCCCAAAGCTCAGTTGCACATGCTGTCTGTCCTTTTCTCATAGCACGGCACCTCTGTGAATTGCATTGAGCTTCAGTTGCATATGCTCTCTGTCCTTTTCTCATAGCACGACACCTCTGTGTATTGCATTGAAATTCCACATTGCATTAAGCTGCAAAGGGTTTGTCTTGTGGGGCAGACACAAGCAGTGTGACAGACCTGAATGCTGTGAGTGGCTTGCAGCCCGCGCAGCAGTGACATCAAGGCGCGGCGCTTCTTGGCGTTCATGGAGGGCCCCCGCAGCTGCGCAGGGCAAGCGCTGGCGGTCATGAATCTCACGGCCATGCTGGCCATGCTCTATGGCAGCTTCACGTTCCGCCTTGCTGACGAGGTGTGCTCTCTGCTGCCCAACGACACCATACTCCTCCACGTCTGGGCCGCCGCTAGAACTTGGCCAAAGTCGTGAGCATATCCGTGCAAGTAAGATTGGGCCAGACAATCTGTGGGCCCTACTAACCTTGCTGAACCTGCAGCAATCAGCCGAATGTGATGATCAGAGGAGGTGAACGCGTGTACAGCCTGAGCTTTGCAGCTTTGACGTAGGTTGCCTGGCTGTGACGGTATCTAGTGTGATGTGGTGTAGGGTGGGGTGAGATGCTCTATGTGTGTAATGCAGATGGGGGGACCCGCAGGAGTCAGGGCAGCGGAGCATCTGTCAATCACAATGTCTTGCGACAAGGGCATGAAGATGCAAGTGATCCCGCGCGTCTCAAGTGGGTGACGTGGCAACACCTTCTGAGCACTGGAAGCACTGCCTGCTTTCCTCAATGCATGCAAAATCAACACCATAGCTTGATGTGTGTGACAAAGAGGAACTTTACATCTCACTATGAAAGACTGAGCGCAGGGCTATACACATAATAATGTTCAAAGCCACTTGCTTGCTGTAACTTGACGAGTACAAGATCTGAGGTTCACCTCGCGGTACAGATTTCCAATGTGCCCACACCATTGTAGATGTGCTGACCTGCCTTGTGTGTAAGACATCTGCTCAGTTGATATGCGTCTCAATAGCCAACCTCGACGCACTCCCAACTGGGAGGCAAAATGTGTGCGGGTTTGGATACCCATCAGATTGCGCCCAGACCCTTCCCCGGCGGAATGAAGCACAGGGAACCGCTCTTCAACTGGGCGCAGCCCCTTTTGAAGGGGCCACAGCCGCAGAATTTTCACGCTCCAGTCTGGGAGCTATCGATCATCCTCTGAGCTGAGGAGCTTGTCCATTTTGAGATGGACAGCGTGAAGATCTATACTGTAGAAATGATCCTATCAAGTATGACCTTACTATCCCGGTCATTTTGCCGATATATATACCGCATTAGAAATAGTGACAAGCAGTACGGGGCCCATACAAAACACACCGTCACTCGCGTCATACCAGAAGCCCATGAAAGGATTGCTTGGCTCACCTGTTAGCATTGAGTTGCATCACAGAGCGACTGCGTCGCCACAGCCACGCGAAGACACCTTCTTGTGCTCTCGACCACCTAAGATGCCAGGTCTATAATTGTGCAAACGCAGAACAGCAAGAGATTGAGATTGTAAATACCCTCAAGCTATTCTTGATTATTTCACACCAAACATCCCGCTCGATTTGGTCATTCAAGAGCAGCGCGCCATTGTCTGAGCTGAGAGTGATCTAGGAGAAAGCCAGGCTCATGGCGCCTGTGGGTCAGCATGAGGTACCCTGAATCGCTCATATGCACACTGCCTACTGAATGTAGAGAATTGCATACATCATCTTCGTCATGCAGCAAGAGATTGAACGTGCCGTGCTTCTGATCTGTCCTATACTCGCAGATAGTCGTCCTTTTCGTCGATCTGAAGTTCAAGTCCGAGGAGGATGTTCAGAAGTTCGGGGAGGTCTTCACTCCGATGACCCAATACGTCAAAGACAACGAGGCAGGGCACACCTATGCATATAAGCTGTTGAAGGCAGAAGGGAGCCCTCTGCATCTGACCATCTATGAGAGGTACAGCTCTGTATTGAGCTGGTAATCTAATTCCGCAAGCCAGGATGCAAGTGTATGAGATCACCAGCTGTGTCCATAACCGTGTACCTGATGGCATTTGCAGGTATGAGAGCAGGTCATACTGGAAGGACGTACACGAGCAGAGTCAGGCATACAAGGACTTTGTGCAGAGGGTCAAGGATGCAAAGCTGGAGATAGAGCAGTCTGTCAGCGTCTTCTATGAGACTGACATTGGCCACATGTGACGATACCTATCGAAGCACGCACAGAGTCCCAAGAAGTTTCACACTTTGTCTTCAGACTGAAGCTCAACAATCTCAGAGTCTGCAAGTTACAGCACATCTCTCAAGCTATTGAGCAGCATGTGCCTCCCAAAGTCTTGTGGATGCACAGAGGAGTTGTTCATGACCAGAATGCTTGCAGCTATTTAGCTCCCAGTAACAGACATCGACTGCAAGTAGTGACAGAAACACTGTAATTTCAAGCACTAAGCGCAGGTTGTAAGTACGACATTGAGATTAGGATGGCCTCTTCTGTTCTGATAGTTCTGCTGCCTTGGTTGGGGCAGGTGTTGACCCACATGTCAAAGAGGGCTGTCACATCCTCACTTGCTCGCTTGCTGTCCCTCTCATAGCAGTCCTCCAGGCCTAGCGGGCCCCCAAATGCTATAAGAGCATGCTCATGCTCTGGTAGCTTGAGCTGCGCCGCTGACTGCTTCTCACCGCGCTCTGATGTGCCTATCTTCAAGTCATACCCTCCCTGCATGACGCACAAAATGCATCAGCTGCTGCCTGCACATTCCTGGCATGCACAATGCCAATCGGTTCCTTACTGGCGATGATACTCACAGTTTCCCAAGGCAATGACTATGCCAATGCAGCGGTGTGCACCCCATGCGGGCAGCTATGGGAGCAGGAGAGCAGGTTCTGACCTCAAAAGGGCTGTCTGAGAGAGCAGCCGTCAAGCCCTTGGCAATCCGCACAGTGTAGCCCCAGTAGGTGCCAGCCTCGGCCTTGGGGGTGCTCGGCAGCGCCAGCATTCCCTCCAGCACCACTGCTGCGCCTCCCAGCGGTCCGGCCGCCATCTGCTTTGTGCGGGCCTTGGGACCCATCTCCAGCGTGGCTCGCATCAATGGCTGCAGAGCTTCCTCCACATGTGCACTCTGCGTGGCAGCATGGGCCCTGTTGGACATCCCCATGCCACATGCCAGCCTCCTACTCTGCTCCATGTAGTCTGGCATGAGCCTGCGCAGCCACCCTGGCAGCGTGCGCTATGCCTTTCCATGAAGGAGCAGCGAGGAGCTGCTTAGGGACTAATCATCTGCATGTTTGACTACTGCAGAAGGTTGGTTCAAGGCTTTGCTACATCTGTGCACACATGGATCAGGTTTACATGACAATTTGCACTGGTCAGCCATCTTTCCTCAGAATACGCTATGAGCTGACAGGATTCTGGATCTGCCAGCCACCTCCACTCACTGACTCTCTTGGAGCTTGGGGAGCAGCAGACCTTGTCGAGCCCTATGTCTAGAAGAGACCCAGCTCCAGGAGCGCTGCTCAGCACCACGCCTTCTCTGAACACGCCCCACTCTGTGGCCCGCATGTGGTGGGGTGCATCCAAGGGCGGCAGCTGCCCCGACAGCCGCAGATCCTTGTGCATGGGTATCAATGCCCTGCATGCGCCAGCAGACAGGTTCAGGATCTCCTGGAAGGACATGCCCTCCTGCTCCTTGCATTGCCAGGCAAAGAATGCATGCTGCAGCTTGCCCAGGAGGGCTACGCCTGCAGCGAAAAGCATTGAAGGCAGTGGAACAAGCATATTTGGCTTGCAGGTCCAGCAGGAGCTGATTGTCATGCTCATCTCCTGTGGTTCCGTGGCATTGTACCACATTACAACGGGTTAAAGGTGCGGTGACTTACTTGCGCAGATACTGCGGCGTCTCCATGAATTGCAGGATCCGCGCCAGGAATGCGGCGCCTTGCCCTATGCTGTGCCTGCAAGATATTGCCTGGGTATTGGTTGTCCAAATGGGTATGGTATTGCTGTGCACACCTATTGTGTATCGCCATGGACCTTCCTAATCATGTGCACACTCAGAAAATTACTTGAACATCATGCGGACTCTTGCTTTCCCATATCACCGCCAAAATGATGTGCGGAGGTGTGCAGGGCGCTCACTCAGGTCCAGAGAACTCATCGATCACCACAACCTCATCCACGTTGAAGATGGCCGCTGTCCGGGCAATCTGCCCTGCCATGGCGGTGGCGAGCTCAGATGACTGGGCGTTATCGATGGCAGCTGCAGACACGGCTATGGAGACTGTACGGTGCTGCGGACTGGTGCTGATGCCTGTATCATCTGCAGCCCTGCAGACGGACAAGAGTGCAGCTCATGAGTTGTATCGCATCTTAGATCTATAAGCGCTTTGCTCAACAAGCAGCAGTCTCACAGCACCTTGCAGCTGGTGTCGCTGTCTTCTTGGGGTGCCTGGCCTTCTTTCGAACACTCCCATTGAGCTCAGCCTGCCCATTCGGCATCTCCTGTGTGCCCGGAAGCCCCTTTCGTTTCTTTGTCTTATCCCCCATTTGCTGAAAGCTGCTCCTTGTCGGCCGTTCTGGAATTTTGCAGAATTGACTGTGTCGCCGCAGCGACAACGCAGCACTCGATGAAGAGACTCTCGATAGAGCTAAGCGGATATGTATGCTCTGGAATGTAGGGTGCCTAACGCAAAAGCCGCATTCCCTGCAGCTTTGGGCAGCCATGGGCAGCTTCAGGCCCGGCAGCTTCAGCTTCCTGTTACAGCTCGAGGTGACGAGTCCCAAATCCATCGCACTGATGCACGCAACAGCAGGCTCTATGAGATCTTAGAGATCTTTGCCACATCCGCATCCGCAGCATTGGTTCTCGCCTTGTGTGAGCTGGGTGATCCTTCCGGAGAGGCTTCCGAAGCCTGACAGAATATGCCCTAATCTGGCAGCAGGGCTGCAAGGACCTGAGTGCCAGAGTTTCAGCACACAAGCAGACCAAGTTGCTGCACCTCAACATCTAGGGACATCCCGCAGCAATCATCGCTGCAGCAACAGCCCCCACTGGCGCCAACTTCCAAGCCCATCAACGGAGTATGGATCATCGGCAGAAGACTGGGCCGCTATCTTCAAGGTCACCTTCAATGCGCTGTTTCAAGTGTGCTCCTTTTCACCGCGCATCCCACATCAATCTTGTGTTCTGGCTCGCGCTGTACTCTGCAGTCTTGGTACGGTAGCTACCGATAGGTGTTCACCGGACGCCTCAGCTGTGACAACATCGTGAGGAAACGTCATCCTGTATCGTTTAAAGGCACTGCACTCGGGTTCGGGCCGCTCCGAGAGACATGCTTGCAAATCCTGATCGCGGCATCGGATGCGTGAGCCATTTCTGTCAGGACCTCCTGTGCCCTTCTCGGCTGGTACTTGTCATCAAAAGGTACTCATAAGACCGCTCAGCGCCTCTTGTACTGTGCAGGCTCCTTGTCGTGACCGCCCTGCTCCTGGGAAGCGCCAACCCGATCCTCGCCCGCAGCCTGCTGGTACACCGCTCCCTGTTCCCTCCAGCTCTACAGATTGTTAAGCTGGCCACTTGCATCAGACTACTCACCTAATGGCAATGCATGCAGGCTACCCTTGCCATGCCCGACAGCAGCACGCATAGCCTTGGGTTTCACCGCCTGCTAAATGACAATCCCCTCCAGGATGCCGCTCAGGCGCTGACGGGAGCGCAGGCTGCCGCCAGCGAGGCCGGCAAGGCTGCAGGCATAGCTGCCAGCAACATTTTCAGCAAGCTCCTGTGTCCCTGCGCCAACACTGCGGCTGCAGCCGGTTCTGTTGCGAGTTCGCAGCATTATGTCACTTCCATTGCAGAGGTGCGGTGCCTCTCCTTACACAGCCCGATGGCTCATGGAAGTGTCCAACAGAGTTGTGCGTCGCTGGCTCTCAGCTCACCCATGCTCTCTGCACCTGCAGGCTCACCCTCTCCCCGCATACGCCCCTGCACCCGCCCCGGCGTTTGGCGCGGGACTCGTACCGGCAGCCGCTGTCACCATCGAGCCCGCTCTTGACACGGCTCCCGCTGCAAGCGCCCCCGCGACAGAGGCGACGCCAATAACAACCCCAGTGCCTGGAGCCAATGTGTGCACATTGGCACAGATTCAACCCAATGACCCCAGCAAGCCTGCGCAACCCTTTGGCTACAGGTGAAGAACCCGCGCCACAGCAATCGTCTCCTCCCTTCCCGCCCTGCCGCGCTGCGCACGCTGCGGCTGATGTCATGCATGTCATATGAGTGATGGCCCGGCGCTCGCAGGCTGTGCCTGGCCAAGCGCAGCAGGCACTGATTAGTCGTGTGGTCCTTTGTGACTTTGAGGGTGACACCGTGTCACGTGACGTGCGGAGAGGATGCTGTTTGCTGAGTGGAAAGGTAACCTAATATTGAATGAATGACCTGTCCGGCAGGAACCCCAAGCCGCTGATCCAAATTGAGCCCAAGATGCTGATCGACGAGAAGAACAGGCAGGCAATTGTTGACAGAGGAGATGTCCTGCCGGCAGATGGCACAAGGATTCCTCTGCCCGGCGGCTTTCTTCTGCCCACCACCGGGCTCTGGTCGAGAATCCTTGATAACCCTGAGGTGAGACCTTGTTGCATCCCTGTATGGATTCCTGTTACGCATGAGGCTCGGCTCACGTTATCAGCTGTCGATGACTGCGCCCTGCAAATCTCAAGATTGGGCTATAAAACGTAACTCTTGACTGCCCATCAAGGCGCTCTGTTGGCTCAAGTGCGTAGCAGGAAGCATCAGGTTGGTGTGTAGCAAATCAACACCATGCATATGCTGGGTCCTATATCTTTCTACCTGAGGCAATATATACCAACAGACAGCTAAAACACTAAATTTTGTGCTCACATGGACATGGCTGCGCATGCAGGGTACCACGGTGGATGGACCCGTTCCTGCACCCGATCTGGCGCCCGCAGCGGCTGCGCCAGCTGAGAACGCTCCGGCCACGGCACCCGCCCCATTTGCTGATGCTGTTCCCGCAAATCCCCTCTCCTTTCTGACTCAGGTGCATTTGATGGCCTTCACAAACAGCTGCTCTCATTGCCCAGACAGGGCGGCCCTTCCTGTGTTACCGTGTGGAAACTTTGCCAGACATATGTGCGTGCATCACAGGGCAGGCGCAATCTGTGTGTGTGTGTGCGTGTGTATGTCCAGTGCTACGGCCTCCAAAGCCGCTCAGAAATGTGGCTCACTTATGGATTGCGGACTGGTAGTCCCCGCACTGACCCAATCTGCTCCAGGCCTGGTTGTGGAACACATAGTTTACCTGAGCAGGAGAGATGGTATGCAGGGTATCGCAAAAGTACGAGATGCTCTGGAGGCCCAGATCAATAAAGAGCGAAAGCTGCTCGAGGGACAGTGGGTTGTATAGGGGCTGACGCTTAGATAAGAAGTCCTCGTTTGTTGTCAGAACGGCGCAATGCAACTCCAAATGTGTGAGCAAATGTACCATAAGAGAAAGCCTCCCTCATGGTGGTCCTGAATTGGAGCCATCATGCTGAACAAAGCTTCATGTGGGCTACTGCTAACCACCAGCTTATTCTGACACATGGCCAACGACTGTAGGATGCCTGAGTGGGAATTGGCAAAGAGCCCAAGCTAAGATGAAGAAGGGAGTTGGCATGCCATGCGCATGCTCAGTGCACCATGTAACATTCTATTGCTATCAAGGCTGGATCACACGCTCGCAAATACAGCTTACCAGGTCTGAAGCAAAGTATTGACACTATGAGATAGGCTGTAGCACTCAGGAAGACCAACTTATAAAAGTATCAAAAGCACTAACAGCAGTGGCCAGGCATGCCATGTGGCCATATATGGTAACAGGCCCCAAAAATCAGCAATCATATATCGGCAAAGATCTCATCACAAGTGGTCCGCAGAGTCTTTTCTATGAGCGATCCTACAGCTGTTGCCCAACAGCAATCCATGACTTTTAGAGCACCACTCATCAAATGTGTTTCATCTCCAGTTGAAGCTCGCGGACGTCTGCTGCCTATAGCTCTGCAGCATGTTGCTCCTTCTACTTTGGCCGATCAGGTCTCAGCGCAGCCTCCTCTGCAACAGCATCCGTGTGATGCGGCTCCACGCTCATTGCTGCACATAGGAAACGATGATTTAGAACCTGCCTGCCACAGTTCACATTGTGCGCAGCAAGGTCTTCCCAGTAGCAGGTGGCCTCAGAGCTTGAAGCAGGTGCAAACAGGTGGCTCTATATTTGCGCTATCTGCCTTGCTACACAGCCACAGACGCAGGCTCAAAGGAGTGTGCAGGGCAGAGCTCCGCACCATAGTTCCCCCGCTCATTCAGCTCTGCTTGCACCACGTACTGCGTCAAGAATCTAGCTGCATCTCTGCCTTCCGCGCAGAGCTTGTCTATCTCTGCAGGGTCTGTGACGCCTGAAGACCCCTGCACTGCATGCCATGACAAGTTGACTCATCAGTGACCAGCATTATCAGCAACACAGCCATGCACCGTAGAGGACTTCCTTCCCTCCATGGTCCACTTGCGCACAATTGACCTGACAGCAAGTTGCCTCAAGCGCATGCTGACTTACTGAAGGACTCCTTGCTCTGTTGCGTGAGGGAAGTATCATGCTTTGATGCGGCTGATGAAGGCCTCACACCAATCTGGTGAAGAGGGCCCTACCTGAAACTTTGTCCTGACTTCGTTGCGAGCTGTTTGCTGCATGAACTCGTCGTTCTTGAAGGCTGCACATTGTATTCACCAGTCAAGACTGTGCTACATGACAACTTTGAGCTGTACGATGTGTCAGCTCTACCTTGAATGTTCACGCAGGGCAGCAGGATACAGCATGTGCTCCTCACCTTGTTTGATGGATCTCAAGAACTCTCTGTAGACCGATAAGGATTGCCTAGTCATGCCGCTGGTTTGGTCACTCTCTGCCTGCTCAGTTAATCTAAAGGTGATACCGCAAGGTTCTCCGGCCTTTGTGTGATGTCAGGTCACGCCCTCCCTTTTGAGTCGCAATGTTTATTGAGCTTTGATGGAGTGGTCTGCAAGACGAAAGTTGAAGAAATGCTCTCTGAGGCTTCTTGATCGGTAAGGTATATCTCAGTCAGGCGGCAATCAACACACTATTGCTTGCTCAATTTGCATGGTCAAATGTATCTTTGCAGCAAAAGAGCAAAATTTTGAAGCCTGAGGGCGAGGCATCTCTCAAACTATATTCGACGAATCGCCGAAACAACAGCTGCGACAGCTGGGGCAGGCCATAACAGCTGCACAGAAAGCTGCGAACCGCGCTTCTTCATCACATTCGCCATCGACCCTCCTCGACTCCCGTGTAACTGATTGAGATACATGCGGGTGAAGGTAGCGTGGCGCAGCAGCACGTTCAGCCGGGCGAGGGAGGCAATCGAGAGCACCTGATCACAGCAACGAACAAGTCGAAAACCAAATTCCGAGGAGAGTGAAGGAAAATGGGTTCCTTAAAGCTCGTTACACCTATTGTGGAGGATACCGGCAAGGAGAGGACCTTGCAGAAGTCCTACTGGGCCGATCACTCTCTTGAGGCCTCTGTGGAAGCTATGATGCTAGACTCCCAGGCAAAGATGATCGATCGGGAAGAGCGCCCGGAGGTGAGTCGAACCTTCATTGATTGGCATATAAATCAGCTTGGGGCCTTCCAATGACTGTTGCATGTCTACTTCTAGGTCGACCCTCTTCTGTGTGATCTGACTGTACCTCGGCGGCTTCAGTCAGTCTCACATCGTAAGAAAGGCTAGTGAGTTAGTGCGACCTAGCATCGCTCCTTTTGCGACTTAACAGCTTCCCCGCAGTCGTCGAAATGGGGTGTACAAAGCTTTCTGCTAGTACTTCACCTCTAGGGTCTCCCATTTGTCAGCCTGAACCATCACTGGCACCTAGGAGCGTCTACTGACTGTCCTCCATCTCAATAAGTTATGCTGGAGGCCTACAGACCCGCACGGACCAGAAAAGCCTGGACAAGACCGCTGCAGGGCGCATAGCATACCTTCACAGAGACCAACATGCACATTCTGCTGAGCGTCAGCTCTGCTTCTGCGGCAAAGTGCCTTGGAGCATGCTGTTTCCTTGGAGGAATGTGACACTACTGCTGCTACGGCAGTAGCTGAAGGATGTATTGTGCGCTGCACAGGTGCTGGCAATGCTCGGGAGCGTTGAGGAGAAGCGCATCCTGGAGCTGGGCGCGGGCATCGGGCGCTTCACTGGGCACCTGGCCGCCACAGCGCGCAGCGTGCTGGCCGTGGACTTCATGGAGAACCTCATTGAGGAGAACAAGCGCGCCAACAGCCACAGGTCTGTCAGCGCGCAGATCCTCTCTTCTGCAGACTTCCACCTCCTTGTACTCAGCTGGACCAGCTTCCATCTCAGGCGCGGGACGCCCGTCTCCCCAGTAGGGGGATGGGGGATGGACTAGCGACGACGATACTGACAACTGGCATGCCTGTACTGGGACAGCTGGCAACCTGTGTCTAGACATGTACCTCTGCTGACGCCCTTCTGGCCATGGCAGCTTGACTGTGTGTCCTCCCCTGCAAAAGGCGTAAATCGCTGTCGCACGCTGTCCACATGTGATGCCAGAACATTGTCAATCGGGCGCCACATGCTGGATAGTCTTTGGCAGCAGGGGAGATGCGCTGGAAGCTCGTCTGTGTGTTGAGAGGCTCTCTCACTGTGCAGGCGCAATGTCAAGTGGATGGCGCACGACGCCACAGAGCTGGAGCTGCCCGCAGCCAGCTTTGACGTGGTGTTCTCCAACTGGCTCCTCATGTACCTGTCAGACGCCGAGGTCTCCAAGCTGGCGGCTGACGCCCTCCGCTGGGTGCGCCTCACCTTGGCATGGGCAACTCTGTGCAGCGTACACGGTAACACCGGCATGGGCTCTGCTGTGACGGGATACCAAGTCCATCGTAGCCAGCAGCAGCGTCATGCTTCCCTACACTAAGCTGGGAGGCTTTGAGGGAGGCATGTGCGCTCCTGTCCCAGGGCTGGGGTGACCTGCCTGCATCATGCTAGAGTCCAGTCTGCAAGACTATACATCTGGCGCCAGGTTCATGATTTCGACAAGCAGACAGTGAAAGGTGTCACTATTGTGCAGGTGGAGGAGGATGGGATTGTGTTCTTCCGGGAGTCCTGCTTCCGCCAGTCAGGCGACAAGGCCCGCAAGTCCAACCCCACCCACTACCGGTGCGCTCTCGAGTACCTCGCCATGCGCATGAGCCTCTAAAGCCTTGCACAGTGCACATTTCAGCTGCATCCCGCCCACAGCATCAGCTTGTGTGGCCACTTCAGTCGTCAATGTAGGAATTCGTGGATCATTGCCTGCTCAGGGCCTGGCGATTTTGCAAGCACAGGCACGCCTTGCTTGTGCGCCACAGCAGTCACTCCAGTTTGGCGGCAAGCAGTAACATAAGTGAGCTCATCTCTGCAAATTACGCTCAGGAACCCGCGGGAGTACTTCAGGATCTTTGACAGCATTGAGACGCGCGAGAAGGACGGGCGCTACGCCCACTACGAGCTGCTGTCCTGCAAGCCGGTGGACGCCTACTGCCGCATCAAGAAGAACCAGAACCAGGTGCGCTTACTACGCGTTGGGCATGACGTTGGCAGAGCCAGAGTGCAAGGAGATATTTGCTGAGAGCAGCACAGCAGGGTCTCTTTTACGGGACGCTTGAGCGCTGCAGGAGCTGTGAGAGTGTCAGATTATGTGCAAACTGACTGCTGCAATTGGGAACTGTGCTCTTGAGACTCCTGCAAAGCAGTGTGCAATGGCTGACTGCGCAAATCTGCTGTGTGGTGGCAGAGGTTGCTGGGCACATCTTCAGCTGCAATTCCTGATTGTAGCTACTGTCTGCACAGATCTGCTGGAAGTGGCAGAAGATTGTGACAGCGGAGGCGCAGCGCTCCAATTTCCGCGCCTTCCTGGACGGCGTCCAGTACAGCCGCACCGGCATCCTCCGCTACGAGCGCATCTTCGGGCCCGGCTTTGTCAGCACCGGCGGCCTCGAGACCACCAAGGTCAGCATCACAGGACGCCATACCTTGCTTTTTGGCCTGTGTTGTCATTCGCGTCATAGCGCTCCCAATTCTGAGACCTTCATCCCAATGGTCTGCAATTGCCAGGTGTCCAGGCAGATTCACCGGTGTTTAAGTGCTGTGCTACAATCTATCGCCGATTGGCTGTATACACTGGAAGGCCATGCCAAGCTGTCTGTGATTTGAGCAGTTGGTGGCTGCGCGCAGGAGTTTGTGGCAATGCTGGATCTGAAGGCAGACGAGCGCATCCTAGATGTAGGCTGTGGCATAGGTGAGGCTCCAGTCTCTTTATCCCTGACATTACCATAATGCCACCACATGCTTCAGAGTCGGGCTTGCTGCTCAGCTCTGTGTCTGCTTCAGGCTTTCTGCCCATGCCCTGGAGTCTTGTGAGTCCTCACATGACCTCTGAACGACACTGCTTTTCATCCAGGTGGGGGTGACTTCTTCATGGCTTCCAAGTACGGGACCTACGTCCATGGCGTGGACCTCAGTGTGAATATGGTCACTACTGCTCTTGAGAGGGCATTTGCTGCCAAGGATGGACACAAGGTACAGCTGATTTGCTCACCTCTCCTCATGGATGGGAGGGCCAATTGCAGGCATGATCATGATATATCAGATGTGAGGCTATGGCGGTCTTATGACCCAGCCTGCATGTTGGCTATACTAAATCTCGCCTGTTCAACTCCTACAACCAGATAGAACAGCAAGAGATAGGTTTTGATGGGCAGCTGGTCACGGGAGGTCCTGGCTGTGCAGGTAACCTTTGAGATTGCCGACATCACCAGCTGCGAGCTGGCGCCCGAGTCCTATGATGTCGTGTACTCCCGCGACACCATCCTGCACATCCATGACAAGCCTGCCCTCTTCAAGAGGTGAGCGTCCTAGAGCAACGCCCGGTTTAAAAGCCTGGACTGGTCAGCTATCTGGGCACTCGCCCTGTATGAAGCTGCAGTCTCAAAACAGAGATGTGCAGAACAGTGATTGTGTAGATACTGAGGGAGATTTCTGGGCTGCGCAGGTTCCTGAAGGTGTTGAAGCCAGGCGGGCGGCTGCTAATCTCCGACTACTGCAGGGCGCCCGGGGCGCCCACCCCAGCCTTTGCAGGGTACATCAAGCAGCGCGGCTACGACCTGCACTCTGTGGACGAGTATGGCGCCATGCTGGAGCGTGCTGGCTTCCAGACTGTCAAGGCTGAAGACCGCACATGGCAGGTGGGATCCAAGCTGTCCCTTCAGACAGCCATTGTTGAGTAAGTACTGTAAGCATTGTCTTCCCTGGCCGCCTATGCCAGGTCAACCGCACGCAGCCAGGTGAATCAAATGCGCTTGGTTGAATGAAGGCAGTCAAAGAATAGGCCAAGAGCGTAGCTATTGAGAGGTAAGTCTGACATGATCTGTGCCCTGCTGCAGTTTGAGGCCTCTCTGAAGAGGGAGCTGGAGGTTGCTAGGAAGGGCCGTGCAGACTTCATCAGCGAGTTCTCTGAGAAGGACTACAACGCCATTGTGGGCGGCTGGCAGGACAAGCTGGTGCGCGTGGCCGATGGCGAGCAGAAGTGGGGCCTGTTCACAGCGGTCAAACCGGCAGCCTGAGAAGCTGATGCCTCACAGCAGCCAAGAGCAGCACGCCTCAGCTGTGCAGTAGATGTTGCGCCTCCCGCTGACCCGTGTGGCCTGGGCAGAGTGGCAGGGCCATGCAAGGACGCAGGAGCAGTGCTTTGTGCGGTCAAGCTCAGAGAGCCACGTTGTCTGGTGCCAGTGCCCATGGCCGGCCCTGCTGACCCGTCAAGCAAGGCCTTGTGTATGTGTTGGTCCATGGAAGGCACTCGTCAGGAACATGGGAAAGTGTGCAGTGTCAAATATGTACAAATGCAGGCTCATTTGTCTTTAATGTGAGTGTTGTAGATGATATTCACTATTGAGCCTGCATCTGCTAGAGGCACTATGCTGTGCAGACTTGGTGAGAGTAGTGTGGCATGTCAGGCATCCTGACAGCAAGCTTGCTGTGCATCCGTCAATACTAAGCCAGTCCTTTAGAGTAGCCGTTCAGATATGCATGGGCAGTTTTCTGCTGGTCCTGCACTTAGATCACTGAAGTCGATGCAGTAGAGATCAGAAGCAGGAACACAGTAGATATGCCACTGTCTGCCCAATCTCATCAGGGTTGTGGCTTACAGTTGCTAGACAGAACATGTAAATGACAATGTCAACATGTGACGTCACTGTGATTGTACAGAGCCATCTTTCCCATATAACCTGACCTCAATCGTCTGATGATAGCTGCCATCAGAATTGTACAAACATCCATGAGGGGGCTGTTGCTACACAAGCCACTGCCATAGTCTGCCAGGCTGCATGGTGCTGTAGCACTTCATATCGCACACGCGTTCAGTTGGCAAGCATCCACTCCTGCCTCAAACCTGGTGCCTGCAACATGGCGCGTCTCTCACTGCTGAGTGTTGTACGGCACGTAGAACTCGCTGTGAAGACCACAACCTCAGTCTTATGCAGGCCTTCTGGGGCAGACAACTTTTGCTGCGCACACAACGCTGCTACAAGCCTGGGATGAGAGGTCACACATATCATGGTTGAGAGGATGGAGATGTGCACAAGCTACGAGCCATCAAGTATCAACAAATGATCCCACACCAGAAGCCCTTCGGAATTGCGCTCCTCTTTGTTCAGGCAGACGGTCAAGCAGTGCCTGTACAGGTGCTAAGAATTCCCAGACATCCCGAAGGAATGCTGATCTGTGTCAGAAGAGTATCAACATCGGGCCATGCGATGCTGATACAGACTGCGTGGGCCAGAACGAGTGCAGAGCTAACTGACCTGGACATCACTGGGGCTCCCCGTAAGATCAAGGGCAGCATCACCCTGCTGTGGCAAAATGATGTCCTGGCAGGGGGTTCTACCCCAGCAGCTGCTGCTGCATCTGCAGGATCATAGGCATGACTCCCTGCAGCACACCGCTCAGGCTCTGTGCCGGCCGCCCGCCTGCCATGTGCACCTGCACTGAACTCCTCCTTTAGCATTTCTGAGGAAATGACAGCTGACCACTGTAGTGCATCCCAATCAGCCAGTCACCCAGAACATGCTGCTGCAATACCTACTCTTCAGAAGATGACGCTGTAGTCTTGCACCATTGTTCCGTAGGAGGAAACTTGCAACAGGTGCTCTGCTGACATGGACAGAGAATTGGCCGTCATATAGGTGGCTCTCTGTCTTCATAGGTTGCACAGCAGACAAACAAAGCCACTGAGATGGCAGGCAGGGGGCACACTTCTGATGGGCTGACCTGGATGGTCTGCCCTGCTGCAGTGCGCACGGAGATGGCGCCCTTCTGCACGGCAGGAGCGGGCAGGGGCGCCATAGCCTGCACAGGGCAGTTCCAAAGACTTGTCAGAATGGAGCTCTGGCATCATTGCAACAGCACTGCCATTCAACATCTTTAACACAGCTGCAGCAGTTTCTGCTCTCAATTTGCTACAACTTGCTTCAGGCCCCCTCAAACCTGTCTTGGAGGGCCTTCAAAGTCTCATTTTGCTGTGCCTAGGCTCGGGGGAACATTTCTCACCTGAGGAGGTGTGATGCACCATCCGTGTTGCGAGCATGTCCTAGGCCGGCACAGGAGTGCATCCACGCCGCACTCTGCTGCTTGTCTGCAGGATGCATCTGCGTACAGGTCTGGGACGTGACAACAGCTCTGGAAAACGTCCTGCGATGCACGGCCCTCCTGCTTAGTACTCTTCCATCGCATGCTGCCATTCTGACAGGGCCCAAAATACCCTGAATGCTGGAGGACTGTGTAAAGACCCATGTGCAGATGCAAACGTCGCTGATGAGTGCATTTCGTGACGCCGACAAACACCTGCAGGCCCTTGATCTGTGCAGGCACAATAAGCGAGCGCAGCAAAATGTGTGGCTGGGTGCCCCGGCGGACACAACTCCTCACCTGAATAGGCTCTGGACAAATGCGCCTGTCGAGCGCTGAAGGCAACAAAGGCCCGCGACTATCTGAGTTCCAGTCGGCCCTTCTTTGCTTCTGGACATCAGCTGAGCTCCCATCCACAAAGCTTTCCTCTCGGAGTGTCTGCTGTTGTTTGGCCTCGACTATCCCGAAGCAATCAGTCCCCTTCCTCACATCACCAGCTAGCCTGGCATCATCTGCATTCTGAGGAGTCCCAGGGCTGCTGCTACCCTGGGTCAAGATTACATTTGGGCCACTGGGGCCGCTCATTGGGGCCTGAACAGGCTCCTGAAGGGCTGGGTGGCCAATTCGTATAGGATGCCCTTCTGTCGTGAAAATGTAGTTGTTGGCCTGCGCAGGTTGCCTCAATGCTGAGTACATGAACCAAAGTAGAAGCCCCAGGATGTAGGCAACAGGTTCAGGCTGGATTGAGAGCAATTGCCAAGCCGCAGCAGCTCCCAGCAATTATGATGGAGGTGCAGCTTGTGAACAAGGCGCTCACCTTCCAGAAGGTGCTGTCTGCAGTGAGGAAGGCATACTTACAGGTCTCCGCTAGAAAGTATGAGGGCATGTGGTCCTCCTGTGCATGAAAGCTCACATTGTGGAGTGTCACAACATGGAGTCGAGCAGAGTCCCGTATAGTGTGTTTTGCAGCCCTTGCCTTTCTCACTTTGCTATATGCAGTGATACACAGGAGCGCAGGATGGTACTATGTGTTGCCTACACAAGTACGTCTATTTATGGAATTCCCGTCCAAGCTTCTGGCACTTGGCAGAGATGCTCTTCTGAGCTGCTGCTCAGATTAACTTTTTCAAAACGTTTTCGAGGCAACTTCATCCTTACCTGCTCCATGCTGAGCACGCTGCGGATGCTGGCAAAGCCTCCCGGCACCCTGGTATGACTGTTCAGGCTGTCCACCATAACTGCAACCGCCTCCCTATACATCTCCTTTCCAGTCGCCTGCACAATCCATTAACAGTATCTTCCCAGATATCATGATGTGCAGGGTCCTAGTTCTGCGTAGCAGGATGCAATCCATCTCTACATTCAGTCTATACTGTGAGGAGGTTTTTTGCTAGACAGGGCTCGCTTTTGTGACTGTACAGGGAACAATTAGGAGAAGACCCCATAGAATTTGCGCACTGGGTGGGGCTTCACAGCTGGTGCACACCTCATGCAGGTAGAAGGCGCTCTCTATGAGCTCAGGGCGCAGAGGGTAGTACTGCTCAGTTGGGTGGATCGCCCCGCCCAGGCCCATGTCCAGGGTGAACCTCTCGGGCAGCAACCCAAAGCGCTGCCAGAGGCTGAAAAATGCCCCAAATGTCTCCTCAGCAAGGTCTATGTCCCCTGCCAGGACCTGCATGCCTGCATGATTGCACATGGGTGAATACCATATCACACCCTCCTTGCACCAACTATGGCTGCTCGAGGTGAACAATGCTTTGTGCTTGGGCACCCCCGGCATGTGCCCTGTGTCACATATAGTCGCTACTATTCCCTACAGAGCAGGTGGACCCCTGATTTGGGAGCCAAGCACTTCACAAGCTCCACGAAGAGGTACACCAGCTTCTGTCTGTGTGGAGTACCTTATTCAAAGACATGCCTGTGGCACCCTGCTCAGCAGTGACACCCTCAGTTGCCCACACCTGCTATTAATCAGGCACGACTTCGCAGAGATCAATACCTGGCCAGAAGGCCTGCAGGGAGGTGAACTGGCGCTGTGTGGGCAGGCCACCCCAGATGTCTGCATTGTTGTACCAGGGCCCTAGTTTGTAGAATCTCAGAGCGGCAGTGTAGGCCTCCTTGAACATGATCCAATACTCCTCATCCCCTACACAGAAGCTGCATCTTTGTACTTGAACAGCACGGCATGAGCACATTGTGATGCTCGCAATACCAGTGATGGCACAGCCGTCATAACGAGGCCCTGCTTCTCTAATTATCATCCAGAAGAACACCTGATGCTGTCAGATGCAGACTGAACCTCAGTGGCACTCATAACAGTGCCAGCTGTGAAATGCTAGCGCTGATGGAAATATGCACCTTGAGGCATGCTAGACATGAGGAGCAGGCCTACCAAAGAGGATGTAGGCCTTCAGCAGGTACTCGTAAAAGCTATCTGCCGAGGCGCCGATCCCACCATTGTTATCCAGCCACACGCCATATGTCATGTCCAGGGAAGTCCCTGCATCACACACCCTATCGATCCTGGCTGCCTCAGCTGTTGAGCTCAGCTGCTGCACTATAGTCCTCAGATTTATGTCAGAAGGAGACCTGCTCTGAGTGCTGTTCTGAGAAGGGCATATGAGAACAGGAGGGGGCCCCACCAAACAGGCCCAGAGGCGTGCGCATGGCCCATAGCCTCCGCAGCGCTGATCTGGCGGCCTGCTCAAACTCTGGGCGCCCTGCATGCAGATGACATCAACAATGTCATTCCGGGAGAATTTCCCTGCCTGCTGCAGGACTCATTGATCTGAAGCACTGTCATGCCTCCTCCAGATCAGGTTTCTCAGGCCCTATCTATCACTCTACATGACAATTCACATTAAGCCTTCGGGGGCCTGAAAGGTGCTGCGTGGCTGTCACAGGACTGGCCAGAGATACCTGTGAGGCGTGACAAGATCCCCATCTCTATGCTGAAAGACCCCACTGCAGCAGTATTTGTCTCAAAGACTGTCTCATTGGCATGCACGCCATGCCGCAGATTCACCCAGGGGTAAGGCATGCCTGCATGCCAACCAGGACGTGAGTCAGTGCAGCGCCGCATGCATGCAGCATGTTCCACTGCAGCTCAGAAGCCTTGAAAGAGCATGTGCATACCAAGACCAGCAGGCTGAATTCATATTGCCTTATTCAGCACACTATGTCAGACAAGTCTTGTCCAGGGATTTCAGACCTGTGGGTGAGGCTGTAAATGCCGGCAGGAGGCGCTCGCCCAGCTGGAGCGCCAAATCAAGCAGACCTCCAGCGTATCCCCCTGACATGAGGCCCAATGTGGGATTCTCTGCCAGTAAATGGGCACTAAGTAATCCCCCCAAGAGGCGGATGTTCATCTCAAAAGCATTGGCTCTGACATCTAGATCAAACGTCAGCTGCAGCATTGCAGAAAGCATTCAGGAGGCGCAGACTCAAGGTGAGGCACGGCACCAACAATATAGCAGGGTGCACAGGACTTTGGGGTGTATACATCAGGGGAGACAGGTCTGGCCATTTGAATTGATAGCGTGGGTGAGCGCGCACATTCTGGACCAGCCAATTTACACCCATCTCAAAATTGGGACGGTCTCCGATGACAGCAAGAGTGCTGAGCGCATCTATAAGAGATAGCGCACAGCCTGAATAGCCAATGTTGCTGTGCAGCCCCTGGACATTCCCCAGCTCCCCTGCAAACCACCTCAGATGTCACCTCGCACACCTCGGCCCAAATTTTATGGAGGTCGGTGGCAGAGCAGGGGCTGCCTGACTTGCTTGAAGGCGGTTAGTGCATACTACTCACCTAGAGAATCGGTGTATGTGCTGGAAAGGGGCTTGAGCTCGTCATGCGGGAAGGCATGGGTCATGTAGCCATTGAAAGCATGATAAAACCTGCAGGACAGCAGACGCAAATTATATTCATTATCTATCAGCGGGAAATGGTCATCTGTGGAGGAGGTAGGTCGAAGCATACATCTCAGTCGCCTGAGCCTTCAGGTCTGGGAGGCCTAAGCCGATAATACCAGCCCTTTGGCCATCTGCACTTGGCGTTCCGGCCCCTCCACAGACTCCTGCAGTAAGGTGACAGAAGAATAAACCGGGAGTGGTCCGTACGCTGCATATACTGGGCCGTATGGAGTTGCTGTACCTTTCCCGCTGCATTTGGAGAGGCACGCCACTCCAAGGAGCAGAGCCAGTAGCCCACGCCATTGCATGTAGAAATTAAAGTAAAGCTAACTACTCCGCTGGCATTTGAAATTGCCTCTGAAAGTGTAACTCTCTTTCCAGCCTGAATATGCTCTAAATTGTATCAGGACTATATTTCGCGTTGTTGCCTCCTGCGTGCACATTAGGCTTCCTTCTGACCAGAATGTCTCTGGCATGTCAGTTCCGTGCAATAGGTATACTGCCTTGTTCTCGCCACCATGCCTGGGTGCAGCTGTGCAGCTGACGTCACTCCGAACTCCGAGAACGGTTTCTCCGTAACTCCGGACATAACGACGAGGTGAGAAGGATTGCTCTGAAGAGTCTCGTCATCTTGGAAGGATGCCGCAGACAAGTGTACAGCGATCGATAGACCAGTCAGTCGCTTTGCGGCTTGCGATGATCCACCTCTGGTCTCCGCTGCCGAGGAGTCCGCACTCCCGGCTTTAGCTCTGCGCCCAGAGATGAGGAGCAGAATCGGTGCGAAACAAGGATAGCTTGTATGTGTATCAACAGTACCAAGACGTAGAGATGTATGCGGCGACCCTAAAAGTTGCCGCGACCAGACTACAGAATTGCAATGCCTGACCAATATACACCATTGCAGGTTTGCAGAAGGAACCCACGCTGCAGGATGAGAGCAACTCAAACTGCAACAGCAAATCAGCTGGTATTGCTGCTGCACTATGTAACTTCATGCGTTCATGTTAGTCAAGGGTTGTACGTTCAACTTCCTATGCTCATGAAGACTTCCAGGGGTCATTGGGGTCCACAACCTCTGCCTGTACAGGCTCAGCCGTGCTGCTGCTAGAGGCTGCTGCATCTGCTTTGGCTGGGTCTGCGTTCACTGCCAGGCCAACCATGCTGTATATCCTCTGGGCAAACTCCCGAGGGTTGTCCACTGAGAAGCCACTGGTCACCAGTGCTGTGTCGTACATGAGCTCTGCAACTGCCTGCACAAACCACAAAGGGGCTCAAATATGATTCTCAGAAACATGAAGCATATGTCAGAAAGCACAGATTGTCAGGCATACTGTAAGCTTGTGATCAGCCGCCAAGCTCTACGTCACAAGCTGGGACACTCTGCCTCGACACTTGACGTCAGGAGGCAGGTACAACACTACCATAGAGCAGGGTGGCCTTGCGCAGCACCAAGATGCTAGCATATTGCCTGCGCACTCAGCTGACCCTCGCAAAAGATGCCCATGCCAGAAACATAGCTTCAAAGCACTGATCAGTTGATGTAGGGTTGCGCACCTTGGCGCCGCTGGCATCGCTGTCGACCTTCTGCTTGAGGGCCTGCACGATGGGGTGCTCGGGGTTGATCTCCAGGGTCTTCTTGCCCTTCATGTACTCTGCCGCGCGGCTGTCACCTAGCGTCTGCATGGCCACCACAATCTCACCACCCTCGCAGCATTTTGTGTTGGTGCACCTTCATGAAGATGACGCTGCAAGGCATGCAGCAATCATTCACACACACTTCCACAGTTGGCCGCCATAGGTCACATTTTCCATACATAGCTCTAGCCCAGCTCAGCCTGATGACCGCATCTGCATGCTTGGCATCTTTGCCTGCCTGTGCATTTGCACTATGCTGACGAGGTACACCTGACTTTCAAAGATGCGCCCAATAAGCTCCGCCCAGCATAGGTGAGAGCACACACTCAGCCTCTGGGTCATGATAAACTTGCCAGGCATGAAATCTATTGTTTTCATGAGTCCTGCACACGTCGACCTCATGCAGAGAGCATACCTGGCTCTTCATGATGCGCTCCTGGTAGGCGGACCAGCCAAACTTGGAGGTGACGAGGGCGCAGGGCGAATCGGCCAGGCGGCGGGAGACGGCCACCTTCTCCACGCGCTCGCCCAGGGTCTTCTGCAGGAACTCCGTCAGCCCCTTGTACGCCTCGCTCGTCTCCTCGACCTGCGTGCAGAGTTGAGAGCCTCAGTCCTTGGTTCTAGCAGTTCAGCGGAGCAAAGGAGGCTCTGCATCAGCTGCAGACCCCCCAATAGGCCGTTGTGTGCCTCACTCAATTCCACATGCCGCAGGTATACAGCACAGCAGCTGCAACCATTCCATGCTGTGGCATGTGCAAGCCAGTGCGTCCGGAACAGGGCTTGTTATTGGCAATTTGAAAGTTCAGGCAGCCAGTCACAATGAACTCAAGAAGCGAGATGAGTCTTCCTCGCCAGCTGTAGCACAAGTCTTTATCGTCATCCCACAGGAGCAGCATACGCAAGCTGATGACAATAAGTGACAAAGTGCTTGGCTGTCACTCAGGTTGCGCACCTTCTTCTTTTCATCCTCTGCTACATCTCCAAGGTCCAGGTCTTCCCTGGTGACATCCACAAACTTGAAGTCCTTGAAGTCGCTGATGTTGTTCAGGGCCGGCTCATCAATTGGCTCTGTCAGGTACAGCACCTGCAGAACACACTTTCAATCATGCCCATATTCAGAGCTTTTGGCAACGCAACAACTTTTGTTGCTTGCCTGCCAGGTGTTGGAAGTCCAGAGCTCTCAAGTGTGGACGTGGCAGATGATACGTCAATGCTGCTTGCACCACTGGAGCAGGCAAGCATTTTTGCTGACACAATGACCTACCTCCAGGTCCTTCTTGATGAGCTGTTCCACAAAGGGAGCGCTAGCTGCGGCTGCCAGAGAGTCAGCAGCGATGTAGTAGATGCTCTTCTGGCCCTCCTTGGCGCGCTCAGTGTACTGCTCCAGGCTGATCACATCGTCCCCGCTCTTGGACGAGGGGAACCGCAGCAGCTCCGCTATCTGCTTCCTGCACCGTGCGAAACCACCGTCAGAAACCCTCAGCACACACTGACTTGCATCGATTCAGTTGTTCGTCCAGCGTGGTGCCACTTCAGAGTGAACAGCTCCACAGCGTGACTGTCCCCTTTGTACGCATGTGAGGCTATAATATTGCCCTCATCTCAGCTGGGGACCCTTACTCTTGCTTGGTGTCATGGGCAGCCAGGGTGCAAACAGCCCTGGCATGTCTGCAATGTGTCAGTACAGGGGGTCAGTGATGTGGACCTCACTTGTTGGCCTGGTCCTCGATGGCGCCCAGCTTGATGAACTTGCCGAAGGCGTCCCAGAAGGTCTCGTAGTCCTTCTTGCCGTCCTTCTCAGGGCGCTCCGCCACCTCCTTGAGCAGGTCCAGCGAGCGCTTCACCAGCTGCTTCTTGATCACCCGCACCACCCGCGACTCCTGCAGCAGAAGCGTGACATCCATGTCAGATGCAGGGGCAAGCATTGCAGCCACGTTGATGACATCCTGAACATGCGCCAGCAGCGCCAAGTAACGGATCCTGCAGTAGCTGCACCATTTAGGGGCAGATGCAGTTGTGAAAGCGCATCAATTTCACCCTGCTATGAGCTTGTTGTCTGTGCACACGCAGGGAGCACAACTTATTACAAGTTGCTGCCTGCTCCTGTCCTTGTAATGAGAAGTCGAAAGGAGCCCTCCTGAAGAGCACTCTGGGATAGATGCTCCAGGTGGCCAGACTGCCCTTCTCGTTGGGTCATCATCCAGGAGAGCCTTCTATCCGAGATGACGACCCAGCTACAAGCCAAGTGTGGCCCCCTCGGAGGCGCTTTCCCAACACACCAGGTCAGTTTGAGGAGTGCCCTTAGGGCTGCCCTATGAGACAGGACCCACAATAAGGGTATGGCTGGCCAAGGGGGCTTTGAGAATCCCCACCTGAAGGATTTCCCGAGACACATTGAGGGGCAGGTCGGAGGAGTCAACAACGCCCTTCATGAAGGAGAGGTAGCGCGGCATCAGGTCCTCGTCAAACTCGTCGCTGATGAACACGCGCTTCACAAACAGCCGGATGTTTCTGCTCTTCTTCATCCAGTCCTGCACCCCAAGCGTCCGGCTCTATCAGATTGCGCTACACTGGAGCATTGGCTTGCACAGGCTACCAGCAATGACCAAGAGCTAAAGTACAGGTAGCAGCACAAGCCTCTGCAACATACAAA
The DNA here is from genome assembly GCA_963930925.1 of Coccomyxa viridis. Taxonomy (NCBI): domain Eukaryota; kingdom Viridiplantae; phylum Chlorophyta; class Trebouxiophyceae; family Coccomyxaceae; genus Coccomyxa; species Coccomyxa viridis. The sequence continues at coordinate 3,174,458 of CAWVOJ010000013.1, read as the reverse complement.
TTTAGCCAGGTCAGGGCTGGGCACAGATGTCACTGCTGCACTGCATGCACTACAACATCTCTCAGCAATGCACTGCATTGGGCTTGGCACTGCAGATCGAGGGTGGGCATCTGAGGGCGGTGCAGACCTGCTGCTCGAAGGGGGCCATGCCGGGGACGAAGAGGAGGGCGGAGAACTCGATGGTCCCCTCCACGTTGAAGTGCGTCTGCGCCAGGGGCTCCAGGAACTCCCGGAAGGTGGTCGTGAAGAAGGTGTTGTACTCCTCCTGACCGACCTGCGCAGCAGCTGAAAGCGTTCCAGCGGAGGTAAAGTGTCCTCAAAGGCAATCCACATGGTTGTTCTGCCCCAACCTTTGTGTGCACCCACTATTGTTACAACAGAGCATGACCCACTTGGGGTGAGACCAGCCTCAGCAAGGGCGTCCTTTATAAGCTGCAGCGCTGACCAGCTCAGAAGATCTTCTCTGCCCATAAATACAGGAGAGCTCTGCAATGTCAGGCATCAAACATGGTATAACCCCATAAGGAAGTATGTGCAGAGTCACTAGGAGAGGGCTCACATCCTTGGGGGTGCGCGTCCAGAGGGGCTTGTTGTCGTTCTGGACACGCCAGTCCCAGACGTCCTTGCCCTCCGACTTCATGACGGGCTCCACCGGGTCGGCCTTCTCCTTGCCCTCCTTCTTGGCCTCCTCCTCCGCCTTCTCCTGCTTCTCCTTTGTGGCTGCCTCATCCAGCACCTGCACAGAGAAGAATGGTGATCACAACCTCTGTCAGGCACATTACAGGGTTCCCTGTGCAGGGAGATGAATCAAGACCAACCTGCGTCTGAACTGCTCGAGTGGCAGAGCAAGACTGGAACAGGGTCTGATCTGTACGGCTTGTACAAGTGGCTCTGTGCTGGCATGCAGGTACCTCATGCCTTCCCTGCATAGCCCTTGCCGCTAAAGTTCACAATCCAAAGGCTGGAAGGAGTAAAGCACTTGCACTTGGACGGCAGCAGCGCATTGCGATAGTGTGGCTGACACATGTCCTGGTGGCTAGCAACAGCATGTCATTGGAAGGCAGACCGAGCCATGCAGAAGGCATGTGATGTAGGGTGTATGCACCTGGTCATACTCTGTCTTGGTGGCCCAGAGCTTGATGGGGAACTGGATGAACTCGCTGTACTGCTTGATGAGGGCGCCAAGCTTCTGCGCGTCCGCCAGGTCCTTGGCGTCCTGCTTCAGGTGCAGCGTGATGCGCGTCCCCCGCTTCAGATCGCTTGCATTGTCCTCCCTCACCTGCATGCCACAGCTGGCTAACCCCAGAGCTTCCCGGTGGCAAACAGCGTGGCATTCCTGGGTACTGATAGTCATGGCTGTGCAGCATGGTGGACCAGCGTGGTTTGAATGCTGAGACCCTGGGTAACTATCTGCTGAAGAACAACGACAATGACCTTCAGGCCTTACTCAATCTGTACCACTTGAAGAGGATTCGCCAAGAATAATGACTGTGGCAAGGCTCAAGGCTTTGCAGTGATCTTGCCAGCACAGCCAGTACTGCCGCCAACAGCACCACAACTTGCACAAGAGAAAGACAGAAGCGCAGGCACTGGGGCCTCACCACATACTGGTGGCTGCCTGAGGCAGACTCCCAGAACCACTGCTGGCTCTCCTTGTGGCTCTTGGTCTGCACCGAGACCTTGTCCGCCACCAGGAAAGCGCTGTAAAAGCCCACGCCAAACTGCCCGATCAGATTGGCATCCCCCTTTGACTCCTTCACCGCCTCGGCAAACTTTGCTGTGCCTGATCTGGCGATGGTGCCCAGGCTCTGCAGTAGGTCTTCCCTCGTCATGCCAATGCCTGTGTCCCTGCAATAACAACATAACATCTAGCACCACACAGAACCATTGTAAAGTAGAAAAGGAAAAGGACATGGCTAATTCCCCTTAAAGCCAAATTCACGCATGTGGCTTGCTTGTGATCTCTGCTCAGAGCCCAGTGCGGCCCAAACATTTCTTAACAGTCGCTTTAGCATGCTGGGAATGGTGGCTGTGTCCTCGAAATGTCAAGACTTGACGCGAAACTTACTCTATGGTGATGGTCTGGGCGTCTGCGTCAGCTTTGATGCGGATCTCCATTGTGTCATCATCCCCCAGCGCAGCCCTGTCCGTCAGCCCTATGAAGCGCAGCTTGTCCAGCGCATCGGAAGCGTTGGACACCAGCTCCCTCAGGAAGACCTCCCGGTTGCTGTACAGGCTGTTGACTATCAGATCCATCAGCCGGTCAACCTGCACATGGGCAGGACCTGCTCAGTCATAAGCCCTAGTACTCTTACTTGCTCCCTATCTGTGGCGCTGCAAGCATGTTTAGCTGTGCCTGTCTGGTGAGCCTTTAGTGGCGAAGAAAGGCCTGGAACAGCGAAAATGCGTACGCATCTAAGATAAAGCATCTTGTGACAGAGCATGGAGGTAGCATGGGGTCCTCACCTCTGCCTGGTAGGTAAAGGTTTCTTCCTTTGCTGCAGTGGCTGTTGCGGCTGTGACGTGCAAGGCTCGCCGCCTGGATGCCGACTGGGATGCCAGAGTCCTCAGGCATGCTGCAGACAGGCTCCCTGCTGCACGCTGCCTGAGTGCTGCCTGGTGTGCCCTTGAGCACTGGGGAGAGTGCCTCAGGGGCAGGCATCGCGATGATGTGCTGCACGCCGCCATGGTTTCTGGCATAGCGCTTGCCATGGTCCTCATCTGGAGAGGAACGCTTCGGCGTCAGACTGCCATTCACGGAACCTTTACAGACAATGCTGCACTAGTCGCTCCAGTTGTCATTTTGCGCTTTGTATGTTGCAAAGAATAGAAGCTCCGCTGACACTGCTCCAGCCCTTCTCAACAGCCCAATCCATGAGAGGCGGACACCCTTCCGAAACTTCTAGTAAAAGCAATGCGTTGGTATATGCGAAGCGACACAGCCCTCTCATACACGCACATCCCTTTTATTTTTAGAAGAATCGTTCTGCAAGAATCGCTCTGCAAGACATAAGATGCTTGGCATGGAGGAGGGCCAGTATGAGGGATGTTGATCTGGTGGCATCAGTACTGACCTTGCTGGACTGCTGCGATAGTGAGGTGAAGGCTGCTACCATCAATCTGCGCATGTAGATCGCATGCAGATGGGCTTGTAGTATCTAGGTCCAGAACGCTTCATGGCGTTGCAGAAAGCACCGAGAGTGATGTGTCGCCGCATCGCGAGCCTGATTAAGCAACAGGACCCATCCCTTCCGTAACTGCTGCGCTGGACAAAATTTTTCTTCCTTCTGCATCTTGCATAGCTGATGTAACAGCATCCGCGCTCAGCATCGCATGGCAATGCTCGGGAGCTTAGTGCCTCTCTAAGTGAAAAGGGGGTAAGTATGGATCGATCACGGCAGCCAGCGGTGTGCGCTTCTTTTGCTATATACGCACACTAGCAGAGCGCAGAGAGTCTTCACAACATGCCTGACCTGCGAGCCCAGAGGCACCGGGCCAAGGATGCATACCTGACCGAGGACCTCTGATTCCGCGTCAGCGAGCACATGACACCAGAAGAGTGGTGCAAAGCGGCTGGGGCATGCAGAACATCATATTACATGCCTCTAAAATGGGCCAGGCTACCTTCGCGGCTTCCGCCAGAAGGTTTGCAGAGACCGGCGACTTCCCTCTTGGGTTTTGATACTTTTCACGCATTCGAGGTTCTACTGAAGTATCCCAGATCGCCACGAGCACCTGTGCAAAGCATGCTTAAGGCTTTCTATGCTTAACAAGGGTTGTATGCAAGCTTTTCAAGCGCCCAATCTGAGCACTTTCACAAAGTGGCGTACAGACATTCATCTTGTCGTTCCCTGCTAAGGAGGTCTTCGAGATGGTCCATACTCTGCAGCGTGGGCTTTCATCTTGAAGCGGTCCGGGAGGCCGACTGGCTTGGAGGTGGACTTCCATGCCGTCACGATGGAGGAAGACGGAACACACAAGGACACTGAGACCAAAGGCATCCAGCAAGCTAGGCTGCTCTTGCAGCACGTCTGTAGCTCTGGCATAGATCTAAGGGACTTGGAGGAGCTGCACGTCCTTGGGAAATACCCTTGCTGCTATTTAACTCGCGTCTTGACAACAGAAGCACAGCACTCCCAGCACTCTTGCCAGCATGGCTGCAGCCTTCCAAAACTTGCAGGTGTGCATTGCCCCTCACATAGACGCAGTATGTGAGCCAGTCAGTGTGTTCTTGACAAATAACAATAGGCTCCAAAAGCCTGCCTCTGGACACCTGCCAACATGACACACTTGCTTCAGACGTTGGCATGGCATAGCAGCCCAAAACAGTAGATGTGAAGGGGTGCCTCTGTGCATGCAGGTGCTTCATGTGGCTTGTGACGCAATGCTTTTCATGCCGGCCTTTAGCAGCGTGCGGCATCTGGTTGTAGAGCAGATCGACATGAAGCCAGTCACTGAGAGTCTCCCTTGCCTGCCTTTTCTGGAGACGCTGAGCCTGGAAGTCACAGAAAACGCCCTCGAGACTGCGAGGTAGTACAACTCTTCCTCGCTTGGTGTCGTTCTACAGCATGCAAGAGTATCCTCTCCCCTGCCGACTATGCCCATCATGGCTTCAGACCTCTCTGACAAGGGTAAGTCGTGAGATAGTTTGCCTTATTGCACCCTATGCAACTGATGCTGCCGACTCCAACGCATGAAGCTAAGGCAAGCCATCAGTAAGCCATCTGCCTCATTGGTAAAGCCTCAATGCTTGGCAATTGATTTTGCAGCCCAGGCAACCTGGACTGCTATGCGCACACCCACCTGCAGCATGTGCACCTGAAGAGCTTTGTGCCAAGCCAATACCGCTTCAGGCCTGGGTGCAAAATACACGGTGCATGGTCGGCAATGGACACCATGGATCAAGAGCAAGATTTCCTCAGCTGGGCAGCCTCTGATATCTGGCTACTGGAGGGAGCAGTTGCATCCATCAGCATTGAATTCCCTCGCGACGCAGCTTCCTGTCAGGGAGACATTGGGGTAAGACCCTTCAGCCCTGTGCCACCTGATAAACTTGCTTGCCACGGCAAAGCTGTGGCATTGAGAGCGGTGTCAAGGTCATTGTGGCACATCGCCTCTCTCAAGCTCTTGCTATGGAACTTCACTGGCCACCCTTCATGATTTAGCTGCAAAAAGGGTGACACAAACTCAAGATTTCTCTCTGGCATAGCGGCTTATCTGGTTTTGATTTGCAGGCAGCCCTTACCAGGATATTCAGATCTGGCCACAGCTTTGATTATGTGGAGCTTGTCTTTGGAAGGATAGGGACTGCCAATGCCCCTCTGTGCCTGCCCAACCTGGAGTCCACAAAAATTCTGCGCATCGTTGGGGTTTTGGGGTGCCACATCCGTCTGAGTCATCACATGGCATTGCAATGGAGGAATGTTGACATTGTGTCAGCAAGGGACGCCACACTGGATTTTGGGCGCGACTGGCAATTTCTCCAGGATGTTGAGAACTTTTGCATTGGCTGCAAATCTCTTCCAGGTGTCACATGCATCCAGCTGACTCAAGAGATGAGCAGTCTGGGCAGGAAGGTATACTATGAGGGCAGCAATTTTGAGTTGTGGCTTAGCAGCTTTCATAAGGACGGGGAAACACGCAAGCGCTTTGACGCGCTCGTTGAGTGCGGGTGCCAGGCATGCCTCGGATGCCTGCACCGGGGTGGAAAGCTGCCTAAAGGCTCCCCTGTGCCCAAAGCCTGCTAGATTTCATAGCCCTTCACATTGCGGCCTCTATTCAGTAGCCCTCCTTCTAGCGCTGCCAACAATTCAGCTCTTTGCTCCCAAAGTGGGTGCTGTTAGCTGTTTCCTTTACTGTTCAGCCTTGCATGGTTACTTTTACATACGTTACTTTATCAGCTTGATTACCAGCAGTGCGCACCTGGGATGTCAGCATTTGCCTCAACATCCTATCAATGCCAGCAAGCCGTGCCGGTGAATTACCTCACAGCAACATTGGGAGTCTGCTGAGTATGTTTCACTGGTGTGAAATACATTTGACGCCTGTGCTGAGCCACCACCAAGCAGCCTTTGCGTCACATCGCAGCGTGTAGCCATACATGGCCCCCTTCCTTACCACTCTATAGCTACGTGTGCCATGCAGAGCGGTCCAGAGTGTCCTTTCTATCCAGTTCAAAACTGTGGCATGATATATTGAGTAGGCACGGATCAAGAAGATGTGGCATGTTTCAGTGTGTTTGATGCAACATTGCTGATAAAGAAGCCTCTAGCTATCATAGCTACACGATGCCAGCATGATGCCAGCATGATGCCAGCCTATTTGTGCGCCTAGCAGTTCTCTTAGTGACCTGAGCGACTCGAGCCACTGCTTATAGATTAAGGCAGTGCTATGATCAACGAAGACCATGCTCAGCTTCCTGCAGGAAAGCACAAGTGGCCCTGGCTAGAGGTGTTGGTGCTTTGACTTGGTGATTCAATGAGTGACTCAGCTTCAGCCTTGCCGTCGTCATGGCATTGCAACAGCTTGCATGCTTGCTTCAGCACTGCTGGTAAGTTGTCAGGCAATCTAAGGCTCGGAGCCCAATAGAGAGGGGGAGTTCTACAATCTGCAGTGAAGGAAAGGTCTGCAATTATTAGCAGGCAAAATAATATCTAACCCAAACTGAGACCTTATTGAAGAAGGACACAAGTAATCATTATGATAATGATTATTAGTGCAGTGCTCAGGGAAAAGCAAACGCCACACACACATAGTGATCTACTGATCTGACTTGCCAGCCCACCGGGCTACTGCAGCAGCAAGGTGCAGAGTGCCACCATCAGCCTTTACATGCCGACTGCATGCAGGTGACAGGCAACACAAGATGCTTGAAGCTTCATGGCACTAGTGCAAACAGCCTAGTGCGAGCCTGATCAAGCAACTGAATCCGTAACCGACGCGCTGGAGCCATATTTAGCCTATCACTGCACCTTGTGACCTTGGTACCAATATATGCGTGTGATATCGCGTGGCAACGCTTGCGACGCAGTGCGTCTGTACATGGGTCGGAGATGGAGTGCACCTCGACCATGGGACTACCTATTATCACCTTGTAGCGTATAGTGGCAGCTATTGTGAAACGTCTCTGTGCAGTGGACGGCTTAATACTGTCTCGATACTATAATAATGCTCAAAGTCCCGAGGCAGCGGACCAAAGAGCCCCATCTGACCGAGGACCTATGGTTTCGCATCAGCGAGCACATGACGGTGCAGGAGTGGTGCAAAGCAGCGGGAACCTGCAAAACATCATACCAAATGCCTCTGAAGTGGGCCAGGTTAGGATGGCACCATCCACCGGAAGGTTTGCCCCAACCGTCCGGTACCACCAGCAGTGACCAGCGACTGTCTTTCCCTGGATCCGGCATCATAGAGGTAGCCCATGCATTTGCATTGTCATACATATGCATGAAGGCCTGATCTATGTCATTCCTACACAGAAGTCTTCTCAAGCAAACAGACTTTCAAGGACTCCCCTCCACTAATTCTTGAGAGTGTCCATGGCCTGCAGCTTGGGCTTTCATCTTAAAGCGGTCTGGAAAGGCGGTTGGCCTGGAGGTGGACTTCAAGGCCGTCACCGCATATGCCAATGGAACATACAGAGATACAGACACCATGGGCATTGAGCAGGCAAGGCTGCTTCTGCAATGCATTAGTGGCTCGCCTAAAGCTTTCAGAGAAGTAGAGGAGCTGCGAGTCCGTGGCAGAAATCCCGCCAATAATCAGGATCAGAGCCGCGAACTGACAAAGGAAGCGCTGACCACCAGAAGCATGGCGCTTGCCAGCATGGCTGTTGCCTTCCAAAGCTTGCAGGCCCGCACCGCCCACACCTCATGCACATGTGGTGCAAGACAATGTTATGGAAACGCAACTCCCAGTATTGCAGAAAGTAATTCGTGGAGGCGGCAACACAATGCCTTGCTCTTGACGTCGATGTGCTTCAAGCTGCCTGCTGAATTGTAAACACACTGGATAACGCCCACGAGGTCATGCAGGTGCTTCATATGGCATGTGACGAGCTGCTTTTCATGCCAACCTTTTGCAGCGTGCGGCACCTACTTGTCGAGCAGTTTGACCTGAACCCTGTCATTGTGAGTCTTCCTACTCTACCCTTTCTGGAGACCTTGAGCCTGATACAGACACAAGGTGAAGAGACTCATATAAGGTAACTTGAGCCCGCTCCACATGTTGGTGTTTTGGTGTGGGGACGACACTATCCACTTGTATGGTGCAGCCTGCAAAAGAGTACCGGTGCCACCTGCTGACTCTACATGGGAGTCTGTGAGATCTTCTTCGGCAAGTGCAAATCTTGACTTTGCAACTTTACCCTATATGTGCATGGTGCGGCCATATGAGATGCCCGAGCTTGCTGGCAGCCACTGCTCCACCACCTGCCAAGATAGCTGATTCTTCGGTATTATGCTGCAGGAACTGCAACCTGGATTGCCGTGCAAACACCCAGCTACGGCACGTGCATCTGAAAAATTTTGCGCCAACCCAGTATAGCTTCAGGGCCGGATGCAAGATACATAGCACATGGGCCTCTGGTGAACTCACATTAGAGACGAGCCTCGTTGAATGGGCAAGCTCTGCTATCTGGTTGGAGGACGCCAGCGCATCAATAAGTATCCGGTACCGTAAGTACCCTGGCACAGTGGACTCTCAGGGAGCCATTGGGGTATGCCCTTGAGAGCTGTGCCTTCTGATGATCTGCATGGCGTGCATGTGACGATAATCACAGCAAAACTACAGCATATGAGCCTCTGAGTTTCCCCCTTTGCCATCTGTACACTGATGCACACAGATGATGCCATCACAGGTATCAATATCTCCTCTCTTAAGCATATGCGTGTTGACAGAATGCCAACGCTAATTGCAGGCAGCCCTTACCAGTCTTTTCCGTCCTGGCCGCAACCTAGATCATGTAGACCTTGTTTTCGAGAAACTTGGGTGTGCCGGTGCCCCTTTGCACATACCAGCCCTAGCCACAACAAAGAATCTGTTCCTGATTGGAACCCAAGGGTGCCACATTGCTCTGGACAACAACATGCCAGCACAGTGGAGAAACTTTGTCATCCTCTCATGGCAAGACGTCACGTTGGAGCTCCGCCATGATGTGGCTTATCTGCGGGAGCTAGAACACTTTGACATTAAGTGTAAGTCGCTCCTGGGCCCTACATGTGCCCAGCTGACTCAGGAAATGCATGGCTTGGGCAGAAGGGTGTATTATGGGGGCAGCCATACTCGGTGGTGGCTTAGGAGCTTTCAATTCGTGGACCAGGTGACCCGCTATAGATATGAAGGGCTGTTGCAGTGCGGATGCCAGGCATGCCTCGGCTGCCTTCACCGGGCTGGCAAACTGCCTGAAGGCTCTATTGTGCCCAGAAAATAAGCAGTATATGTGACACTGCAGCGGGGTGGGATGCAGTCTTATACATGCCTTGGTTGTCTGAGTAGCCTCTACGTCATAGCTACACAGGCTGTATCTCAAATTACGTGCTGCGAGTTCCCAGAAGTAGTGTACCCATGAAAGAAGCTTCAGTTGCTTCTCAGTCTGCCCAAAGACTTCAAGACTGAGATGTGCTGCACTGAAAAAAAGCCTGTTGCCTTGAGATCAGATCAACTCGACATCGGATGCAATCCTTCTATGTGAGTGTTCACCTCTTAAGGGATCATCTACGGGTTGCCAGCTGGAGAAGATGCAGGAAACGTATGACATCTTGATGGAAATTCCACTAGCCTGGCTGGAGTGCCACAATGCTGAGACAAAAGCTGCCGTTTTTAGCCTTCCCGTGTGCATGCATGCAGAATCAGAATCCTAACAGATGCATGGCAAGCCACCAGGCTTGTCCAAGCATTCTAGCACTAAGTAATGTACTGATTACCATCTGCTGATGTTTATGAGAGACTTATATGTGAGCACCTAACAGACATGGATGGCCAGAAGATATACGACATCGTGATGGCCTTTCCACTAATGTGGCTGGATTGCCGCGACGCTGAGGCGGAAGCTGCACCTTCAGCCTCTGCATGTAGATTACATGCCAGTGAGATGCAGCATGTGGGGACTTCACGCTGCACGATGCAGTGACCCTGTGAAGTTGGTCAGGCACGTGATCCCATCCCTTCCGGAACTGACGTCCGTTGACCTGATGGCCTGGCTACACTCTGTGTATCACAACCTTTGCACTTATGGTCGCACTGCTTTTCCAAGCTGCGTAGCGATGCTTGCGAAAGCAGGAGGTATCTAGCAGGCGGGAGAGTTGAGTGTGTGTTACTTGCTGCCAGACATCATCGTGCACTGTTGCCCATATCGGAAGGCGCCCTGTGGATTCTCAAGTGTATCTTATGATCATGTTGAGACAGCAGCCCCAGAGGAGCCGGTTCAAAGAGCCTTATCTGACCGAAGACCTCTGGTTTCGCATCAGCCAACACATGACAACACAGGAGTGGTGCAAAGTAGCAGGGACGTGCAAAACTGCCAACAAGGTTTCCTCAAAGTGGGCAAGGCTAGACCGCAATCTTCCTGTTGAAGGTGAGCAGCTTTTGGATTGCAGTGTATTGGGGAGGGTCTCCCTCATGCACTTCTTCAACTGTGCGAATGCCTCAACCTGCCCTCACTTGTCGTACCATAATTTAGCTGTGAAGCCAAAGCTATGCAACGTCTGTCTCTGAGCGCTTTGGCCGTGCAGGGTGGGCCTTTGTCCTGAAACGATCTGGGAAGGCTGTTGGCTTTGACGTGGACTTTGGTTGCGGTACGTTGGGGCTTGAGCAGGCGAAGCTTTTCACGCAGTACATTGGGGCCTCTCAGACAGATTTCAGAGATCTGAAGGAGCTGCGAGTCTACAGTGGGGATCCTGAGGAGGATTTCCACCGGACCACTGAGACTGAGGTTGGCCGCAGCATGGCTATTGCCAGCATGGCTATGGCTTTTCGGAAAGTGCAGGTGCGTATATGATCACAGGGTTTGAATATTTTCAAAAATAGCAGGACTGCATCTCATCACCAGCTTTTTGAGGAGGCCTTCAAGGGGTGGAGTGGTAGGGCACCCTGTTGTGGGCGGCGCCCACAACACCCAAGCTGCTTGGACTTATCACTGTGCAGCAAAAGTCTGCTGGCTCTGTGCAGGTGCTCCGTTTGACGTGTGAGGCGCTGCTCTTCATGCCCACATTTTGCAGCGTGCGGCATCTGCTCATAGAGCAGCCTAACTTCAAGCCAGTCATTGAGAATTTACTTGGCATGCCTTTGTTGGAAACTCTGAGCCTGGTCAACACGGAGGACTTCCGATCTGAGAGGTATGCTAACCAGCGCAATTGTACTCCACCTTTGAATGACAGACGACACTACGCGCCTGCAAGTTACAGCACTGAAGACCGGTATCCGTATCTGCAGCCTACCCCACCTGAGTCAGTAGACTGATGAGATGGGCAGGAGCACCTCGTGCACCTGCTGTGCTGCTCCATCCTCCTTTACGTGCAGTCTTTTTACAACATCTGGAGCTCAGTACAATCCAGTCATTTGCCTGTTTGCCTCATTGACAATGGCATTGGTTACAAGAAGCATTGTTGCAGGGATGAACCCTGGATTGCCATGCGCGAATCAGCAGAATACCTCAAACACTGCCTTTGCAGGGAGCACAATCTGGACTGCAATGCGCACATCCACCTGCAGCATGTACATCTGCAAAATTTTGTGCCAGCTCAGTATCGCTTCAGGGCTGGGTGCAAAGTACATTGCGTGTGGGTGGCTATTGAGGATTACGCTGATGAGGATTTTATACAATGGGCTGCCTCCGAATCCTGGCGTGGCGGGCCTGTGGCATCAATTGGCATTTGCCACCCACACGTCTCCTTGAAGCCTCGCGGAGACACTTTAGTGAGCTCTGTCAACACTATGCTTCTCAACAGTCCTGTCATGCGCAACATCAAACTCACAATCTCATGGCAAGGCCTGCGTGATGCTAGCGTCCACCTTGTCATTGTCGGCTCTCTCTACACTGTTTGACCAGGCTGGAGAGAACGCCACACAACTTGACACACTGGTGACTGCAGATGTGGAATCACATGGCTGCTGATACTATTCGCCACATCGCAGGACGCTCTCAACTGGATTCTTTCCGGCAACGGCTGCGCGCTAGATTGCCTGAGCCTCGAGTTCCGCAGGATCGGGTCGATCGATGAACCCCTGCACATGACCCCGTCACTCCATTCTGTGAAGAGCCTGTGCCTGGTTGGGCACAACGGGTGCCACCTGGTGGCGGGAAAGGCTGTGGCGCTCGCATGGAAGAATCTTGGAGTTGCATCAACAGACCGTGTCAGCTTGGAATTCACAGGCGGTCCAGATTTCCTTCAGGGCTTGGAGCAGTTCCACATCACCTGTGGATGCTTTGCCGGGCCAACATGCATCCAGCTGACCCAGGCAATGAGCAGTGTAGGCAGAAAGGTGTACTGTGGGGGCAACCGGCACGGCCATTGGCTCAGCAGCTCTGAGGCAGTAGAGGGCCAAAACCCGCCTTGCTTCAACACGCTCATGCCTTGCATGTGCCAGGCATGTCTTAGTTGCCTCCACCGTGCTGGGAAGCTGCCTGAAGGCTCCACTCCACCAGAGGCCGGACCCCTCATCAGATATCAGGAATCGTGATATCTTAGCTTAGCACCCAAGGCTGCTGGTCCGTGGTGCCTTCCAGCTTCGAATGTAGGCGCCGCCTAATTGACCGGGTACTATTCTTGATGCTGCAAAAGAACAAGAGGATTTTCGGAGATTTAATCGTGTATCTCCTTGGGACCAGGCACGTGACCCCATCACTTCCGGAACTTGACAGGACTGTCGTACCACTGTCCTCGTAATTGCATAGGCACTCCAAAGCATGGAGTTTCTTGTGATCGCAGCGTATTTCGGAAGTATTCGGGGGTCTGGTTCATGCCCAGCACGGTAGGCATTCGTGTGCGTCGATAGCAAGCCACTTACGAGGGCACAGTCGTACAGCTATGCCTGATCTGCAGTCCCAGATGCGGGGTGGTAAAGAAACTCATCTGACCGAGGACCTCTGGATCCGCATCAGCGAGCATATGACCTTACGAGAGTGGTACAAGGCGGCGAGCACGTGTAAAACTTCATACAACGTGCCACTGAAGTGGGCCAAGCTGATACGCAAGCATCCATTGGAAGGTGTGCACTGCATTGTCTTCATCGTAATTTCGCAGCAGGGGGCTGTGCTCATCCAGCGATGGAGACACTAAATAAAGCTTTGTAGTGAGTGATCCGGTGTGAGAGGCTTTTCACCCGTACTCAGCTATAGCCTCAGCTCTTTGACGTGCAGCGTGGGCCTTCATCCTCAAGCGTTCTGAAAAGGCCGTTGGCTTTGAGGTGAATTTTGACTGCACCACCAAGGGTCTTGAGCAGGCAGAGCTGACCAGGCAGTACATCCCAGTGCCGCTCCCACAGCCTTCCAGGATGTGAAGGAGTTGCGGGTGACGGGCAGAAATCCTGCGTTCTACCGCCCAAAGACTGATGAAGAACAGACCCCCAGACACGATGCGCTTGCCAGCATGGCTGCGGCCTTCCAAAGCTTGCAGGTGCGCACTTCTAGATTGTCCCCTGTAGTGAGGCAAACAAAGAGCAGCCGCTTTAGCAACACAAGCACTCCAGGGAAGGCTCATGGAGAGAGAAGTACATGCCAGTGGCAGCCTGCTCCCGGAACTCAGCGTGCCCCAGGCTGCCCAGAATTCTCGACATGCAGGACAGTGTGTACTTGTTAACATGCAGGTGCTCCAGCTGGCCTGTGATGAGCTGCTTTTCATGCCCGCCTTTCACAGCGTACGGCATCTGATTGTAGAGCACCCAAGTTCCTGGCAACTGTCGAGAGCAGCCCAAGTTCCTGGCAACTGTCGAGAGCATTCATGAACTACCTCTCCTGGAGACCCTGAGCCTGACCTGTACAGAGGAGTTTGACTCTGTAAGGTGCATCCACCGAGACAACTGAGCAGATAGGCAAGTGATGAGTTGGTGACATGCCGTGCATATTGGCAATGATCTGAAGTCTGCTGCTTCTGCAGTGCGTGCAGCCTGGACTGCCATGCAAACACCCAGCTGCAGCATGTCCGTCTGGAGAATTTTGTGCCAACCCAGTACCGCTTTGGGGCTGAATGCAAGATACACGGCGCATGGTCAGCTACACGTGATTATTGTGACAGTGACTTCTTCAATTGGGCCGGCTGTGGGATCTGGCATGACCAAGCAGTTGCGTCAATTGAGATTTACCATGCTGACGCCTCCTTGCTTCCTCACGGATCTATCGCGGTAAGCCCTTGAGCGCTGTGTCTCGAGACACCTGTCCTTCACACACTGAACCTCACATGGCCATAGAACACTTTTAATCGGTGGATACTCAAGGCATAACAAACTTACATCACCCTTTCATGATGCTGGAGAGACTACTGAGCATCTGTGCAATGCAGTATATTGGGTTCAGAGGCATCTATAGAAAAGTTCCGCTGATATCGATGTCAAACTGCAGGCAGCGCTCGCTCAGGTTCTCAGCATCGGACGCAACATGGACTACATAAGCCTTCATTTCCAGAACACTGGATCCAAAGGCCAGCCTTTCAGCCTGCTGGAGCTGCCATCTACGAGGAGCCTGCGCCTGATTGGGACCGATGGGTGCCACGTGACTGTGGAGCGGGACGTGCCGCTGACGTGGAGGACTTTTGGTCTTTCGTCGCATGAAGAGGTCAGCGTGGACTTAAGAGGCGATTTTGACTTTCTCCAGGACTTGGAGCAGTTCTACATATCCTACGGACTCTTTGCCGGGCCCACATGCGCCCTGCTGGCCCATGCAATGGGCACTCTGGGCAGGAAGGTGTACACCGCTGGCGACCGCTTCAAGTCTTGCTTCAGCAGCTCTGAGGTTGTGGAAGACGAGCATTGGCACCTTTTTGACAAGATCATGCCATGCGAGTGCCAGGCATGCCTCAGCTGCCTCCACCGCGCTGGGAAGCTGCCAGAGGGCTCTGCTCTGCCCAAGGCCCCAGATTTCCACCTGGTCTTCCCTCCTCTTGGCGAGCCTCTGTGATCCGGCCCAAGATCCAGTGGTGATGTGTCGTAGGCATTAGATCGCTCAATGCATACTACTTGCGGAAGTACAAGCAGTGATGGAGCTGTCTCTACAACCAATTCTATCATCCTCAACGGCTTCAATTGCCCTAGTGACCGTCGCATGCCATCACATGCCAGAAGAAGACACTCAGAACCATCTTGGAGTTGCGCATTGGCCAGCGAAAGGCTAGGTCCAAACTTATGATCTCATCATGTGAAGGCCAGGGGTGAAGCTCTTCACACATGTGTGACCATGGATGTCTGGTCAATGCGGTGTGATTCTGATTGATGCATCTGTCGATCAACGGTCGGCCATCATTGGACCAAATCATGATTGCATACAACAGCTGCCTGACAGGTGCTTCACGAGCCTGTCTGTGCGGTGTCCTAATGCCCTGATCTTCACTTAGTTGCTCACAATATCCCTGTTCAATCCTGACCGCATTAATGTTCCATGATGAGCATGCCCATGCGTTTTGGCCGGGGAGAGGCCGATCACATTCTAACTGATGCCTGTAGGACGCTAGCTTATGAAAGAGAGGCTCCAACTATGTGCTTCCAGGTCGAGGCTACTGCTGACTCACGCAGTGAGGTCCAAGGCAACCAGCAACACAAAGTCCAAAAGGTGGCAGACACCATTCAGATTGTCACAGCAGCGTATTCAAAGCTCTCGTCAGCCACTTGCTCTGGCGGAATGATGCTCGAGCCGCAAGAACACAGCCAGCAGGCCGGGAAGCCCTATTTGTCCGAGGCCCTCTGGTGTCGGATCAGCGAGCACATGACCATACACGAGTGGTGCAAAGCAGCAGGAACGTGCAAAACTTCCTACAACGTGCCCCTGAAGTGGGCGAGACTGAGTCGGCACCTTCCCTTGGAAGGTCTGCAGGTTGCCTTGGAAACATACTGAAGAGGCCCTTCATGTGCATGTTGCGCTTTCCATCAGAACTGGACTGTAGACAGAGTCCTTGCATACAATCGTCTCGGAATGCCTGTACGTGGCGCTGACATGATCCTTGATCTGCAGCGTGGACTTTCATCCTAAAGCGCTCTGGGAAGGCTGTTGGCTTTGAGATAGACCTTGACCCCGTCAGTGATGGACAAGAGCGTGCGAGGCTACTTATGCACAGCATGTTTGACTTTGACACAGCTTTCAGAGATGTGAAAGAGCTGCGAATCCATGGAAAATGCAGTGATCCTAACTACCTCAATGTAGCGAGACAGATTTCCCAACATATGGCGCTTGCCAACATGGCTGTGAATTTAAAGGGCTTGCAGGTAGGCCCCTCTGCCGATTTGCATGGAGCTAATCCTTCACAATAAACGCAAGGTTCCTTGATTGAAAAGCAACCCAGCAAAGTGGCCTCTGAGCGGCATTTGCAGGATTGTTCAGGCTTGCGTATTCACACTGACTTAGCGCACATCGCACAGGATGATTGCATGTGCATGACACTGTTGTGTGACTGCATGCAGGTGCTTCATCTGGGCTGTGAACTTGTTGTCATGCCCAGCTTTCAGAGCGTCCAGCATCTACTTGTTGAGCAGCCTGACTTGCTGCCAATCATTCGCAGCCTCTACATGCTACCTCTCCTGGAAAGTTTGAGCCTAACAGCTACAGACATTAGAAACGGGCCTCTGAGGTCAGTCACAGCTCATCATACATTGTGGTGCTTCCCCATCAACCCACTTTGTCGTTATCCACCTGCTTAGACCAGCAATCAAAGGAAGACATCTGAAACTTGCTGACTACCCCTGACACAACATCTGGAGCAGCTAGTTAGGCAAGGCTCTTGTTTCATGCCGGCCTGTCATTGATAGCCTTTTGACAGCCGCTCACGGTGATATACTTGCTGCTGCAGTGCAAAACTTTATTCAGCCATCTACCTTGTACATTGCAGAGCCCGTTGGTGCAGACCTGTGCTTCATGCAGGGATTGCATCCTAGACTGCCGTGCGCACGCTCGCTTGCAGCACGTGCATCTTGTAAATTTTGCGCCAGCTCAGTACCATTTTGAAAATTCCTGCAAGATACATGGAGAGTGGATGAACACGCTTGCCAGCAGAGGCACAGGTGGATATGATTATTTCCCCAGTTGGGCGCGCGCCAAGATCTGGTCTCTGGCAGCGGTCAGATCCATCATTGTGCGGCATCCCTGTGCGGGAGAACTCAATAGATGGGTAAACTCTCTCTGAGCTCTGTCTTTCCTCTGAAACAGTCACTTGACATAGAGCCGCTGCAGAGACATGTCACTTCCTCTGACATTGTTGACTCTTCCTGAAGTCTTGCTGTTGCCATAATCAATGACTTTACTTCCTTTTCCATTTATGTGGAGGATGAGGCTTATGCTCTCAGGGCTTCCTATTCAAAGACTGCGTGTCTGGTTGAGAGTAGCCTGAGTGCAGGGCATCTCAGCAATATCCTCAACATTGATCAGGAGCTGGAGCTTGTGAGGCTCGAATTATCCAGGATAGGATCAAAAGACAGGCCTCTGAGTGTGCGGCCAGACAGGTGTGCAGCGCTGGCTCGCACAGAGAAGCTGCACCTTGTTGGGCTTAATGGGTGCCATGTGGCGATGGATCAAAGCTTAGCTCCAAAATGGAGGCAGTTGAAAGTTGTGTCAGCAGAGGAGGTCAGTCTGGATTTCAGGGGCGATTTGGGCTTTCTGCATGGCCTCGAGGATTTTGCCATAACTTGCAGGGCCTTTGCTGGGCCCTTATGCATCCAGCTCACCCAGGCACGGCACGGCATGGGCAAGGCAGTGTACTGCGAGGGGACTCTGCACAAGTGGTGTCTCAGCAGCTTTGAGGGTGGCAATGAGAAGGCATTCTCTTGCTTTGGTCTGCTTATGCGGTGCGGGTGCCAGGCATGCCTAAGCTGCCTTCATAGTGCCGGCAAGCTGCCTGAAGGCTCCATCGTGCCCAATGACTGACACTTGGGACACTCGTCCTCATGCACAACCTTGGAAGCATGCAACTGCAAGACCTGATGAGTGCAAGACAGGGTCGTTTATTGGGACATGGCGTGATCACTTGCCTTGAGGCATGCATGGTCTATGAAAGTGCAATGCCAGTGAAGATCTGGTCAGCGCATCATGTATCCATTGGCCATATTGAGCTTTACTTCCTCTGCATTGCTAATCAGTCTTTAAATGTTTGTTGCGCCACAGCGTTGCTGGAGTATCACATGCTATTTCTCACAAGCGCACCTTCTGGGTTGCTTCCTGCTTGCTACGCAACAAATATACATGCTGACCCAATGTGTTGCCATTGTATGGCTTCTCGCTTAAGGGAACTGCTTGCTTACACCTATGGGATGGGCCCCATTGCCATGTGCCAGAAGCTGCAGTTTGCAGCAATTGTTCATTGTGTTTATGATCTGCATAGTACGAGCAGCCACAGGAGTAGCCTCTTGCGTGCCGCTCAGCCTACCCTAGTGCCCTCTTGCCTCCCCGAAAGGGGATGTAGCATCACCTAGAGCTGCTCTTTTCATTGGCACTGACCTAAGGGCTTTTGAAAGGGACGTGACAGCATGAAGGCATGGCAATGCAAGGGACGAGACCCTCGGTGTTGTCACTAGTCTGCTGCATGGATTGCGGTGGACACTTGTACTGAGCCTGGCTGGGCCAATACAGGTCAGTCATCTCTCATGAGCCAAACTTAAAACAGCTGCTCAAAACTGCCGGTCATGTATTGTCTCAAAGCCCTCCGGGCGTGATATGATTGCTAAGAAGGGCATGCACAGACATTGCTGCTTCCTGCTGGCGCATGTACTGTATTGCAACCCAATGATTGCATGCCATGGGACCTTTTGTGGGCTGTACTTGCAGTCTCTGCGGTAGGACCCAGCTGCAGCTCACTCTCATGCCTGCCTTGCTGGCCGCCTGCATGGCGAAGGCTGCTTCTGTAGGGTTTTCGGTGGTGTTGATACCAGTGACATGAATCACATGTCCCGTAAACATGCCTCAATTGCACATCCTGGCCACCTGTGTGGCCTGAGACTTTTTGGGCTGATATCAGATCCAAATTTGAACTTGAGCCTCCAGGATCAGAATCATCGGCGGCTGGTGTCTTGGCTGATCTAGGCTAGTGTTTGCTGGTATCTATCTGCTGTGCACGGCATCATGATGGTGAGGGAACTATAACAGCTGCAGAGCATGATCCTACCATTCAGTCCACCAATATAGGATCCATGCGCATGCACTGTGCTTACTCACGCATTGAGGTCTAAGGATTGCATCCTGCAAGGTCGAGTCCAAAAGCCGGCAGGCACCATCCAAATTGTCACAGCAGCGCAATGATAGTTTTTCCATCAGGTTGATACGTGGTAAGGATGTCCGAGCGGCAAGGGCATCGGCAGCGAGCCGGGCAGCCCTATCTGTCCGAGGCTATCTGGTGTCGGATTAGCGAGCATATGACAATGAAAGAGTGGTGCAAAGCAGCGGGAACGTGCAAAACTTCCTACAACATGCCCTTAAAGTGGGCCAGACTGAGTCGACGACTCCCCTTGGAAGGTGTGTATTGGCCATGCCTTGAAAACATGTGTTGTGAAAGTTACTCTTGTACACGTCCTGCTGTTCATCAGAGCTGGACTTTAACGGGATCGTTGCATGCAATCGTCTTGGGTTGCGCATCTGTGGCGCTGACATGATTTATGATGTGCAGCGTGGGCCTTCATCCTGAAGCGCTCTGGGAAGGCCATAGGCTTTGAGATAGACCTTGGCCCCATCACTGATGGACAAGAGCGCGCGAGACTGCTCACGCAATGCATGCGTGACTTCCCAACAGCTTGCAGAGATGTCAAGGAGCTGCGAGTCTCTGATGGATCCCGTTACTCTCGCTTGGCGAGTACAGAAGAATTTGTGTCTCTACATATGGCCCTTGCTAGCATGGCTGTGGTCTTCCGAAGCTTGCAGGTAGAGGCTTCTGCCAATAACCATTTGTTACCCTTCATTGTAATCATGAGTACCATTCGTCTGGAGACAAGCTGGTGAAGTACTTTCAGAATGGCATTGCAAGACTATTCGGACTTGCAGATGTACGATCTAGCAAAGTTGCATGGAGATTATCGGATACATTAATGTACAGGGCGTAGTTTGTGACTGCATGCAGGTACTTCAGCTGGACTGCAAGATCATTGTCATGCCCACCTTTCAGTGCGTGCGGCATCTGCTTGTTGAGCAGCCTGACTTGGTGGCAACCATTGAGAGCCTCCATAGACTACCTCTGCTGGAGACATTGAGCTTGACAAACACAGACATCATGGGCACTTGCCTCAGGTTAGTCAGCCCTTTCCACACTTGTATACTGTGAGTGATCATTCTGGTTGATCAAGGCACGTTAATGTCCACCTTCTTAGAGCAGAAGTTGATGACAGGATTTTGATGGCTGCTGACTAAACCTGACTCTACATCCACAACACCTAGCTGGGCAGAGCTCATACTTCATGCGCTTCTGTCAACAGTGTCCCCTTGATGGCCAGCTCACATGTCTTTGGCTGCAGTGTAGATATTCAATCAGCCATCTACCTTGTATACTGTGGAGCCAATGATTGCAGAGCTGTGCTTTGTGCAGGGAATGCATCCTGGACTGCCGTGCACATGCTTGCCTGCAACACGTGCATCTCAAGAATTTTGCGCCACTCCAGTACCACTTTGGAGAGGGGTGCAAAGTACATGGGGAATGGTCAACTAGCAGTGCAGACCATGAGGATTTCTCCAATTGGGCAGGGGCTGAGATATGGTCTCTTGCAGCAGTCAGATCATTCACTGTGCTACATCCACGGAAGGCCCTGTGTCGCCAGGGAGGCTCTGAATGGGTAAGCTCTTTGAGCACTCTGTCCTTCCACTTGCAATTATAGAACCCTGACTCTGAACATACAAGTGTCGCAATGACCTGTCGATTCCGGTGTCTCCAACGCCTCTTCCTGAAGTATTCTCATTGCAGTGATGGATGACTGTATTATGTCTGCCAATGGTGCACATGTGGACAGTGAGGGTGTGAGGTTTTGAGGTCTCACATGCAAAGCTGCGTGTTCAGGTTGACACAGTTTTGAGTGCAGGCGCAAATTACCAACATCCTCGGCAGCGATTGCAAGCTGGACTTTGTGAAGCTCAAATTCCGTGAGATAGGTACCAAAGCTAGTCCTCTGACCATATGGGCAACAGAGTTTGCAGCGCTCGCTCGAGTGAAGAGGCTGCATCTTGAAGGGACAAATGGGTGCCATGTGGCAGTTGCTCCATACACGGCGCTCAGGCAGTTGAAGATTGTATCAGCAGGAGAAGTCAGCCTGGAAGCTTATGGCGATGTGGCGTCTCTGCATGGCCTTAAGGACTTCCAGATCACATGCGCGTCCTATGCCGGGCCCACTTTCATCCAGCTCTCCCAAGCGAGAAGCAGCTTGGGCAGGGCAACATATTGCCACGGCGACCGGCACAGGTCGTGCCTCAGCAGCTTTTATCTCCAAAATGAGGAGGCATCCTCCCGCTTTCATGTGCTCATGGAGTGCGGGTGCCATTCATGCCTCAGGTGCCTCCACCGCGCTGGCAAGCTGGCAGAAGGCTCCATCGTACCCCAAGATTGCCACTGGTGGTGGGCACACTAGCGCAGCTCACAGCATGCAAGTGAAAGCATTGTACATATGGCGGATGGGAATCCTTTTGGCTGGAGCACTGCAGCTGCTCCCAGCGTGAAGGTCGCCTTGATTTATGATGCTCACCAGTCAGCCTGCTTTGTGCCCAACCCCATTCCCCAAAGCAGCTAAGTCCTCATAACAACAGATGGTGTTGTGTTACATTGTGTACCAACACTTGGCCTGATTGTCTGTGAGATACCAAAGCTTTGTCGTAGTGCCATTTCGATGAAGTGCTAGTTGTTTGGATATATGATGCCCTATTCTGAATGTGTGTTGAAGCTGGACCTGTTTCGCTTTGCTGATTGAAAATGAGTGCTCATTGCGCAACACCATTGCTTAACGTTGCATGCATGAGACTGCTAAATACTGTAATTGTGCTACTGTGTATCTTCATACCAGCATGCTATCCTGATATGTTAGCCATTGAATGTTACACCTGTGTAAGATATCTCAATGCCTGACAATATTGGTCAGTCGGCAGCATGGTGAATCAGGAATTTGTGACCTAGTAGTACCTGCTTAGGTCTGCACCGCAACTGCCTAAAAGGGGGTACTTGTGAGTGTAGAAGTACGTTGGCAGAGCCACAAATACGACGATGGTTACTAATGCGCCAAGGATAGGAATCCAAGCCTCAAACCTACAGGCATTAGTATCTCAGATCATCACTTTCTCAGCTCGCTTGGAGGTAAGCTCTTGGTCGGATGTAAGCACAGTATAAACCTCTCAGGAAACTGCCTCAACTCTCTGCAATCCAGCATCCATCATCCTCATAAAGGTACTGATTGGGGTACATGGAGTCGCACCTCTGGGACTTCAGGTGTGGTAGGAACATCATGGCTGGGAAGAGGCCGGTGACAAAGCCCCCTACATGCGACAGGTGTGAAGTCCCAACAGGTGTGGTGGCCACTGTGATGATGAAGTAGATGAGAAAGGCTATCATCATGATGCTCCTCAGGATGGGCCTGCACAACGCCTAATAATTCGTGCCAAAGCACTCAGCTCAAAGCCAGCACATGCTCTGAGCCCTCTGCATCAGGGAAAGCAAAATGACAAGAGCGCACGGCAGCGCGTTCACGAAGCATCCAGCTCATGTGGACAGTGCATTGATTGTCAGGCTCATGGATCATTGATCCTTACGCCCAATCTGGCACCTCTCAAGGCCCTGCTTTTTCAGCATCAGGAGGGATGGAAGCAGTGATACCTGCGTATACTGGCAAAGTTGACAACCATGTCAGCAATGAACAGGCCGACCATGCCAAAGACGCCCCCGCTGGCGCCTACCAGCGCCAGGCATGTGTCCTCAAAGGCCGCGCTGAAGAAGTTTCCTGCTCATGGCAGCTCCAAGTCAGGCACTGCAGCTGTTTGGCTTGCGCTGATGTAGCAGCCGCACATGCAATTGCAGAGTGCAAAAGAGTCGTCTGCTCATGGCAGCGTCACTTCAGCGCATGTGGCTACCTCTTTCTTGCATTGGTATGAAAGCCATCCAACAGCAGCATCGCAGTATCCATATTGCTCGGCGCAATGCCGACTGCTCATCGTCCACTTGCTCAGCCTGGCCGTGCTGCTGAGTAGCCCAGAGCAGATGTTATGCGGAGTCATGAGTAAAGGCTCACCGCCCAGGGACGAGAAAAGCCACAGCAGCACCATGCGCAGGCAACCGTACTTCTCCTCCATCTGCATGTGCCACACATTTCTCCGCTGGCCTTTAGAGCTATGCTCAAGCTGTGGTCTGCTACATCAAGTGCTTCACAGACGCAGAGGCAATGACTTTGTACGATCACTGAGATGCCATGCGCTGCCTGAATGAAATGGACAGCGTGTTGAGCATCATGTAAATGCAGCTCTGGAAGCTTCTTAAGGGTCTTCTAGAGCTCTCAAGTATTCCCTGACAGGAGTAGGCTGCAAATCGAGGAAGGCAGATGGCAAAAATGGGGATATTGCAGTACCTGGATTGCTATGACCAGAAAGAGGAGCATGTTGGAGAGCACGTGGGTGAAGCTCTGGTGCAGGAACCAGGAGGTGAACCAGCGATAGGGCTGCGCGCGCATGAGGGGCCCCCAGCGAGCCCCCCACACTATCAGAAAGTCCCCTCCCAGCAGCCATGCGTCATCTCCGTAGCACCAGGGCGCTGCCTGCACACAAACACGTCTAAAGTCAAGCCAGCCTCAGCATGTGCATTCCTAGCGGACATGGAACAGAAAGGCATCCTCGGAATCTACCGCTTTGGTGACATTAGTGCATGGTAACAATGTGCTCGTGCTGCTGAGACATGTCTGTACAGGTTTCCGTGCCATCGGTGTAGGGCCTTTTAAGTGGCAGAAGTTCTGGGCTAATGTCTTGAATGCCCGCGCCATGGCATCAATGTGCTTTGCAGGTCTTAGAGCGAGCCATATGGCTGCTGCTGACATGAGAGGTGCGATTCAGCAACAATGTAGCCTCTGCACCGTGAGGGACATGGCAAGCCCACCTGGTTGATCCAGTGGACAAGTTGGGATGAGCCATACGCCATCGGGGTTTTGGAGGCAGCTTGCAGGCACGCGCTGCGGGTCGGGTCTGGAAACTGCGCGTCCTGGTAGTAGGGGAAATCCCCAATCATGTACCAGAAGACGCTGAAGATGACAAAGGTCCAGCCGCAGGTGAAGAACAGCCGGTGCTTCCCCAGCTTGGCCGGCGTGAACAGCTCAAACATGCGCTCCCCTGCATGCAGCACCTGTCGTTGTAAGAACGAGCGCAGGAGAGCAGCTTGTGACGAGGGGTGAGAGAGCTGCACGTGTGGATGCCTGGTCAAGATTCAACGGAATCAATCACCCAGGCCTGAGTTTTGCCAAAGCACAGTGAACCCTGAGTGATTGGCAAGAGGGGTGGAGACGTCTTATGCGTCAGGCCTGCCAAGCCCCATTTCTACAAGCTGCATGCATGAGGAGTGCTGCCATGCATGCACCTGTGACGGCGAGCTCTGTGAGGAAGTTCTCAAAGAAGGCATCTATGCGCCCCAAGCGGCGGCGCTCCAGGGCTTCTAGGATGGCCGCCTTCTGCGGGTGGCCCTCCAGCCTCATCGCCAGGCCCACAGCTGCCGCAAACCTGAGCAGGCAACATGACCAGCACATGTCTCACTGAATCAAACTCCAGCCAAGCTGATATCTGGGACATTGTCACTGATGCACTGCGGGTATGTGAGCCACGCTCTGTAAGGGATACAGCAGGAGTGGCTCGCCGGTCAGCTGGCTTGTTGAAGCGGTCTGAGAGGGTGTCGATGTCCTTCACCATGGCTGCACTATTGATGAGTGTGGCTGCTGCGGCCTGCCACCTGTGGCAACAACAGCCTGCTGGCTATTGTGGGGTCATTTCTTCAGACAGTAGCCAGGTCAATTCTCGATATCATGCCCAATATAAGGCCTGGTAATGTAAGCGTGGGTTACTTTGGCCCGGTGTAGGTGTGCAGGGTACCTGCGGATGTTCATTTGCCTGTACTGCTCCCACACAGCATCATCCTCCGCAGAGTAGAGCGCTTCCTGCTGAAGCCGTGTCATGTCATCCTCCTCCTCGTATACCTGTGCACACCACTCATGTTTGGTCAACTCTCGTGCAGGGAAAGCCTCTCAAAGCATCTATTGGCATAAGATGCTTCACCAGGCCAGCTGTGGTCTCTCCCACCACTGAAGATAGTACAGGTTAGTGTGGGGCTCCTTTCAGGAAATCAGCTGCCCATCAGCGATACTGCTGCTGGTGGGAGTGACTGCTATTGCACTTCTGTTGGGGTGCTCAGAAGGAACTTACCCAGATGCTTGGCAAAGAGATGGGCACACCTGGGGGCCCAGCTCGAAATCCGTGGGAAGCTGTCCCGCGGCAATGCTGCTGCGGCGGCGCTTGTACTGCTGGTGCGCCTCCAGCGGCTTCTCCGCCAGCACCAGCGACGCATAGTGCGACACCTTCTCGCCAAATCTGCGCGCCCGCCAGGTCAGCAGCAGGACAGTGCACGGACAACCTTGCATGCTCGTTGCTGGGAGGACCGCATTCTGTATATGGGCCGTCTCTGATGGTCTGGGACTGAGCAAGGACCAGATCATACTGACAAATAGCTGGGCAGTCAGCAGGCCAGCTAAAGAAGGGAAAGTCCTAGGTAAGGTCAGCATGGCTGCGGGTAGGCCGCAGGTAGCAAGCATGGGCTTACATGGCCAGGGAAGCCCTCCGCACTGCCTGAGTGGTCTTGGCAGCCACAGCGTCCACCACTGAGCTGCGCCTCCTCCCTCCCGTTGCATTGGGCTGCGCCTGCAGAGAACACCAGCCTGTTAATGCGGTTCTGCTGGCTGCCCACGCTTATGTGGTATGGACATGGAGTTGATGGCCTGCACAGGAGTCTCACAGATCCTCCAAAATGTATCACTAGAAAGGTCACATGGCCGGGTACCAGCTGGACGCCAGGCTGCAGTCGTGCGTAAGAAGGCAGAGAGGTGCATGTGCACACCAGGCTACCTCTCCTGTCATATGCGCTGCTCCTCCGTCCTTGTCTGTCTGGCTGCACGCTGCTACCACGGCGCCCTGCAGCATGCAGCAATCTGACTCAGGTACTTCTTCATACTGCACACACCTCTGTTGCATATGACATGCAACAGACACAGGAGCTTGCTCTTCGTTACCACAGGTGAAGGAGTCATCAGCATCATGCACGGCCAGTAGGGCTTTCATGGTACCTTGCTCTGCAATGCTGTAGACATTTCCCGGGAAGGCACTGATCCTGGTAGATGCAGGAGGGGGTCCTGGTATAAGGCCACTGATACTGCCTCGTGCAGATCGAAAAGGCTCCCTTGACTGGTCACCAGCGTCCTCGTTCTGCAGAATCTGTATGAGGGATTGGCGTCTGATTGCGATGGACGCTCTCCTGGGATTTTCAGTAACCTCTGCTATGGCTCTCAGCTGCACCTCTTCCGGGACTGCTCTAGCGAATGCGTTGTCCACAAGGCTACCCCTACCAACCTGCTTCTCTTTCTTGTTCCCGAAAAAGGCAGCGGGTTTGGTGCTGTTGCCGGCCAAGCTGCTCGCCAAAGGGACACTTTGCTCGTCAACCTCGCTAGTCCCCCGCCTGGAGATATGCAGGGCATGGGATCCAAGCATGCTGACAGGTGATGGAGGCTCATGAAAGCTGCTCTGAGTGAGGACGCTCTAGAAAGGTGTTGAGTGTCCTGACCAGCCTCAGACATGTCGCTTCAACCGGGCAGACCATAATTGTCACGGTTACAGGTAACTGCCCATATTTGCTGATTCATGGAAACATCTTAAAGCTCACACGTAGAGGCATAGTAGGGAGAGACTGCTCAGTACTCTGAGTTGAACGGTTGCCCTTCACTTAATGACGCTTGCAGATGTATCTCTTGAGTCGGTTGGGGTTCAGGCATATGCATCTTACCCAGGCCCTGAGTCAGGTGCAGCCCTAGGAACCTGCACATGTGGCTGGCAGAGATGCATAGTACCTCCCTCTTAGAGTCTTTCTGTGAAATACCAGATTTACACAAACACCTGCCCGGGCATTGCTGGGCATTCCTGTAGATCTTGCGCAGATCATATGCATAGCATCAATCTACATATGGCTACTTGACTGTGATTGGGACCACAGCACAGCCGGACATTCCTACTGATATTACATGCAACTCATGCTTCTGTGCACCCCGCCCCACCATAGATACGACTTCACGCAATGCACTGATCATCTGTTGGGTACCTTGACCATATTGTGTAGTCTTGATCACCATATCAGATGACTCACTGTCTGCGAGGTACTGCAAGCTGCAGTCTGCAACCCTCCTCACAGACTTGATATATATGACCTCGGCAACACATACATGCCTTGCAGCTGCTACAGCTGCCTTGGATATCTGGCGTCTGCAATCACTGGCCTCGCAAAATGATGTAAACTCAGGCGGGCAATCACTGGTGCACGCATGCATTGGGTATATACAAGGATGTGTCTATCCAGACACTGTGTTGGGGACACGGGACACTCACGTAACCTCCTAACAGTGCTGTAGCGGCTGACGTTTGATGTACCCACATGCTGGCTAAATATGTACACTGTAGCCCTGTATGCTGACAAGTCTTGTGAGAGCTTCCCATACTGCCTTTTGCAGATGCCGGAGTGCGCCTGCTGTAATGCTGGTAGCTTCAGGGCTCTTGCAATGCACCATTGCAAGGCATCTGTCATGGCGGTCGGCTGATGGGCCTCTATCTGCTGCAAGGCTGAGTGTCAGGACATGCCTGCCCATGCTCTGTCTCAAATGTCTGCTTCCCAAAAGGGAGGTCCTTCCCCTACTACCCAATCTCAGCATCACCTGCATCTTCAAGAGTGTGCATGTATTAGCTAGGCCCTTCCCATGCACAGTAAGGATGCCCAATTCCTGCACAGAAAGGCGGGATACCTTGTGCAGAAATCTGCTGAGATCTCAAGCCTGCGAGCGGGCTGGCGCAGCAAATGACACTGGGCTCAGGCTCATAGACCAACCGCAGCCACTATAGGCCCTGCATCCTCTCAGGCATCTTTGTGCAGCGGAGGCCTGCCCAAGATACGGGGCAGGCTGGGTTGGAGCTGCAGCTGTCTGACCCTTGCAGGCTCTCAGGCATCCCTGTGCACCGCGGCAGCCTTGCCCAAGATAGGCTACCCTCAATTGCGCTGCAGCTGACGAGGCCCTGGAGGCGCTCAAACATCCCTGTGCAGCGCAGCAGCGTCCCCCAGGATGGCGCGAGGCCATGCCAGGCGGGCGGGCACGGCGCTGGGCAGCGAGACGGTCAGGCGGAATGACAGCAGCTTGAGCCCAGGCTGGCCCCTGCGCCTCTCCTTCGCGCTCAGGTAGTCCTGGAGGTCTGCTGCAGGAACAGAGCATGCTGTCACCCATCTGTCATTACAGGCATGCCACCGCAGACATGCTGACCAGCCTGTGACCCCGCCTGATGTGGCAGGGACCCTCTTATCACAAAGACGACATGCAAGACAGCAGCATTGAATCAGTGGGGAGCTTCCCCTCATGGCGCGAAGCAGTGTGCCAGGTGGTACCCTCAATGTGACACTGGGGATGCAGATGAAGCAGGCATTGGCTGTGTACTCAGCATTGCGTGCCGGGCCTTGGATAGTAGCTCATGGCTTTGCTGACGGCCATCTAGAGTCAGGGAGCTGCAGCTCACCTGTCTGGCTGCTTTCAAGAGCTGCCTTCAGAGTGCCATCCCTTGCCTCGGCTGCGGTGTGGTGATCTCCAGTCGCGTTCTCAATCTCTGCATCAGCGTGAACTCCTTCCATCAGTGCTGTCATTGCAACATGTAGAATGATGATGACGGTAAGGAGAGTTGCACAGGACACCAAACACTGGAGCTTCATGGCACTACACGTTGCCATGTGGCCTTCTTGGCTGGTCCCAGCTGCAAGGTGCTGTATATTGCGCTGCACAATCACAATTGCAGCAATATAAGAAGCTACTTACCAGCAGACAGCGCCACTGGGTCTGGGATTGGCCCCTCGATGGAGTGGTTGACAGCCACAGAGCCCACATAGACCTGCTGCTGCTTCATGTGGTGCTGTGCCTGCAGGATACAGTAGCAAAGAACTCAAAGGAGACTCTCTACGGGATTACCTAGGCCCATTGTGCATCCAGGACGTGACAGAGACGTAGGGGATGCAGTCTTTTCAAATATGTCGCATGTCGATGGGTGGAAGCTGCACCGGTGAGAGCCAGCAAGGCTTGTAGATGTCAAGGACTTGTGCACTCAGATCTTCTTCGGGAGGAAGGATGTGTGTACCTGGACGCGGCCAGCTGTGAAGAGCAGGAGCGGGATGGCCATCAGGGCGAACACCACAGTGATGAGCAGCACGCGTGGCACCGGCAGGTGCAGGCAGCTGGCGGGCTGCTTCGTCCCGGCTGGCGGCGCCTGCTGCCCTGCAAGCATGCCAGGCAACGTCATACTCGAGTGCTCCTGTTTGTGAGCAAAATCTGTGTGCCCAAACTTTTGCTGATCAGGCAGAGCAGGGCAGGACTCCAAGTGACACAGCTTGTAAACAAAGAAGCGCACATCATCAAACCCCAGCACGGTGCTGTGCACCAAATTGGCGCGAGAACTGCGCATTTGCAATGCACAGCACAGTGGTGAGTCAGATGATAAGCACTTCCTTGTAATGCCTACATTGTGCACCTCTGTGACATGGTGCACCCAAGCTCTTGTAACTGTCAAGCCTCTTAGGCATGTAATTTATTTGCAGTCATTCACAAGGGATAAACATGCAGTCGCACCTTGCACCGGCGCTGCGGCCTGAGCGCTGTTCAGCAGGCGGTCCAGCAGCTCGGACTCATAGTCGCGTTTGCGCAGCGTCTGCTGCGCCACGCGCACAGTGGACGGCACCGGGCTGGACGGGATGTTTGCCGCAGCAGCTTGCATAGCTGCATGCGGGCGCTGCTGATGTGGCCCGGCTGATGCAGGCTCTGCATGGCCAAATGAGTGCTGAGCGTGTTGCCCCCTGCAAGGAGTGAGGGTCGAGCAGGTACTGCAGGGGACAACCGTTGCCCCAATAGAGGTGCATAGCTTGTGGTGCAGGCAGGTGCTGCAAGTGGGAGTCTCATGGTATATACACTGAAGATGGTGTCAGGAGAACAGATGCGCTGCTGATGCACACATCACTCGACAGCCGCTGTGGCACCGGCCTGCGCCGCAACTGTCAGAAGATTGCCAGGATGGTAAAATTACCTTTCAGCAGAGTCTCAAAGCTCCTGCTCAGTGGATGGATGCCTTCCCTGGCTGCAACATGCTGGCGGGCCTGCTTGGCAGTGGCTGGCTGCACATATGACTCTGCTCTCGCACCCATGTAGACCCTGGTTGACCTTCCCTCAGACCTTTGCGAGCTGGGAGGGGACACAGGAGCCACAGTATGCTCCACATGATGCCTGCAAGAAGCTTACTCACTATGAGCATGTACGCCACGAAGCAGTAGACACCACTGCCTTATACTGAAACCAAGGCTAGGCAGCAAATTCCTACGGTGGCTCTTTTGCAGATGCATGTGCTTGTTCACAGGATTGGTGCGGGATCCAAAAAGCCTTACCTGCCAGGCATGGACATCAGCGGGTTTGTGAAAGCTGCTCCCCCGGCGCTGCTGATGCTGGCTGCCGGCCTGCTTGCTGTCTGCGGTGGCGGCCCTGTGCTCTGCATCTGGGAGAGGGGCATGCTCTGCTGAGCAGCTGCCATGTGCCCAGAGCTGGGACCCTGATTGGGCATGTCCTGCCCGAAAGGGGCCGGGCAGCTTGCAGCAAGGTTAAACTGGGGCGGCTGAGGCGGCAGGCTGCCTGTGCTGGAGCCTAGGTCCCGCTGCAGCTGCTCTGCATACCCGCTGAGCGGGCTTGTAGGCGCTGTCTGCACTGGCGTGCCTTCCCCTCCGTACGCTCTGTTGCTCCGGGCATGCCCTGCATTGCAATGCAACAGCCATTACAGCCAAGTCCCGGAGGAGTGACGCCAGGCACTGTGCTAAACACTGTTCATAACTGAGCGGAACACTGCCATATGCGGGAATGTTTGCTGCTGTTGGTGCTGTCTTTGACACGAGCCTGCCTAGGTCCATCCAAGGTCACATGCAGCCTGACCAATCACTGGTGCTACTCACCAAAGTACTGCCCCTCAGCACAAAACCTAACGCTGCTTATCAGGTCCTGACAGTAGTACTCTTGTGGGATACAAGGTGTGCACAGCACAGCACTGCCCATATATCTGGGAAGAAGTCAGCTTGCTTACCTGGGAAGGCATCAAACAGGTGGCCAGCATCCATGCCACATGGCTCAGACACCGGGAGAAGCGCCATGTTCTGGTAGCCTCCAGGCGCTGCATGTGCTGATGCATCAGCAGGAGTGCTGCCCTGGCTCTGGCGCCTGGCCTGGCGAGTTGCAGTGTAGGGCTGCATGCTCAGGCGCACCGCAGGCCTTGGGGGCCGGAAGCTGTCCCCAGATTGGTGCAGCAGAGGTAGGGGTGCAGGCAGAGCCTGCTGGTCATCCTTGTTGATGACCTCAAACTGCACAGAAAATGCAAAGACTTGTGTACAGAGCGTTTTAGTGTATAAAGCTAGCCATCAAGGATGCCTATGCTGTCCATGACACCTGCAATACAGAAATACCACTGGACATTTCGTGGGGCTGGCTGACATGCCGACGTACTTTCGGCATCGTCTGTAGTTTTGAACACCTTACGAATGATTTCTGCACTGCCAGAGGCAGGCCTCGGCATGAGGTATGCTTCTAGGAGCTGCCCAGTCGGGGACCATAATGAAGAGCAGGTGCGGGCACAAAGTGCCCGTTTTGCAATGATTTCTGCTAAAAGTAGCTTCACTTGACAAACATCGCGCTCTCTGAGGCCAGTCCGGAAGCTCTCAAACATACAGCTGAAAGGTGTCGACAAGGAGGGTTGTCACATTCCGACAAGGACCGTTCTGCGACACCTAGATGCCATCAGGTAGCACCGCACCTCTGATAGAAACTCATCCAAGCTGTCGAAGGATGATGTGGAGCGCGCAGACGCGCTCCTGAGGACTCCTTGAGATGCCATGCCTTGCCTTCTTCAAGCCCTCACTTATACACAAGCGGCCTGCAGTGGTGCCAAGCGGATGCAGAGAGCTCAACACCTCGCTATAAGCTGTCACCGTGGCGCTTGAGGGCCCCGTGCATGCTCAGTAGAAACCTAAGACTCTGCCTGGTCGATTCCCTGACTCAAGGGACCGTGCCCGAGCGCTACAGAAGGGGAGCTGTGCACACTAACACGGCCCAGAGCGCAGTGAACATCTGTTGTTGACTGTGCATTGACTTGATCGATCAGAGAGGCGATCGTGCCCAGGAAATGACTGCAGCTTATGCAATGTGCACAGTCAGCTGGGCACTACACGGATGCACCAGCAAGTGTTTTTCTTGCAAGAGCGCGCAGGAGGTGTCCCTTCAGTACGTGTTTAAACGACTGCCGCAGACTGGGCAGGCGCCCCATGCGGCAGCACTTGTGACAAAGCAGGTTGTATTGCTATGATCCCCTGCTGCTGCTCGGGGCTATGAATTCAGCGGACAGCCCGGTCTAGCAGCCTTCCCGAAAAGTACGTTTGTTAGAAAAGGACTGTGTAGGCTCTCAATCAAGCAGTCGCGTGCACGGGGCACCCGGACGAAAGGTGGTCAGAGATGTGTTGAATGCGGAAGCATTTGAGAGCCACTTTTTCACAGCACGGCGTATTGAACATCAAACTTGCGTGGAATTGAACTGCAACACTAGCATCGGCATCACTGAGGCCATTTCGGGATGGTCTCTATGGCGAACGTCTGCTCAGATCACCTGTGTGCCCCCTGTTCAACACTGAGACAACTTCCCAAGCTGCCTGCATTGAAAGTCTTACATATTGAGAACGTCCCTGCCTGCAAAGGATCTCCACTAAAATGCTGATCGGAACACTGGAGATTGTGGTCTGCCGGTCATGCGGCGCATCTTCTGAGCTCTGAGAATTTGTCCCCACACTTTCTAAATTCACGAACTGCTCTCCGATCCTCCACTATGGTGTCATTCCCCACTCTCAGCAAGCCCGAGGGGCTCAAGGCCCTGGACGAGCACCTGCTCACCCGCAGCTACATCACAGGGTGAGAATGCCGCTACCTTGATCAACCCCTACACCGCCTCTGTTGTCGTGCTTCATTGTCGACCCCCTGCCAAAGGCCAGAGGACTGTTTTATATGGCATTTGGAATTGATCTTCGATGCAATCAGCATTCTCTGACATGCACGAGACGGCTCCAGATAAGTTGATCACCTCGCGTCTGAAAGCACGACAGCCCCCTGAAGATGCTTTCTGGCTGGTTTTATGTGTCCTGGAGAGTTTTGGTGCTATCTTGCGCGCCTTGCAAGACAGGCACCCTTCAACAGCTTATTGCTATGTGGTATTTCAGGTACCAGGCATCTCGTGACGACCTGTCAGTGTGGTCCGCCATCGACAAGGCCCCGAGCGCCAGCGACTATCCACATGCATCGCGTTGGTACAGCCACATTGACGCGCTTCTGAAGAAAGAGTAAGTTCGGCACCTCCTTACCATGATATCTCTGCATGGGACTCGATTACTTATTTGCACTAGACATGGAATGCACAGGACAACTGGTACTTCACTACTTAGAGGCAATGGATCAAGTAAACATTATCCTCGACAGATCCACCTCTCTGGTTCTCACGAATCCGGGAAGAAAGGCTAATGGCCATGCCTTGTCTTGCAGCTTCCCTGGAAAGGCTCAGGGAGTCTCTGTCGCTGGATCTTCCGCCCCAGCTGCAGGACACACAGGCTCTTCCGCAGGTCCTTCTGCATCAGCACCCTCTTCCGCTCCTAAGGCAAGTTCAAACCTTGCAGTACACGCTACAACACAGCTCTAGGGCAAGGGGCATAATGCACGACATGCGGGTCAAAATTTCTGGCTACTGCTGTTGCTGTTTTGAATGGGAAACGCAGACTGCCGCCCTACAGCTGCATATCTGCTGTGAGCATTGGTCCATTGAGGTCTCACAACCTCCCTGTTGAGTGACCTCTGAACTGTGAGTGTGAGTGTGAGTGTGGCGTCTTAGACCCCAGCAGCTACAGCAAGCTGTCTCTCCGTCAACTAGAGCCTGTCTGAAACTATGAGGCGGGTGGTTTGTCAGGGTCCATATGCAGCAAGCACTTGTCTTTTCACTATGGGCAGCTGCTGAAAGTGGTTGTAGCTCCCGTAGAAGTCAGACAGGAGGCAGCCCATGACGGCGTTCGGGGAATTCTCAAAGAGATCGGTGATGTTGCTCTTGTGCTGCAGGAAGCTGAAGCTACCAAGGCGGTGGCTGCGGCGCCCACGACGGCAGCCGTGCAGGAGGTGGCCACAAAGCCGACTGCCCCCGCAGCTGCCGCAGACGACGATGATGACGACGATGACGATGACGACGACATCGATCTGTTCGGCGAGATGACGCCTGTGAGATCCCCTGCCTTCCCCCTCAGCATCTGCAGTGTCAGTGTAACAGGCACGATGCATGCTATGACCACTTTAACCAGTGTGGAATGGGTGCTGAAAGAGCAAAGGGATACAGGGGTCACTCCCTGTGGCTACTGAGACGCGCATGAAGTCTGTAGAACACCTTGTACCCCAGTGCTGGCTGCACATGCAGAGCTATAGCAGAGTTGCTCTTGCGCCTGGCGTTGTATGGCACAGTGCTCCACTTTCAGTGAAGGTCGATGCTCACATATTATGCAATCGGTGTTGCTGAGCTCCTCTTTGTGATGGCAGCGTTGTCCAGAACTGTGAGGAGGATAGACCTTTCATCAGCTGCAGGGTTGCACTCGGTGGCCGCACGGAAGCTGCGCTTGCAATGCTGACCTGCATGCCTGGCTCGGCTTCACTCAGAGATGAGGTTGCCCGTGCAGGAGGAGAAGAAGGCAAAGGAGGAGAAGGATGCGCTGATCGCGGCCGCCAAGAAGCGCGGCGCCGAGAAGGCCAAGCTGACCAAGTCCCTCATCATCATGGACGTCAAGCCCTGGGACGACACCACTGGTGCCCCGCCCTGCATCCCTGTCCTCCCCTGAGCTGGCAAAGGCTGCTGCGTGCTGCTTTCGGGCAGCTTCCTGTTGAACAAGCTGCCTGCAGGCACCCGGTAGTTGTCAGCTCTGCACGACACAGTCAGTTCCCTGTCTCGCATAGCTCTGAGTCGCTGAACAGGCAAAGCTGTATGCCTCAGTCATGTGGCAGGACACTGTGGGAAGCTGTGTGTGCTACTGTGCCAGTCCGGTCAAGGAGTGGCCCTTGCAGCACCATGCTGCTGGGTTTGAACTGATGCTCTTGTAGTGTAGCAATGCCGTACTTGGCTCATGCGGGGCTCATGCCACGCAGACATGGCTGCCTTGGAGGCGGAAGTGCGCGGCGTGAAGAAGGACGGGCTTCTGTGGGGAACCTGTGAGCCTCTTTCCCTATTTGTGAACCTAGCACGCTCATGCTGCTGTCAAGCTGGACCCGCACCAGCAGCACTGGCACTGCCAATCCTGCAGACTTAGTAGGAACTTTGCTTGAAGCATTAGCTGCTGCAACTTGTAGTGGCAGCCCTTGTCTGTCACAGTGTGAAAGGCAGGAGGGAGGAAGCTCTGACGTCAATGTGCTGCGTGCAGCCAAGCTGGTGCCTGTGGGCTTCGGCATCAAGAAGCTGCAGATCACCTGCGTTATTGAGGACTCCAAGGTTGAGTCCATGGATGAGATCATTGAGGATCAGCTTGTCAGGTAAGCACCCTTGCTGTACATAGCACAGTGAGATCAAGATCAGGACAAAGCTCCTTGAAGCACACAGCTTAAAATCTGCTCTGTGTGTCGAGTGAGCCAAGAGCATTGGACATGTGCTTTGCTGCAAGAGCACTGAGGAAGACGCAGTAAGCTGATGATAGCTGGCAGGACAGATGTTGAGGCCTGAGTGCATACGCAGGGATGGAGAGTCTGAGACAATCCAGTCAGTGGACATCCAGGCTTTCAACAAGCTCTAGATTAGCATGTAGGAGCCCTTGGAACCATCTCATGAAGGAAAGGCTACAGATGTCTGGTATCGTGCGGGCACTGGTCTGGACTTTAAAAGGATACAGCATCTGAGACAGGAAAAGTCAAAGGCTCTGCATTAGGAGGCGTCCATACTTGCAGCGCCCTGTCAATCAGTGTCTCACTTTGCAGCAGACATAGAAATTCACAAATGCTGGCAATCGGTCGTGGGGGCTGTGAAGGCATAAAAGTGTCGGTGAGTGAGGATGCTGGAAGGCTCTCATACATACCACGGGTGTCTCAGTTTGCATGCTGTTGCGTTCCCCGCACCCATTTCTCTTGCAACCTCAAAGTCATCAGGATTGTGGTACTAGTACCATATCCACTGGTATACACAGCTGCCTTCCCTGCTTTCATCAAGACAGCATGTGGCCTATGCTGCCTCTGAGTCTCCCCCTCGGGCATGCATCCATCCAGTCAGGATTGATGCAACCCTCGCACAGGGTGTTTTGGCGGCATTGTGCGCATAGATCTTGTAGCGTCTTGGCGCTTCTTGTGCTGGCATTCTGCCTGATGCACGTGCTCCCATTTCTGCATTGCTGCAAGATTGAGGTGTCCAGGGCTGCTAAAAGAACTTCCGCACATCCGGAGGCGTCCTGCCAAAGTGCTGCCTTTTGATGAGCTGCTGATTCCTGACGCGCGCCTCCTCCATGGTCATGGTGCCATCTGCAACCCTGCAGTAGGCACAGAGCTTTGTGCCAGGGAGAGTCTTACTGCATCGCATGCCAACAAAGTGATAGAATGTACTGCACATGTCTGCTGCTCATATGACACTCATGCGGTGTCATGAGCACGAGGTTGGGGCTTCACACGGAGGCTTTGCATGGCTTCAGGTGTATGCTGCGTACCTGCTCTCTGCTTTGCCCTGGCTCTCGACCAGTACACCATCTCTGATCACATATGTCACAGATCCATGCCTAGTACGCCTGCTGGGAAACGAAGGTCAAGTCTGAGCCAATCGTGAAAAGGATGACATGCTGAGAATAAATGAGTTTTTAAGTATTCACGGCGGCTAGGAAGGAGACGAACCGGTCGCGGTATGTCTTTGGGGTTGTCATTCGCAGAAAGCTGACTTTTGCCACGAGCTCCTTCAGCATGTCGTTCTGCTTGACAGGGTCATTCTCATCTCTATTAGCTCGCATAACCTTTTGGGCCTCCTGAATGCTTGCATCACGCTGCCCTGATGGTAGCCTTTTCGCCAGGTCGATGAGTTCCCTGTAGGCTCGCAGTACATTGGCTCGCTGTGCCATGTGTGTGCTCCATATCACTCTGAATGCTTGCTGTACATCTTTAAAGGTCAGTGTAGAGATACCAGTAGCTCTTGCTCTGTAAGGCCACATTGAATGCCTGCCCGGGATGGGCAGTTGGGCATGCCCTAAGGCTGGGCAGAATCACTAAATAAGGAGAGTGAGGGTCCATGAGAATCACAGTTCGTGCTTAGGTATGGCTCCGTTCTCTGGTATCTGAATGACGGCCTCCTGTCTTAGAGCAACGTCTCTAAAACCGGGACCTCAGAAGCCACAGGCCTGGCATCAACTGCCTTGCATATGAGGCAGCCACCAGGCTTTCCCAGGCTGCCCCCTCCTGGCAATGTCAGTGTTACAGACCGCGCAACATGATCAAGTCAAAAGACATCACCAGGGCAGACTTTTGAGACTCTTCACAGTGACGCAGGTGCCACACATTTGACACACAATCACTCAAGCTCTGGAACTGTAAGCGCCTGCAGCTGCCCAGCTCAGCTTCCAGAGCCCAGGAGGCTGAGGTGCTGTGGGTCGATCTTCTTCTGATACGGCCCGAGCTACATGACAAACTGCACCCGAGCCTTGCAAATAATTTTAAACCTGCAACAACTCTGCAACTGCCTCACACAGCTACCAGTCAGCAGTCCGCATACACCAAGCAGGCCATCTTGCAAGTATGAAAAGTTGTCCTGAGCCCGTGGTCCTGGAACGGGCCACTGCCACAGCACATAATCTTGGCATGCCCAATGGCCCTAAACACACATCGGCTCTGCTTCAGCGATGCAAGAACGCCAACGGTCTGTCCTCAACTCTGAGCAGGGTAAGGGTCTACCGCTTGCTGCTTGAGAGGTCATGCACATACTAGATTCCAGGGTATGGCGGGGCAAGGGCTGCAGCTTGGACGCCACAGTAGATGGTCAGAAGTCAGTTGTCAAATCATTAGCAGCACACTCAACGGAACATGCATAACATCACTCACGCTCTGCTGTTGTATGCAGAGAGGGCACAGTCTCCCCTCTAAATGACAGGGGCTGGTGGCCGGAAGCTTCCCAGCACCTCCTGTAGAGTGCCCTTTGTTCCCACAAAGTCAGCCTCCTTTGTCTGTGCTGTCAGTGTGTACAAGCGGTTGTACCTGCAGCAACAATGTACATAAGGCAATCCTTATGGGCGAGCGTACGGTGCTGCATCCTGGAAAGTGACCTCGCATCTCTGTTGTTCCATGTGCGCACACAGTTGCAGCAGGTGTCCATTGTGTGAAGTTCATGAGCAATACATGTGGTCAGTCAGAACCCGGTGTTGGCAGAGGGGCACATGGTCCTCTGCCAAGAGCAGCATGGACGTCACGTGAGGGGTTTTGAGGCAGAGTTCCTGCCTGCCATTATTTCCCAGTGAGACTGCAGACAGGAAGTGCCGAGGCTCATCCTCCTCAGGCTTCTGCACTGTGTACTCCAGCATGTACATCCCAGACTTGGTTTTGGCATCCAGGAGCCTCGCCCTCTGCGTGCATCACACCTTAAGTCTCCTGCAGAGCTGGGCCTCTCCTCATGACACATGAGCTGAGCAAGGTCTGCAAGGATGCACATCGGGATAATGCATGGAAGATGGACTGAGGACACTCAGCAGAAAGCCATGGTCTCAAATAGGCATTCGCTATACAGACCAGTGTCACCCACCTGCACAGACTTTGGCCTGTTGAAGCCCGACCTGAGCAGGAAGCTGCGGTCCAGGGAGGCCACCAGGTTCTCCCCAAACTGCTGTGCATCACCAAAGCTCCCAAGCGCTGTGTAGTCTGCGCCCTGAAGGCACCGAAGAAATTTCACACCCTGACTCCCTGTGATACTGGTGTGGGCTATGCAATTTCACTGCAACTTTTGGACCTCACAGGGATTTGAGGCCAGGAACAGGGCGGAGGCATGACTGTGAACTGCGTCATGCTGCAGGCAGGCAGGTGCTACCACATTGGTGATGATGACGGTCACATTGGTGCCTGATTGTCGTACAATTGACGAATGGTTGCGCCCTTCTCAGGGCTTCAATTTGAGACACTTCTGACATCACTCTGAGATCACACTGAGACTGCTGGGAGACAGAGGCTCACCACATTGGTGATGATGACGGTCACATTGGTGTCTGTGCCGGCCTGCGGGTACCAGGCGAGGGCACGCCGCGTGCCGGGCGCCCCTCCAAAGGCTCTGTTGCCCCCCGAGCTGCCCTGTGCTGACACCCAGTCTGCACAGCGTCTCGCCCTCACACAGTGCGGCGCACCCACGTTGATGTGCAATGCAGAGGCACCTCAGGAGGGTGGCCTGTCCCATCGTCTGTTCACATAGAATATGCGCTGCTGCCTTTCACAGCAATTTCAGATGCGAGCCAGACACAATGAGCGGCAGAAAAATGTCTTGTATAGGCTAGGCAGGCGCCACACAGGTTCCAATACTCACCTTCTGGTATTGAAAGTCTGAACTTGTCAATGGCGTCCTCATAAGGTGCCAGACTCTCTGCGCAACAGCTCCCACAATTGAAGACTCTCATGAGAAGCCAGTATCAGCGAAAGATTTCGTATGAGTCGGCTGCCTGCTTGGCTGCCGAGCAAGATTCTTGCGCTATTGTGTGTTCTTGCGGGTCACTCAGGCATACCTGCATGTGTAGGGGCTGCGGAAGCTGCCAGGAGGAACAGGGGGACTGTAGCTAACAACCCCCTCCTGCTGAAGTCGTTAGGAGAGACATCAGCAAAGGCTGAGTTGCACTCAATGTCTGCCTTTCTTGCTCCAGTGCTACTGTGACTACAAATTGTCAGCCCTGCGCCATTGCCCTCACATTCAGAATGCCTAGTGGTCCAAAACCAACATTTGCATGGGCAATTGACACCGCTCAGCACCTGCAGAGCGCCACGGCTGCCTTGCTGCGCCTCTAAATGGCTGGAAGCATTGCTTAGGGGGGCACAAAAGCCTCCCCCGAGCTGTGAAGGTGTTCAGATCGGTCAATGCCATTTGTTGATCGCAGGGCTTTCTTAGCACCAAGATGAGCGTTCTAAGCGTGGAATGAATGAAAACGTCAGGAGCAAGGTCTGGTAGAGCCCTGTGAATGTGAACATGTAGTGGATAGAGATTTCAGACGATAAAAATATCAGCGTCAGCTCACGTGTTGCTTCTGCCCAGCTCAGCACTGTTTGCCACTTGAGTCACAGGGTACAGCCGCTCACTCGCTGGTCCTTGATTTGATTGCTTACCTGAGACAGATCACAGCATCAAGATGAGGGCGTTCATGGTCTGCACGGGCCTTTTGGCCTGCTTGACCGCGCTAGCTACCGCGAGCTCCAAGGGTTCCTTGCTGCGCGTCCCTCTGCAGAAGAGGACGCTCGATTTAGAGGAGGTCAAAGCCAGCAGGGCGTCTCTACAGCAATATAACGCCCTGAGGCACAGCAATGCTTTGCGGGGCGAGTCGGAGGAGGCAGACATTCCTCTCCTAGACTTCCTTGATGCCCAATGTAAGTGACTAATCTGTCCCATGCGATCCCGTGAGCTCGTCTTGTTAAGTTTTGATGTTTTTTTTGTCTCCCTTTGACAGAGCTGTACGGTCATCAGCGCAGCCTGCTCGAGGTTGAAAGACCTGAATCAGTGCTGACATGGCCCGCGCTCTGCCAGACCACATTCAATGCACGCAGTCTGAAGGCTGTCTCTTTTGTCATTGCAATCTGATACTATAATTGTGCCACCTGCAG
Source organism: Coccomyxa viridis (assembly GCA_963930925.1). Taxonomy (NCBI): domain Eukaryota; kingdom Viridiplantae; phylum Chlorophyta; class Trebouxiophyceae; family Coccomyxaceae; genus Coccomyxa; species Coccomyxa viridis. The sequence continues at coordinate 3,133,166 of CAWVOJ010000013.1, read as the reverse complement.
ATTATGGCGAGATTGGACTGGGGACTCCAGCGCAGAAGTTTACTGTCGTGTTCGACACCGGGAGCTCCAACTTGTGGGTGCCATCATCAAAGTGCGGCTACTTTGACCTGGCGTGCCTGCTGCACAACAGATACTACGCCACCAAGTCCCAGACATATAAGGTGCTGCCCACACCTCAGTTGTCTGCATTAGCGCCTGGTCTGGCCAGTCTTGCGTGCAGAGCATTGTCTGGCCATTGCATGTCACGGTTGCTCTGCCTTCTGTGTACCTGCCATACCCTCTGCGGAATGAATACTGACCCACAATGATGTATTGCGCAGAAGAACGGCACTGAGTTTGCCATCCAGTATGGCAGCGGCTCGCTGTCGGGCTTTTTCAGCGAGGACAGCATGACGCTGGGGCCGCTGAAGGTGGAGAAGCAGACATTTGCTGAGGCCACTGCAGAGCCCGGCCTGGCCTTTGTCGCAGCCAAGTTTGATGGCATCCTGGTACAGTCCCACTCCCAATCTTGCCCTTCACATAGTCGCGCTGATGTAAATAACATCTTCATCAGTGGAAGTTTCATGGCAAGGACAGGCGCAAATAACATAGCAAGCCTCTTGTGCACTTTCTCTAGCAGAATGCGGCAGCTTGCTCTTGGTGGGTAACAGTGCCCTGGAGCAAGAGAGGAGGCACAGCATCTGTGTCGAGGGTCCTCTTCACTATATGCGCAATGAAGACTCATCAGTCTCACACTGCACTTCTCATTCCTGCAGGGACTGGCGTTCCCGGAGATCAGCATCGGAGGCGCAACGCCCCCATTCCAGAACATGGTGGACCAGGGCCTGGTGCCGGACCCGGTGTTCTCCTTCTGGCTCAACCGCAACAACCCCAAGGGCCCCGGTGGCGAGCTGGTGCTGGGCGGCGTCGACCCCTCCCACTACACCGGCGAGCACGTCTGGTGAGTGGCTACTCCCACTCTTCTGCCACACGGCCAAACTCGTCTAGTATACTATGTCACTGTCACCTTCCAGAACCCTGCGTGTCTTGAAGTGCTGTGAAGGCTGCTCATGCAATTGTTTGCCACTGATGGGGAGAGCGGCAAGTGCAGTCCCATTGATGGCAAGCACCCGTGTGTCCTCCCATAGCACCCCAAGATTTGCGGAAGTCAAATTCTAGATGATCTGTTGGGTAGCCCTGGTTTGATGTCAGTGGGTACTCGTTACTTGTGCCTTCCAGCCACGTCATTTTATGCCAAGATAATATGCATGATGGTCAGTGGGTCTGTTGCAGCCTGTCTGTTGTGCCGCGAGAGTTTTCGGAGGCACACAGCTCTGAGATCCTCAATAATCCTTACAGCTCTACAGACCTGACATTGCATTCATGCTGCTTTGCTCATACCTGGGATGTGTGCAGGGCGCCGGTCACGAGGCGTGCCTACTGGCAGTTTGACCTGGACGCCATCAACATCAGCAGCAGCAATGCGGAGCCCTGCAAGGGCGGCTGCCAGGCCATCGCCGACTCAGGCACCTCGCTGCTGGTGGGCCCCACCGAGGAGATCAGCAAGATCAACGCTGCCATCGGCGCCAAGGGCGTCCTCCCCGAGGAGTGCAGGCAAGCTGCCTGGAGAATCCTTGGCATTCCAGAAAGAGACGCTTCGTTTGTTCCCTGAATCTATCCAGGCAGTCAGCAACACAGGGAAGGATGTGCTTACATTCTCCTTGAGCCTTGCGGGCTGTCTGGAGGGACCTGAGAACAATGGTGGCATCTGCTCACCTTGCTGACTGGGCAGTGAGGATTGCGGACATGAGACAAGGCACCTTGTATCAGCATTGCTGATTGCAAGGGTTTTGAGGACATGAGATGCCCCTTCTCATCGTCTTTGCTGATTGCCCAAGAAAGACTTCTTTGTACAAGAAGACGGCAGATATGTGTTCTGCGCACTGAGTGACATGTGTCATTTGACACGTGCAGGGTGCTGGTGAAGCAGTATGTGCCGGAGATCATGAAGGCAGTGGTGGCGCTGCCAGAGCAGCAGGTCTGCGGGGCCGTGGGTCTCTGCTCCTCCTCCGCCATGACCTGTGAGCCCCTCCTGGCTGCTGCCCAGCACCTCCCACAGATCTCACAGCCCACAAGGATTTGAAAGCCACAAGAGGTTGATGTGCCTGGTTCTCTGACTGTTGAGTGAGGCATTCGATGACCTAGTACAGTCAGTACGTGGCATATACGTCCAGTGAATCAGCAGTCGGCTCCCTACAATGGCCTCTCCGCTGCAGCTTCAGCTGATGCTCTCACAGCTTCTACGGATGTGTCTGGCTCATGTCTGCCCACACAGCCACTTTCTGCTCGGCCCAAGGTCAAAGACTGAGGCAAGCTGACTGTGGCGCAGCAAGGGCCGCTGCGTCCAGGCATCTGCTGCTGAACAAGGAGGCTGGGAGCCTGAATGACCCCAACCCCATCTGCCAGTTCTGCGAGGTTGCTGTCAGCTATGTCAAGGTACGCCCTATTTACTGTCACTGTATTGGGACCACATCTTCCTCTGGACTCCTGTTGACTTACAGCCCTGCCTCTTTGCCAGCTGCAGCACTTGCTGATGGCTCCTTGCCGATCTGTATTTACAGAGTTCAGAGCTGGCGCTTGTGCGCGTGAGCGGCATTATCATTGCTTTGTGGCTATTGCACGATTGACTTGTGGCTCTGAAGGCTGCCGAATTCTTAAGGCATATCTCGCTTCTTAGGCTGACAATGTAGTGCTGCACGCAGATCGCGCTGGCCAACCACCAGACGGAGGAGCAGATTATCGCGCAGCTGGACACGCTGTGCGACACGCTGTCCTTCTTCTCCTCCTCCCAGGCCCTGGTGGAGTGCGAGCAGATCTCCGAGATGCCCGACGTCACCTTCACCATCGCCGGCAAGGACTTCACCCTCAGCGCCGAGGACTACGTGCTCCAGGCACGCCCCTCCTCCTGTGTTGCGCAGGAGTCAAAGCCTAGCTTGCATCTTCTTCCCAGCAGGCGACATCCAATCAAATGACAGGGGAAGACATGCAAGACAGTGCTGCAGGTGGTGTAACATCATGTGCAGGCTCAGCATCACAAAAAAAGCAATACCCTGTATGGCAGTAAGGCCCCTCGCGGGCAGCTTTCGAGCAGGGGGTGCGCTATAAAAGGGTGTGTGTCACTTGGAAGCATGGTTGATCCTGCTGTTTGGGTCTGAAGTGGCCCTGCTGACTATGCATGATTGTGCCGCTCATGTATATTGGTGAAAGGGAACTTGGAAACTTGCATTTGAGATGTGGTGTGCCATTTGCAGATTGATGCGGGCGGCCAGAAGCAGTGCATCAGCGGCTTCATGGGCCTGGACCTGCCCAAGCCAGCAGGTCCCCTGTGGATCCTGGGAGACGTGTTCATGGGCGCCTACCACACCATCTTTGACGCCGGCAAGGAGCGCGTCGGCTTTGCCAATTCCGTGGCCTGAACCCTTCTGCCCTGATTGCCTAGTGGCAAGAGCCCTGCTGCCCTGAACCTTGCTGTCCTGCATGCCTGATGGGCGTCAGCGTGGTGACTAAGAGGGCCTGGGACCTGTCTCTTCACGGCCTGAGCATCATGGCTGCCACAAGACGGCATGTAGAGAGCACATGGTGACTGATGTGGTGACTGATGTGGGCAGAACTTAGAATAGCCAGCAAGGGCGGTGTGCCGCATGTGTGAGAAGCTGTGCACGCATTTGTGCACAAACAGCATGCTTAACACCTGTACATGTGCCAACAGATGACAACAGAGTGTGACTATGTCGGGTGGCCCTATGCCTAGCATATCCTTATTGAGCAGCAGCATCAAGGGCAAGGGCCTAGGTCTGCACTCAACCGAGGCATGTGCACGCAACAAAGTCACATGCTTCCATGCCAGCAGCTGTGAGTTGTTGCGCATCATCAATGTCGTACCCGTTGCTTTGCTACTGAAGTATGGATGGCTGACTGTAATGATGACAGCAACAAATCGCATCCGGCGGTGCGCTGGCCTTGCTCATGCCTGTCGACGATCGTCTGGCATGACCCGCACTACTGCTTGCTAACCAAGCATGCCTCCAGTGCCATATTCTTCCGGCGCTATGTGTATGACTAGTACATGTGCGCATGCATGGCGCCATGCTAACATTATTCGTAGTGGCCCCTTCGAGAATGGCCATATGGTGTACATGCGCATGCTATCAGAAGATCCATGGGCTTTACATTTTAGGCTTGAGACATCCAATAGCATCAACACACGCCTCAGTCTTTGTCAACAATGTCGCACAGTGAACACCAGGACCTGGTGACCAGATTTCCACACTAACGAGTTTGGACACTTCGCAAGGGCACAGACTGAAGGGCACGTGGGCACGCCCAGCCCTCTGAGCATGCAGCCAGTTAATCTTTCACGAGCTTTGCCTCCTCAGATAAATGAACCAGGTCAAGTGTACAGCCTGACAGGAGTCAGCCCATGCTCTGCCGATGGGGTCTAGGCAAGCTCCTTGCCAGATGGAAGGAGGGTGCCCTCTGCAATGCGCTGGCTTGCGAGCCCCAAGAACTTCAAGCCACATGGTGTCCACCGATAAACGTACCCTGCCCGCCCTGGCGCCTGGGAAAAGGTGAGATGCTCAAGGCGCGGCATGTCCAGGAAAGCATCCAGAGGCCTGTCCAGATGCATGGGCCCCTCCTCAGAGTTGATGGCAGTGAAGCTCTTGAGATTGGTGAGCTGCTCCAGAACAACCGGGAGACCCCTCGTCAGCGGGAGGTGCAGTGTGAGGGAGATTAGGCTGTTGGGCAGGGCACACTGAGGCCCTTCTAAAGGTGTTAGCTTCTCCAGAGGGCAGCCCACAGAAAGGATGTCCAGCTTGCCATTCCCAAACGGGCGCTTGATGACTTCCACTACTCCTGGATCATCGTAGATCTCAGGCAGGAATCCTGCAAGATTAAGCATCTCCAGACGTTCCAGCGGTTGCCCCTGGAAGATCACTGTAAGGGAGAGAGAGCCCTCTGCCAGATCTCTGAGAGACACCGCCACGACCCCCTGGGGGACGCCCTCCAGGGTTTCTAGGGGAGAGAGGCGCATCAGCGTCAGGTTCCTCAGCTGCGGGCAGCTGAGGGAGAGCCTGACATGAGCAAAATCGTATATTCTCAGTCTCCATAGCTCGGGCAAGGACTGGCTGACATGTGCACTTGGGCGTAGATTTTCGCTGGTGCCCATGCCCCCATTGAGGGACAATTCTTCAAGCCTGGTCAACTGACTCAGGGCAGAGGTTGTGGCAGGGCCGATGTTAAATCCGTATGTCAGGTTTAGCATAGTCAGGCTGCTTGCCATGCCCGCCCAGTAGAGGTCAACAAAGTTGTTCCGGTGTTGAATAGAAGCTGTCGGCTCCTGGCTTCCCAGTAAGGCCTCTGTAATGGCTGCAAGGCGACACACATCAGGTTAGCGGATATATGCATTTGCGTTTGCTGTCACAGTCCTGTCCAGCTGCATAAGGTTATGGACGCAAATATACCAGGATATGCATGCCAGATGCCATGACAATATGCAGATCACTGGCAATGGGAGGCGTATGGCAATGCTTGGTCTCAGGGGTGCGGCATGCAGTTGATATGCGGCATTTTCCAGAGTGCGAGCTGGTCATGTGCCAGGACTCTCATGATGGAGTACGACTTCTTTTCACATGCTATGGGAAGGGATACTGCAGCTCACCAATGCTGAGGTCCAGTCTGATCTCAGCCTCAGGAGACAGCAGAGCTGGAAGCTGTGGCAGCACCTGGACGACTATCTGATGCAGTCTTTGCAGTTTTGGTGATGTGAGCACACGTTCTGGCGGCTTGTATGCATCAACATCGGTTCCAAAAATGGGCCAGAACTGCAGTGACCTAATGCCTCGCACGCGCTGAATGAGCCACCTGCATAGCACGGCAGTGATAGCTCAAAGATGCCCAAAGACACCTCATCAGGAGCCAGAGGAGTTTGGAAGGCAGAGGGATGAGGCTATTCTGGCTTTGCAGGTGATAAAGGTGCTTACCAGGCCAGCTCGGTGGGACTGGGGTCATCAAAGACGGGATTTTCCAGGTGTATCGTATCCCATACATATGCTCCTTTTGAAGGGCTGTTCACGATATCCCTGAATTTGCGGCACACCAGCTGCGACTCGCATTTCTCGTATACTGGCAAAAGCTTCAGGATGCTGGTCAGCACGCCTTCTGGGAGGTCCAGAAGCCCTGGTTTTAATACATGGCACCGGCGACCCGTTTTGGCCCCCTTCATGCTGGTGTTTCTGCTGCTAGTAAGTTTCCCGCCTTTGGTGTGTTTGGACTCTTGTGGCAAGCTTGGTGCTGTACACAAAGGCTCTTACGTCCGAAAGGAGGGGCCGAAACGTGGAGACCCTGCCTGGTCCGTATCACCGCAATGCAACACTGAGACTGAGATTCCCGATGGATCCTAGAGAGATGAGCCCAAGAGGCCGACATGCCCGCCTCTCCCCTCTCTGAAGCATCTCCACACAACAGCCTCTGTTGTTGTAAACAGCGCAGAGATTGTCCATCTCAAGTACCAGCCATGGAGCACCGGGCGGAGTGGTGAATCTGCTCCAGATCTGTGCGGCTTCTCGACCTTGATCAGAATGTGATCGTCAACATCTGCCGGATGCTACCCGTCAAGGACAAGCTTCAGCTTCGGCTTGTCAACAGGAGCTTTCAAAGTATGCTGGACAACCCATTACCAGGGAGTGGGATGTGGGGCATAGTCGATCTGCATCCCTTCACCTACGACTTTACCCTGGCTCCGCTGTACAGGCACGCCTTCTTACCAGTCTGCACAGCATACCTAGCACTGTAGTTTTCAGGGCGACAAACTAATCGACATGTGCCACAGGTGGCTCCTGAAATGCGCACCGGGTATACAGTCTCTGCGGCACGTGGATCCTTATATCGGCCCCAGCAAAGATGTCATTGATGAAGAGGATGTCGACATGCGACAGCTCTTCACATCTGTCTTTCCTCAGCTTTCAGGACTCCTGCCTCCCGGGGCTGACATCCAGCTAGACCTGTGCTGGGGTGAGGCCTCTGTACAGACTACCTTCTCATGTTGCTATCCCATCACACTGTGCTGCATTGTGATGACACACAAGCTACCTGTCCCTCAGACTGGCACAGAGAGGCTCATCAAGAAGTTATGCAGCCAGGCATTTGTGTCAGACCTCTAGAGCACTGCAACCCTCACCTGCAACTGATGGTGCCTCTCTTGCTCATGCAGCTACTGCCGAGGCCCTTTTTGGATTAGGCCACGGACCCAACAACGTACAGTACATGTCCCAGTATTGGGGAATCTTGTCAAATGTCCTTACCAAGCTGAAGATACAATTTGGCGAGGATATCACTGCTGAGACATCCTCAGCACTGAATCAGCTCACCCAGCTTCAAGGCTTGATGGTGTCAGGAAGCTCTAGGAGTGTTGCAGCTAATATTCACTTGCAGCTCCCTCAGCTCACAAAGCTGTCCCTTTGTACCTTTGGAAGCAGTATTGTCTCCCTCAATTGCCCTCTGGTGAAGAGCCTGAAGCTAGTCTTCCTGGGACCACTCCAGGAGATGAGCAGGTTGCCAGATGGTGTTGAGACTCTTCGGCTCATTCAGTTAGCCGTTGGCTCTGTACCTCTAGAGCAGATGCTCCCAGTGCATGGGCTCAAGCATTTGTCCCACCTTGGCTTGCAAGAGTGTCCTGGAGATGCAAGCGTAGTCAGGGAGGCATACATTCCAAGCAACCTGACAAGGCTTGATGCCTATTCGGAGGCATGGAGACAGCTCCTGCCCTCCCACCCGCCCTGGCAGGCTTTGCCCTGCAACTTACGGGACCTCAGCGTGAGCCTTCCATTGGACAGTGGCATACCCTTGGTTTTGGAGCAGTTGAGCAATCTTGAGGTCCTCAGTTTGTGTCATGTTGGGACAGGCCCCATGCACCTGACTCGACCGCTGGATCCATTCTTGGAAATGGGGAGCCTCAAGAAGCTGACCACATCTCATCAAACTATATTGATTCTTACTTCTACAGGCACGGTCCTACAAACCTCTGTGCTCAGGGACACCAGCAAGAGAGCTACATGTACACACTATCGGACTGTGCGTTGAAGGTGCACGTATGGTGCAGGTGGCTTCTGATGTGCGCACCAGGTGTTGAGTCTTTCAGACATCTGCCATACAATCTAGAAGACCCACGCCAACGCGAAACAGCTGCTGAGGCCGAGGAGAAAGATGCAGGCAGGCGACAACTGATCATGCAAATCCTCCCTCGCCTTGCAGGGCTCCTATCTCAAGGGGCTGAAATCTTGCTCGACACGCGCTGGGGTGAGGCCTCTGTGCACCAGAAAGAAAGGCAGGCTTTCAGACACTGCATAGCACTGCTTTCAATCCTGTTTTTCCCTAATTATGGCAAATCTTAGAGATGACGCCCCCAGGCACTCAGGCCGTCTTACTGCATCAGCGCAAGTCTCTTATCTGCACCCAAATGATATTCCTTTGCTACCGCAGTTACCGCGCAAAGCCTGTTTGCAATGGGAGACGGGCCTCAAAACATGTCCCAATATTGCGCGGTCTTGTCAGACTCCCTAACCAAGCTGAAACTGGCGTGTGACACGAATGTGGGTGTTGAAACATTGTCAGCGCTCAATCAACTGACTCAGCTTCAAGGCTTGCTGCTGAGTGGGTCTGGACAGAATGATGCCACTCTTGATCTGCAGATGCCTCAGCTCGCAAAGCTCACCCTCGAGAATTTTGGGTGTACATCTGTCTCCCTCAGTTGTCCAAAGCTGAAGAACCTGAAGCTGGTGTTTGTGGGCCCGGTTCAAGAGATGAGCGGCTTGCCAGATGGTATGGAGAGGTTTTGGCTTGATTTGGAGCAGGCTGGCTCTGTGCCCTTTGAGCAGATGCTCCCAACGCAACTCAGACACCTTTCGCACCTGGACCTGCGGCGTTGTCATGGGCAGCCCTTCATAGTGAAGGATGCATACATCGCCAGCAACCTAGTAGACCTGAGCCTAGATCACCACTGGGCGCCACTCATGGCATTTCAGCAGCCCTGGCAAGGAGTGCCTTTCAACTTACGCAGCGTCTCTCTAGAGATACCACTGGATGACGGCATACCTCTGGTCTTAGAGCAGCTGAGCAACCTTGAAACCCTCACACTATGTCATTTTGGGGCAGGCCCCATGCACCTGACCCGATCTCTGGACCCCTTTATGGATATGGCAGACTTAGACAATATGCTTTTCAGTGGTCCTAGACCCGGGCGGGACACCTGCTGGACGCCCGCTGCGCTGAGATTTCTGGGACTTGCAGACAGGCGTGTTTTGCGCAAACACAAGCTGGCAGGTGGCTATGACTTTTACACCAGCTTCCGACTATCCTACCAGGACCTAGGAGTCACAGATTCGACAGATTGCCAGAGAGCATGTATTTAAAGGATGTTCCGGTCTTTATAGATGGCAACAGGAGCCTGCAAGGTTGATTGCCTCAGTGATGTGCACTGTGCACATGGCAGCCTTGATAAACCTGATATTGCACATGGCCAGACCAAAGAGCTTATTCAAAGCCGTGGAAGCAGGCATTCAGAGGTCATTTTCGAGGATACGAATGTACGAGTGAGACGCAAGCAAATGAGTCATCGCAATGCCTTGAAGCTGTAGGGACCTTCATATGCGTCTTTGCAACTTGCAGCCTTTGTAAGCGGGCCAACGGGCACATCCTTCAGATTCTCGCCTTTCGCATTCATGCGCAACATCACTACCTTGGCTCTGAATGGGACAATACCAAAGCCCTGCCGTGACATGGTCCAAGCGTGCGTAGACGAGCAAATTCCCAGCTGATGAAGGGAAAGACAAGGTGCCCAAGAGCCCGACATGCCCGCTCTTCGAGGCTCCCGGGACCTCATGGATACAATGGCCTAAACTTTCTATTGCAACGATGGAGTGAAGCACATCTAAACCCTAAATAGTAGTACTGCGTCATACCATGGAGCATCAGTCGACAACGCAGATGCGATCGAAGTCCATGCATCTCCTGGACATTGATAGGAGCCTTATAGTCAGTATTTTCAGAGTACTGCCTGTTCGGGACAAGCTCCAGCTAAGGCTTGTTTGCAAAACTTTTTACGAGTTGCTAGATGATCCAACACGAGGGGGTGGTCTTTGGGGTGTAATCGAGCTACATGGCTTCACTGTCGATAAAACAACATATGATCCGCTCTCCAGGCATGTACTCTCACGTAACAGATTGTCTGTGACACGATGAGCTGTGAGAAACCCTGCTCATGTGTGCAAACGTCTGATGCAGGTGGTTGTTATCTTGTGCACCGGGGATACAGTCCCTACAGCACATGGGAATCTTCGGCTACACAAATCCTGCAACCGAAATTGAGGAAGAGCTTGTCAGTAAGCAGAGGCTAATGACTCATACTCTCCCTCAGCTGGCACGACTCCTACCTCAAGGCGCTGAAATCCTGCTGGACTTGCGATGGGGAGAGACTTCCTTGTCACTAGAGAGTCAGGCTATTAATTATGTGATCCCTTTGCATTTGATAGCTTTTGAAGCCATGCAAGCAATGTGCATGCGATCTTGGCAAAGCATAAGCTCAGCAGTGCTCTTCATACACCAGGTCAATGTTAAGGTGCTGACTAGACTCAATGTCGTGCTGACTAGACTCAATGTCGTGCAAGCTATGTCTCACTCAGATTGTTTGATGAGGTGACGGTGTTTGGCAGAGCTCTTCAAGTTAGCAATGATGTCTGTCGCATGTACCTACCGAGCTGTGACTGGTCTTTGTATAGGAATGTCTGCTGAGACTTCGGTTCCCTGCAGCTACTGCGCACAGCCTATTTGCACGGGGATAGGGGCCCCACGTTCCCGAGTACATGTCCCAGTATTGGGGAGCCTTGGCAAATTTCCTGACCAAGCTGAAGTTGTCATTTAATGAGGACATCACCCCTGAAATGTCTTCAGCTTTGAACCAGCTGACCCAGCTAAAGGGTCTTATGCTAGAGGGTTTTGGGGAGAATGCTGCTGCTGTCCACTTGCAGCTGCCTCAGCTCATGAAGCTCACCCTCTGTGATTTTGGGAACACAAATGTCTTCCTTGAGTGCCCACAGCTGTTGAACTTCAAGCTAACTGGCTTGGAGTCACTGCAAGAGATGACTGGGATGCCTGCTGGCATGGAGAAACTAAAGCTTGATGAGATAGGTGATGAAGCTGTGCCCCTTGAGCAGATGCTACCAGTAGAAGGACTGAAAAGCTTGTCAGATCTTTTCTTGCATCGGTGCCCTGGGCAGCGAGATGCGCTTAGGGGGGCATACATCCCTAGCAAGCTGACATGCCTGAGTGCAGATGAAGCATGGGTACCATTTTAGCCAACACAGCCGCCCTGGCAGGGGTTGCCACGCAATCTGCAGCATGTGGCACTTTGGCTCCCTCTGGACAATGGTATTCCCCTTGTCCTGGAGCAACTGAGAGCTCTCAATTTCCTTACCCTGTATCATGTCGGGACAGGCCCCATGCATCTGACCCGATCTTTAGATACCTTCTTAGACATTGCAGGCCTCCACAGCCTAGATCTGGGCAAGTCTGAGCGTCAGCTAGAAGGGTTTTGCCGGTGGACGCCTGCTGCGCTAGGATTCTTGGGGGCTGCACAAAAGCGTGTTATGCGCATGCAAAAGGTGGCCCGAAGGGTCATTTTGCTCTGGTACTAACACCTACTCTGAGAAAATATGATAAAATGACCAAAGCACTCCTGGCTTTGCCCGTGCAAGGGGTTTGTGCATTGATGGATGCTTCTCTAGACTCAGACATTGCAAGCATGCAGTTATTTCAAGGCATTGGAGCCCCTGTGAAATGCGCAACCATGAGCTGCAACTATTAGTGTGCGAGCGGCTAGGAATATTGTTCAGTTTTTGCTCACAGCAGGTCTAGACTTTGATGCAGACCGTGAGCTAGCATGCTGCGATATCACATCAATGTGCTCCACCGCATTGTCTGAGAAGGCTCATGCATATGAATGCCATCTGCATACATCACCACCTATAGCTGTACACAATCTGAAGACCAAGGTATGTACAAGATTTGGTTGGACGCTCTACATTGTGATAGCAATAACAGCTGCAGTGTTACAGGTTCCGTCACTTTTGAGTTCTTGAGCATTGCAGTTGACTGTCAGACTTATACACACACTCTATAGCATAGCCACTATCAAGGGATTGCTGGATCCTCCACCATCTCAGCTCCTCAGGACTCGGCATAGTCGGAAGCGATCCTTTTGAAGCGCTGAACTTGAAGCTTAAGCTCAAAGTCCTATGGGAGAAGGCAGGCTATCCCTTTCGTGCCAATGATTTCCCTGCTGTGATTGGCATACAGTAGTGCGATCTTTCTGCCACACGGCATGAGGTTGCCCTCCAAAATGCGCCTGGTTGCATGCGCTAGGATCTTCAAGGCACCAGGCGTCCAGCCGTGGAGGCTCTCTGCCTGCCCAGGCTTTTGTGGATCGCCACACAAGACAAGTGCGGTCAGGTGCGCCATCTCCAGGAAGGGATCCAGAGGCCTGTCCAGATGCATGGGTCCGTCCCCTGTGTTAATGATGGACAAGCCCCTGAGATTGGTGAGCTGCTCCAGGACTGGGGGAATGCCCCCCTCAAGTGGATGGTGCACTTTCAGGCTATGCAGGCTGTTGGGCAAGGCACACGCAGCCCCTTCTAAGGGTGTCAGCTTCTCCAGAGGACAGTTTGTGTTCAGGTATGCGAGCCTGCCATTCCCCAGGACCCGCTTGATGATGTGTTGGGCTGCTGGATCCTCATAAACCTCAGGCGGCATCACTAGCCCAAAACTTTGATACTGCTCCAGCCTTTGCCCCTGAAAAACCTCTGCAAGGGATAAGGAGCCAGTTGTCAGACCTTTAAGCGCCACCTTTATGAGTCTTTGGGGCATTCCTTCTAGGGCTTCCAGGGGACGTAGGCCCTCCAACTCCAGCACCTGTAAGGCCGGGCACTCCAATGATACCCTGACCTGCTGAAAGTCCGAAATCTTCAGATCTCGAAGCTGGGGCAAGGACAGCTCAATGTGTGCACTTGCAAAGGCTACCTGCGGCCCCAGCGGCACGATGCCGGCACATCTTTCTCCGTCAAGGGACAGGATTCGCAGCCTAGTTGACTGATTCAGAGCAGAGGTCGTGAAGTGGCCATTGTGGAAACTGTATCTCAGGTACAGTACTGTCAAGCTTCCTGCCAGACTTGCCCAGTATGACCTCGCAATGTCATGTCTCTGTGGCGTCTCAAGTGCTAAGTCTGGGCGTCCAAATAAGGCCTCCGGAGGGGCGGCTGCAAGGACCACACACCAGAGGTCAGCTGACCGCGTTCCCTGCACCCACTTAAGGCAAACGCAAAGCTGCCAACAATGGCAGGTGGCTGCATGTGCAGATTAGCTCGCATGATCCAAAGCAAGACAGACCACACATCATCAGCAATGGGTGGTGAATGCTGCAAGTAGATGCATACACCCTGTGGGCTAGATTCACAAAAATAGTAATCCAAATAATGGTGGAGTGCTTGAAATATAAAGCATGGCGCTTTACATTGGGGAGGGCATGCCATGCGAGGGTTGCTGCAGCTCACCAAGCCGAAGGTCCAGTGCAGCCTCAGCACCAGGCGAGAGCAGAGCACAAGGCTGCGGAAAAACCTGGAAGATAATCTGGTGGGTCCTCTGCGGTTCTGGTGCACCGGAGGTCTGTGGGTACAGACGTCGAGCCGGTCTATATAGCAATATCCTGATGCCATGCACGCGCCGGATGAGCCACCTGCATGGCAAGACAACAAAGCTCATGCAGCAGGCTCACTGCATCTGCATCCCAGCCACAAGCCATAGGCAGCAAGCAGGACAGCAACAGAGACGACTGCATTGCAAGACAAACTGCACTATGAAGCGCAAGGGTTTGCAAGTGGTGAGCTGCTTGCCGGGCCAATGCGGGAGGACTGGCTGTCTTAAAGAAGGCATCCTCCAGATTGACACATCCCCAGACCAGCGATCCAATAGCCGGGTTGCGCAGGATCGCCCGGAGGGTTCGGCAGACTCCTTGCGACTGGCATTTTGCCTGGAATGGCAAATGCTTCAGAATGCTGATGAGCCGACCCTCTGGCAGGTCCATCAGAGGACTGTGCATGATCACGCGTTGGCGGGTCGTTTCAGGGCCTGTCATGCTCTCAGGTCCTGCGGCTGCGGGCGGTAACGCCAATGGCCTATTTGAGTCTCGATGATCGGCGCGCAGTAGCGTGCGGATATAGCATGGATCGTCACAATGACAGCAAAGATGCTGTACTGCGCAGGTGGTAGTGCCTACGCTTGCGCGATAGAAGTTCCACCCTTTGGAGGGAAAGCCGATCGTGCCCAATGGCCCGACATGCCCACCTTCTCCTGCTGAAATTCCTGCGTGCATTGGCACAGCATAGTCCCTGAAGATCTAATGAGCTAAGACACGGTGGTTGTGCAGTCTTCACGCATTAGCTATGAAGCATCAGGCGAGGCGGCAACAGCAGGCCAAGTCCATGCATCTCCTGGACCTCGATCAGAACCTGCTTGTCAGCATATGCAAGATGCTCTCTGTTGAAGACAAGCTACAGCTTCGAATGGTCAGTAAGAACTTTCAAGGATTGCTGGATGACCCAGCACCAGGATCTGGGCTTTGGGGTGTTGTTCACTTGGATGTCTTCAATGTGGACCATACTCTCACCCCGCTATACCGGTACGGTCCCCCACGTTTGCTAAGAGAGCCCACTATCTAGTGCAAAGATCCGTCTGAGGGTTTATCAAAGTGCATTGCACATGTGGTGCAGGTGGCTTTTGAAGTGCGCCCCTGGAATCCAATCTCTTCGGTACCTGTCGCCTGACGACATTCCTGTGACCGAGATTGGCGGTATCAACGTCAATAAGCAGCAGCTGTTCACGTGCCTTCTTCCCAAACTTGCAAGACTTTTACCTCAAAGGGCTGATCTCCAGCTGGACTTGCGATGGGGTGAGGGCTTCTTCACACTGGGCAGGCAGACTGTTAGGCGCAGTACGCATACCACTGAGTGCTTGATTGCTCAATTGCACTGCCCCTGAGACTAGGAGAGGTTGGTACCCAGAGGCGTAGGTAGGAAGACTGAACTTGATACGCAGCTCTTTACCAAGATGCTGACCTTTCGATGGCTTCAATTAGGTTGACACTCATGTCAAACTGCTGCAGCACCGCCGAAAGCAGCAATTCTTGTTCTGAGTCTTGATGGCATATTCTGCATGCTGCAGCTGTCGCGGAAGCCCTGTTTGCATGGCCGGGAACGGAGCCTCACAGTCCTGAGTACATGTCCCAGTACTGGCAAGCCTTCTCAGGGTCTCTGACCAGGCTGGAGATGGTGTTCAATGAGAACGTTGGTCCTGAAATGTGTTCGGCTCTGAGTCAATTGCTTCAGCTTCAAAGCCTGGAGATGAGTGGGCGCTATAGAATCAACCCAGCTGCCGCCCTTCACCTGCAGCTGCCTCAGTTGAAAAGACTCCTCATCGAGGATTTTGGGAGCACAACAATCTCGCTTGAGTGCCCGCAGCTGAAAGTCCTGATGCTGTTTAATCTGTTTCCACTGCACAAGTTCAGTGGAATGCCAGATGTCATCGAGACACTTCAGCTTGAGGATCTCGGTATTGGCTCTGTGCCAGTAGAGCAGATGCTCCCAGAGCAAGGGCTCAAGCGTTTAACACAGCTCAACCTTAGGAGCTGTCCTGGTGAGCCAAATGCAGTCAGAGAAGCATGCAGCATCAATAAAGTGAGATCCCTTATGCTTGGTCATAGCTGGGCAACACTCCTGCTTCGTCAGCCGATATCGGAAGACGTGCACTGCAATCTCAAGGACCTTGCCTTATGGCTTCCCTTAAATGAAGGCATACCCCTGGCCCTAGAGCAGCTCACCAACCTCACGAGGCTTGGAATCCAACATGTTGGGGCAGGTCTGATGCATTTGACCCGATGTCTGGACCCCTTCCTTGACATGAAAAACCTCATGTTTCTAGATATACGTGACTACGAGCATCAGCAAGGTGAGTCTGGCAGGTGGACGCCTGCTGCATTGGGGCTGCTAGGGCTTGCAGACAGGCGTGTGCTGCAAATGCAGAATGTCCCAGGCGGCAAAATGTTCAAACTCAGCTATTAGTATGGGAACTGTGCATGCCACAGATTCGCATATACCAATGTTACTTGGAGGATTGCCAGAGAGCAGAGAAATGCTGAGGCAGGATGAGAATTGCCTGTGGTAGACTCACAAAACTCTGGCCTTGGCCTTTTGCTTTGCAGCACGGAACAGGCTTTACTGCTGATACATCCAATTAGTGAATGGCTTGTGTGGAGCTCAGCATGCGCAGACACTCAAAGCAGCAAGGAAGTCCTAAGCTGAGCTCTACATGTACATGCCATAGCGCAGGCTTCAGCTTGCGAGATTGAATGGCTCACGTAGTTCGAAACATATTCGAAGGGGTTGATCTGTGTGCGTGCATGTGCAAGCACTGTATCCACATATGTATGTTTTCCCCTTCTGTAAAAGCTTGCCAAGGCAATCAGTGCTGTCCCAGGGTAGGGGCGCCAGGACTACACAGAGTCAGGAAGGACAAGCATGAATGCATGTCAGCCTGCCTCACTGTCTAGACCAGATCTGCTCACGGCAGTTGCAGGCCCCTTGCGGCACCTATGAGCTGCAAGGTGTCTGGGTCCACTGACTCCTCCTCCCGAGCTCTGGCTGCTGACTGTGCAAAGTCCCCAGCATCCCATGTCATGGCAGCCTGCATGACATCAAGTCTTATTCAACACTGCTCATGCTTGCCAGATGGACAAGCAGGGCAGATCAGTCACATGCTCTGCAGCCTGTGCAGCCTGTTCAGACCTGTTCAGACCAAAGGGGATCCTGCTCAATATTTCAACGGCTGAAAACTTGGTAAGATGCGTTCAGGGGCTGGGATCGCATGCAGCTGAGGCTCAGAGGGGAGACACAACAAGGCAGAGGCCTGACCTGCCAGGTCACCAGCTGAGGTGGCAAGGCCACGCCAAGCGCCGCAAGCACATTACAGAAGTAGTCCAGGTCAGCCGCCAGCTGCGCAGAGCCTGCCTCGGTGAGCCGCTTGATGCTGGACAGCTCCTGCACATACACCCTGGCCGCACCGGCAGCAACCTGCAGCAGCCAGAGATGTAATTAAAGACCAACTGATATGCTCACAGAGACCTTACGCCCTCGCAGGTATATAGGCACATTCTGCTTGAAAGCCTTGCACCGCCTCACAGGAAGACGACTGCTAAAACCGTCATCTTCAGTCAGCCTGATGGGCCAGAGAGCTCTGACATGAAGCGCCCGCACTGGGCGTTTCATGCGGTCATGGGCACTAATCTGGGAGAACGGCCTGTCAATGACATACCTTGTCCAGCCATTCAGAGTCCATCTGGTCTTCGGCGTCATCCCCAGACCCTAGCAAGCCCTCCAGAGTCTGCGGCATCATCATTAAATACTCCCCTGCAGAAGTCACGCTCTGCTGCGGGTAGGCGCTGAATGAAGGCAGGACGCCCCCACCGGCCGAGGCTGATGCGTCTTCCTGCTGCCAGACAGGCTGCGAGCCCAGGCCTTCCAGGGAGCCATGCACCTGCGATAACACCCCTGCAGTCAGCTCATGCCTCCCACACAGGGCACCTCGTGAACGCCACAGAGCTAAAGGCCGCTCACTCAGAGACCCATGTACCAGCGTTGGCAATTTACATGCACCTACTGTTGCACAGCTGCAATGGAGCGCATAAGCTGCATAATGCGGCCCCTAGAGCAGCATCAGCGATGACGCTTGTATAGGGGTATGGTCAGATATGGGCACTGGCAGGAGGGCCTGGACAGAGGGCCTGAAGAGTACCTTGAGCATGAGAACATCATAGACCAGGGCCTGGACGCCCTCGTGGAAGTCCTGAGCCCTCTGTGTGAAGGATGGCAAGTAGCTGGACTGTGCTGTGATTGCAAAGGCCTGCAGCTGCCGCAGCAGCTGACCCTGCGAACAGCGATACTGACATTATCATTAAATTACATCTTGCAACAGACTGAGACAACTGGGGAATGACAGCTTGGCCGCCTTCATGTTGATAACAATCCATTGGTCGCGCTCTGTAGGCCAACGAGAAGATGTGACCAGACATGTGACAGAATGGTAGAATGCGACAATCAATGGCCAATGCAGACAGCATTGAACGTCCTTCCGGTCAAGGATCACAACAGAGTCCTTCACACAGGAGTGCACCAGCATTGTGTTGGAGAGGGCTTGCCTCATTTGTATGCAGCCGGAAGGTGATAGGGTCAAGAGCATCCGGTGATGTGGCTGCAGCACTGTCCACAACTCTCCTCAGGTCTGCCACAGCTGATCGGATAGCTGTCTCGCATGCAGTCACCTGCAGGAGTATCCAGGGCATGAGGGTCAGAACTTGCATGCCAGCTAGCTTGCCAGAGGACAGCCCAGACTGAGCAAACTCCCTGGTGCAAATATTAGGACCCACACCAGACCAAAGCAAGCGTCATAGACCACTGGCAGTATAGGTAATCGCCATGGTCATGGCAAATGCGTACTCGAACAGACAAGGCATGCACAGTCCTTGCAAAGCAGTTCTATCAAGCAACCCCATTAAGCACCTCAAACCCCACAGCAGTGACATGCATCCTGCTTTGGAAGGTGCCTCTGCAACACACGTTTGTTGCAACTCGATGAGGATCAGAGCACTCACATTGGCAAGGAGCGTCTTTGCGACGCCCAGCAGCTGCAGCACAGCTGTGCTGTCCTCCACCTCTGCCTTGCCCGAGCTGGCGGCTGCCTGCTGCGTCCGGATCTCCATCAACGCAGCCTGCACGTTGCACATTGATCTGATCTCGTCAGCTTATACGAGGGTTGTAAGCTCAGGGCTTCTTTGGCCTTTTGTGAAGACCACTCCTTGAGTAGCCTCTATTTGACAGCTCATGCCTGTCCTGGCTTCTGCAAGCCTCAAGGATGTTTCTGCGATATGACAGATAAGTAGCCTTACCTGCAATCTGCCTGCAAAGCGCGCCAGCCCTTCATCTGCCACAAACTGCAGCTCAGGGAGCCCAAGCATGCCTGCAGGCAAATTGCATCTGTCAAAAGAAGCACCCAAAACGAATTTTAGTAAATTGATAAATGGGCATGGGTGGCACTGTATACAGTCAATATCATTTGCCCTACCTCATCCGACGGTATCCCTACAAGACCTCTACTAATTCAACAACTGCTACTAGACCCGTCTGAGTTCACATTTCCCAATACTGCTGCACCAGCATCAGGTCCTGAACATGCTGAAAGTGCAAGCCTTGCGCCATGGCTCAGCAAGAGCCCATCTGTAGATCTGTGCACCTGTGGCCTGCTGACAGCGCGCCAGAGCGCTGCTCAGGGCGCTCTCTGTGGCAGCGGCAAAGGCACTAAGGCTGGAGACTGCACTGTCGAGGTCCTCTCCAATCTCCGGGAGCATCACCGCTGCCAGGGACTCGCCAAAGCTCACCTCCTCCAGCTCTCCATACCTGTACCACCTTGACACCTTCAGCGAAAGTTCGTACACTCATTGGTACATGTGCTGGAGGCACTTTATGGGGTCCCAGACGTACATGAAGACTCAGATGTGTGCTGGTTGATGGCAAGATGTCACTTCTTGCAACACACATGCGCAGATGGATATTTGCCATTGGGAGGTAGTGGTGGTCAAACTTTGGCCAGACTTAACAGAAATCCGCGAGGCCATATTATTCAATCTTGAATCACTATGCAGAGTGGACTTCATCCTCCAGGCATGGAGACACTGTTTCCACTTGGACAAAATCAGCATGTCACCTGTCCAGCTGGGGCTGGAATGGAGGATAGACAGCAGCGGGCAGCAACATTGGGCTCGAGACTCCTTCCTGGGCAGCAAGCTGGGCAGCCTTCTGCACGAATGTATGTGCAGCTTCCAGCATGCCTGCCAGCAGCATGAGCACCCCTCCATCCTTGTCTCCGCCTGCGAGGCACGAGGACATGGTTTAGGCTGCATGGGTCCGAACGCGATTTGGTCTGAGCATTCAAATGCATACTAACAGCAGGTGGCAAAAGCCCTCTACATAAGGGATGAGGTGCCGAAGGGCTTGTGGAATCAGATTCAATGCGTGGCAGTGCAGTCCAGGCATCCTGGACCAAAAACCCAGGATGCTTCCGCCGTGGATTGAACACGGGACCTTGCGCTTACGAAACGCACGCTCTACCACTGAGCTACGAAAGCCGCCGATTCATAGTGATCGAAGGTCATTTTCTGCGGCTTATATAAGTACGCGATTCCTACAGCTACTCCCTGGCTAAGTGGGTGTGGCTTGTAGGTACAATGATAGCTGGCGTCTCCGGCGCCCCTTCTGAAGCAAAGCAGACTTTTGCACACATCACAAGCTGAGACAGAGCGGTAGGAACGACAGACCTTGCACCAGGGCTGAGGCGAGCCTGGTCCTGAAAGGCTTCTCTATGCGGCTGAAGAGAGCAGATAGGAGCTGCAGGAGGAGGCCAGGGTGGCTGTCTGGCAGCGCTGATGCACACCACCGCGCCTCAGAGGACGCCGCATTCAGCACCGCATCATAGAAGCTGGGCAGCCATGCAGCAAAGCCCCTCCCTTCAAAGCCATCCCACAGGCCCTGCATTGAATTGTGTGCTTCAACTCGTGCAGTGCACACATTCCTGACAAGCTTGAAGTGCCAGCTCTTGCCATGCCAGCTTTATGAAGACACCAAGGTGTACAGTGTATTACACGCACAAGGTCTATGCGCAGATGCTGCCTATAAAGCAGGATGCTTTAAATGTTACATACTCTTCAAGCCAGCACAGGGATCGTGCATGTAGTGCAAGGTCCTCACCTGTAGCATGGGGAGCCGAGCTGCAATATAGAGGCCTTCCAGCTCATGCTCCCGCCCAGCATTTGCCATCAGCATCGCAAGATTGGCGACCCTGTCTGCATGCCGAGCCGCCAATGCGCTGCTTACAGCTGGCTCAATCATTGCATTGAAACGCTCCTCCAGAGCCTGAGCATGAAAGTATTGCCCTCAGGATGCCAGGCAAACTATGAAGCGGTCTTTGCGACATCCTGCCGCCATGACTGTCGCAGTAGGGACCCCTCCAACTCTGCATGTACCTCTTTTGCAGGGTACATGTCAACCTTGAGGAGGACTAAGTGCTGCAGTCATGGCAACAATGCTCCACTACAAGGCAGCACAGCCTCTTTTTGCCACAAAAATGTGATGCCTTTAATAAGGCAATTTCTTTCATGTATAAATTGTTTATTCTGCTTGTGAGGAAAGGCGCAGCTCACCGCTAATTTGGCTGAGCCTCCCCTGAACTCTGGCACGTTGCCCACCAGGGCAAGACCCTGGCGGATGCTGGCCAGCGTGGCTGCAATGCGCTGCAGGTCGCCCTCCGCAAACACTGACTTGATCCGTGCAAAGTGAGCGCTCAGCTCTGTAGCTTGCTGCAGTCCAGAAGAATAGGTTCAGAAGTAATTGACATGGGGCGTGAATGCTTCTTGATCTGGAAGCTGCACTCCTCTGTCTGCGCCTAAATGGCAGGGATACATACCTGAAGGGTGGAGCAGGCGGCTTCCATGCGGCTCTTTGCAAGGTCAAGCTCAGCCAGAGTTGCCACACTCATGCTAGCAGTGCTGGCGGCTGTTGATACGCTGACCAGACCCCTCCTGATGTCTCCTTTGAGACCCATAGCGTCAGCCTGCACAGTATGTTCTACCACTAGTCACCCGAGTCCCTGAAGCCATGAAAAGCACACGGTCATGTAAGAACTCCTGCAGAAGGCCGAGGAGATGCTGAAGCTTACTTTCAAGTGCGTTATTTCCTGTACTGCTGCAGGGATTCTTTGCAGGGCCCTTGCGCTGTCCATTTCCAGTGCAACATCCACATCCTCTGCTGCCAGGTGTAGACGTAGCTCCAGGTCCATCAGATAGCTGCATAGTCACTCAGAGCTGTCAAAATGACATATGAAGTCTCCGCTGTCGCATGACGGTCATCTGACTGTCTCCGAAACACTCTGTGCACATTCACATGGATGATCCAGGTGCAAGCGATGTGGAGAGCACCTCTCCATGGATTCGTCTGAAGCCAAGCTTCTTGTGACCTCGTTGATCCATCTTTTGGGTTCAAAGCTGCTATCAGAAAAGGCCGCAAGATCGATTTTGGGCGGCATCTTGTGGTATTCTTTGCTCTCTTCGCCTCAATTCACTTTGATGCGCCAGGGCGCTGCTGCTCAATCACATGCCTTCTAAGAATCACCTGGTTCAATAAGCGCAACGAGTCATTGAGAGAGGATGCATCGAGCGCTCTGATCGTCTCCTGTACACCACAGTGAAATGTGTGCTTTGCCACATCATCGCCTTGCCCTTGCCTTGTCGAGAGCTCTCAGAGCACTCATAAGGCGCATTATTAAGCACAGGCGTTGTAAAACAATTGAGTAGATACCTCAGGCGAGTTACCAGGTGTTTGGGAGCCTGGTATGCTCTCATAGCTGCCCTGAGTGTGGGCTCTGCGCAGTGGTGACGGCAAGGACCGAGTATGCCAACGCTTAATGTAATTCTATAGCAGATAAGGATTTGTAGCAATCTTTGAGTGCAATCAGAACACAATGATGCCAATGTCTCTGCAAAGACATATCGCATCCTTCTGAATATGGCTCTCAAACAGCTGTGAGTCTCAGTGTGTCACAGAAGTAGGTGGAGAATGACTTCAGAGTGAACACCAGTATTTCCAAAGCCCTACAGAGTACCAGGCCGCTGATTCGGCAGTCAGAGCGTATGAAGGCTGTTCGGTGTGCTGTGTAAGCAGCTGAAGCACGATGGCAGACGTCCGTGCAAGGGCTCTTGAGGCCCTCAAAGCTGTATATACCCAGCCGAAACCAGAACAGGAGGACGAAAGAGGCGTGGGCGGTGATGAGACCGTCTCAGAAGCCCTCTCAAAAGAGATTTTCTCTCAATACGTCTGCAGGTAAGCAATTACTCCTGCAACCGTCTCATCTGATGCAGGACTGCATACAGTGGCTTATTCAGGGTGTCAATGTGTGCGCCCGTTGCAGGACTGTCAACAGAGGCGTGCCTCATCCTGGCGATATTGCAGAAGCGGCTTCAATCAGGTGCGCTAGAGGAAATGCACCTTCACATGCCTGAATGTGCTCCCTGAGAGGCCTGAAGTATTGAAGTGGACCGATGCTCTCATCTTTGCATGCTGAAATAGTCTCAGAATGCCGAGCCACAAAGCGTACCATGTTGCAGCCACATCCAGCTCCCGGATACGACATACCCCCTCTTTGACAGCCTGCCTGCGCCTGTTGTGGACACCGGGAAGCTCAGCCAGCTGCAGCTGGAGGGCGTCCTGTACGCATGCACCAAGCACCAGGAGCTCCTGCCTAGCGGCCACAGTAAGTCTTTCGCCCGTTCATGGCTATTCTGGGGCTTCCCATATCAAGTAAGCCAGCTGAGGCCCTACCCCTGAGCAGACTTCCTTGGCAGGCCTTTAATACTGGCAGACCACACCATCATCTTTCACGGCAAAGCCTTTTCTGGCAGCATTGCATGCATAGACATGCAGCTGAGAGAGACAGTGGCATGGCAGGGGCGGGCTTCTTCATAGGGGATGGAGCCGGGGTGGGCAAGGGCAGGCAGATAGCAGGCATCATCCTGGACAATTATGCGCGCGGCCGCAGACGTGCTGTCTGGCTGTCCACCTCCACAGTGAGCCCTCAAAGCTTGTGGCTTCTTGGTGTCATTTTATGTCCGAAGACATACTCCTGGTCATGGATGCCTGCTCAAGCCCTCCTTCCTTACATACGTGCTGCAGAAAGCTATGACGGAAGGGTTCCACCGCATTGCTGTTGGACCAGTAGAGGTAACAAGTCATCGCGTGCTTACCCACCCTGCAGGATCTGCACCATGATGCTATGAGAGATTTGAAGGCGCTGGGCTGCCATATTACTGTTGTCAACAATTGCCAGACCTTGGACAAGGAGACGCGCGTCAGCGGCCTTGCCAAGGACATGCAGGAGGGTGTCCTTTTCATGTGAGCGTCCAGTCTAGACTTTTGACACTGCAAGTGTCATCATGCGTCTATCTGCATCTGCCCTCAATGGTCAAGACTCTGGGACAAGCATCTGACCAGGCATGCATGCACACCCTCTACTCAAAATCCACTGATGCTCAGGGCGCTTGTGGCAATGCAGGACATACTCAACCCTGATAGGGCAGGGGAAGGGCTCCAAGACGCGGCTCCAGCAGGTGGTAGATTGGGTGGGCGGCCCAGAATTTGATGGCTGCCTCATATTCGATGAGGTGAGCCTGCGCATATAATATATGCATTGCAGGCCATCCGAACAGCATGGGTTCTGTGCCTGCTCTTCCCCTTCCCCTTCCCCAAAAGTGCCACTGAGGAAACTGGTGTGCCCATGCAGTGTCACAAGGCCAAAAACTTTGTCCCAGGGAAGGAGGCGCAGAGCACAAAGGTACAGCCTCAGGTTTCACCTATCTGTGCTACACATACTCCTGTATCTGTCCATCCCAGATTTTCCAAGCTTTCAAAGACATTCTGGGGGTTGAACGAGGACACTTGTCTGTGCAGGTGGCAGCGTGTGTCCAGCAGATACAGAATGACCTGCCAAAGGCGAGAGTGGTGTACTGTTCAGCTACAGGGGTATCGGAAGTTGGCAACATGGCCTTCATGTCCCGCCTGGTGAGCAGCACTTGCTCCCAGCATGCATGAAGGGACGTCTTGCACCATGCATCGCCAGAACCGCGCAGCCAATTCTGCATGCCCTCTGTCTGCAGAGCAACTTGAACAAGCTTGTTATCAGGATAGCCTGTCGTAAGCAGATGCTTTGCAGTGATACTTCTGATACTGATCTTGCCATGCAGGGCTTGTGGGGCCCAGGGTCCCCATTTGCAGACTTCAAGGCTTTCCTGGACAGCATGAAGAGCCGGGGGGTATCCTTTCTGGAGATGCTGGCCATGGAGATGAAGAGCGAGGGCTACTATGTGGCGCGTGGTCTAAGCTTCACGTAAGCGCCTTCTGAGTTCCCAGGCTTGCATCTGGAGTACTTATATGGCCGTGGTCAGGTCACAGGGGCATCTGTACACACAGCCAGGGATGACTGACCGTTCCATGTAAGCTCACCAGCAAAGCCCCTGCTGATGGCCTTATCCTTACAGAGTTGAAGTGCTTGCAGGAATGCAGAGTTCATGGAGCTCAAGTGCGAGCTCACAGCTGACCAGACAGCTTTGTATGATGCGGCAGTCAACGTATGGCAGGTACATTGTCTGTTCTGCCTGCTCTGACCATGCGTGTCAACAAATATGTGTCGTGATCCTTTTACCCAAGCGCTAGGTGTACAATTGTGTATGTGGGCCTCTGCAGGACCTGAGGGGTGCATTGAGCGAGGCAGTGGAGCTGACTGGGCAGGGCCGCGAGGTGTTCAAGCTGTTCTGGTCTGTGCAGCAGCGCTTCTTCAAGCTCCTCTGCATCTCCATGAAGGTCTGACCCCCCCGCAACGTCATAGCTTCAGCTGAGGTCACCACTCTCTGATGTTCCTGCTAGCATGAACTGGAAATGCTTTGCACCCTTACACGTCCTCATATGTCTAGGTGGCACCACCTGGCGACCCGTCTAGCATTGAATTGGGTTGTAACTGGCGCCACATGCATCAATGGCGTTTGCCATTGCGCATCGTATTGTTGAGCTACCATGTGATTAGGCGCACACCATTCAAGGCTCTCAAATGCATCTACAATCGCGGACGCCACCCTCAGCTGTGTCTGTGATGGCCCAGGTGCCCACGGTTGTGCCAGAGGCAAAGAGGGCTCTGGAGCAGGGCTGTGCAGTGGTGATAGGGCTGCAGACGACTGGGGAGGCGGCCGCAGACTCTATGGGGCTGGAGCCAGGCCAGTCCTGCGGGTCAGTGTCGACCACGAAGCAGATGCTGGGGCACTTTGTGGCCACGCACTTCCCGCTCAAGCGGGAGACCCAGAAGAATGGTGAGCCCGGAAAACTAACTCGCGCAATTTGACAGCTCCTAGCAAGCCCGTCTTCACCCCCGGTACACCCCTGCATACATACACACACTCCATCATTATGCTGGCTGGTTTTCACTGCTTTGGAGGTTGAACATGTGTCGGAAGGGTTGCCTCTGTGTGTAGTTCACCGCTATCCACAAACTGACCTTCTTAGCATTGCAGGCAAGAGCAGCATCAAAGCGCCAGACGGCGCGCCAGAGGAGGGCGCCATTGTACAGGAGTGCCTGGAAATGCAGAAGTCCCTCCTGCAGGTACCAACCATGCCCTTGAAGGGCTGCCTATGTATTACTTGTCTATCGTAGGCTGGAACGGAATCCCCTACAGCATGTGCATGCAAAGACAGCAAATTCATTGCGTCCTTGGTCGTATAGCCTACATGTATCTCCCAGTTGGGTTCACAAAGTAGAGCACATACATCAGTTCTTGAATGTACCCTCAATCATGACTATCCCCTGCAGCGTATCAGTGCGCTGCCACTGCCGCCCAACTTTCTGGACACGCTGATTGAGAAGCTGGGCGGGCCCCGGGCAGTGGCGGAGATGACAGGCAGAAAGGGCAGAGTGGTCAGAGACTCCAAGGGCCACGGCGTCTACGAGCTGCGCGCCAAACCAGACTCGTCGGAAATGGACAGCCTCAACGTGAAAGAAGCTGGTGGGCTTGCCCTCCTCTGCATGTCGCTGCTTGCCTGCAAGTCGTATTTTGTCGGCTACCTAACAATCCTTGCTCTGTTCGCAAATGTAAAAAGGTGATATCTCTAATACTGCTGAAGACCACAGACATCTCATCATGGGAACCGAATGCCCGTAGGATCCTGCCATTGAGAGGCAAGCTTCACACCTCTCTTTTGACAGGCCCTTTGGAGCTGAAGGGCTGCATCAATGATGAGGCCTTCGCCTGCGTTGCAGCTGCGTTCATGAAGGGGGAGAAGGTGGTTGCCATTGTGTCAGACGCAGCCAGTACAGGCATCTCTCTGCATGCCAGCGCGGAGGCTAAGAACCAGAGACGGCGTGTGCACTTCACATGTGAGCTGCCCTGGAGTGCTGACAAAGCCATTCAGCAACTGGGGCGCAGCCACAGATCCAACCAGGTGACAGTCACCACATGAGCCCTTGACCGCACTGAGAACTTACCCTGGTATCTGTCTGTCTTCATGCCTGCATATGCAGATCTGCCTTAGTGGGATGCAGTGCTGATGCTGAGTGTACTGTTGCCAGGTCAGCGCGCCCATATACAAGCTGGCGATGACCAACATTGGAGGAGAGCAGCGTTTTGCTGCGGCAGTGGCAAGGCGGCTGCAGTCTCTGGGAGCGCTGACACGGGGCGACAGGCGAGCAGCCTCAGGGGTGGACCTTTCTGAGAGCAACTTTGACAGCCCTCTGGGCAGGAAGTCTCTTCGGTAAGTATCTGTCACCAGGCTATGAGCAGGTCAAATATCTCTCTTGAAGTCACGACAGGGATAAGAGACTCTTGCTGATGAGACACAGGTGGCTAGGTGGTGCAGATACTGTGCTTGCCTTGGCCCACCTACCTGGTCTGCATGACCATCTTATCCTTGTTTATATCCCTTGCACGCAAGCCTATAAAGGTATCTTCTTTCTGATGATGTCCAACGTCACAACTGCAGCCTCAACAATGAGTCATCCATTTCGGCCGGATCTCAAGGCTACTTATATCCGCAGTGCATGAGCGCAGTCTGGCCGTGTGCAGGAAGATGTATGACTGCATCGTGATGGCGACTGGCACGCTGCCACCTGGCGTGGAGCTCATTGAGGTCCTGGAGGAGGCTGCTGAGGCGGAGGTGTCGGAAGTCATGGCCTCCATGCCTCGCAAGGGAGACAGCCTAAACGCCCAGGACATTGTGGCTGCAGGTGTGATGTGATTTAATCTCCATATTCTCCTATGATGTAGGAGGGAATAAGAAGCTCGAGGTAAAGATGGGAGGCATTGGCAGCTGGCTAGCAGTCATGCAGCCTGATGCCTACCTGGTCATAAGCTTGCTGCCCATGCACTGCCATATGCCCTCAGCTAGATTGTTTCCCCCTACATCATCCGCAGAGCCCGATGAATCCAATCCACCTCTGCCTACACAGGCATCTCTCTGTCAATACCTACACACTCCTTACAATGCTCCATCCCTACCCAAAGATCGGCTTGCTAAGACTGGCGACAAGGCTGCCCCTGATGTTTTGGCCATTGCCTGCAGTGCAAACGCTGCACGTCATGCTGCAAGACTGCGTGGAGTGCATGGGAGTGGGCGCAAACATGACCCGCTCAGACAACATAGCTGAGGAGGGAACTCGGGCTGTAAGCACTGTTGCACAGGGCGCAGCTGTGGCCAAGGAGCTTGGCGACGTCAGGTATGCACCAAAAAGGCGCCATCTTGCCTTACACAAGCGGGGGCCCAAGCAGGAGTGCATGGTGTGACATGTCAGTGACACCAAAAGCAGGTCAAGCCACTGTGATGCTGCAGTGTGTTGGCACATGGCTCCTGCCTCTTCACCGCAGTGTCACAATGGCTTGGATTTCTCATATATGGCAAGTGCTTTTTCTTCCTCTCCCTGAAAACCCTTGTGATACCACGGCTGTTCAGTAAGGCATGCGCCTGCACAGGCGCTTCCTGAATAGGCTGCTGGGCTTGCCGATGGCCAGGCAAAACCTGCTCTTCAACTACTTTGCCTGCACCCTGGCAGCAGAGATCCGGGCTGCCAAAGCTGAGGGCCGCTACTATGAGGGTGTCTCAGACCTTGGCGGGTCCCATGTCTCCAAAGTGGAGCCCCAGGTACCGCCCAAATGCGTAACCACCCTTTCCCAGCACACTTTTGCACTCCTAGTGCTCATTGGCATTTGTTATGAGCCCTCTCTTTCCCTGCAAGCACCTTTCGCCGCTGTATGCACAATCTGAGCAGTTGCAGGAGCCCATGCACGAAAGGTGCAGTCATAGTCAGAGCATAGCGTGCATCCTGACTATGGCAGTCAACGGCCAAGAAGTGATGTAGGAAATCATGCACAGGTGCTGTGGGTGGACCCATACCGCGGCCTAAAGACGCTGCGGCACGACCTGACACTGGACAGGGGCGTGTCCTTCCAGGCAGCCAGCAGGAAGCTGGAGCATGAGCAGAGTGCTGGAGACCGCTCAGGTTTCATGCGCAGTAGGTGTGCTCCATTTTCAGATGTTGCTTGTCTTTTGAGGTGTGACAGGGCACGAGTTAGACCATGTCTGCATGGCCTCAGTGCTGTACAAGGGGCTTCAGATGCACGATGGGGTAGCAAACGCGGCCTGTCATAGCTTTGCCTGGTGCTGTGCATTGTATATGCAGCCTCGAGCACTCTGCAAAAATTCTGACTATCACTGCTCCTCCTAATGGGTGACACAAAATTAGTGGGTGACCCTTGTATGCACAGTGTTGTGTAAAATCCTTGGTTGATGTGCAGGCATCCCATGTTTGGGCGGCACATGACTCTGCTGGCCCTGAAGAAGCCAGGAGCCCAGAACTACTTCAGCCTGGTCCGGCCAAACACTGGGGAGTCCTACTTTGACATGGAGGTGTGTCACCGGGCCTGCTTTCAGCCCTGCTGATGCTTTGCCACGCCATCATGGGTGCAAGCCGTTAGTCACAAGGCTTACAGTATCTCATCTGCTACTCGCGATGACTGCTGATATGCAGGGTGATGAGCTGAGCATGAAGTACAAGCGGGTATCAATGGAGGATGCGGAGCAGGGCTGGAATGAGGTGTATGAGGCCTCCCTGGACTCTTGCATGCACGGCATGTACTGCCAGCAGGGCGCTGACTGCCAGGTGACCACCTGGAACTTTTGGGTCCCTTTGTCCTTCGTATGAGGCTCATCTGTCCTTCACATGAGGCTGATCTAATCTTCACATACATGCGTGCGCATACGCATGGGGATTGCAATGCAAATTATCTGTATGCAGTGCTGTGGAAATCATGCAAAGCTACTCTGTGGTAGCAGGCTCTGAAGGGATTCACCTGAACTGCATCTGCAGGTGGGGAAGCGCCTGACAAAGGTGTCGATGCTGTCGGGGTCCATTGTGCGCGTGTGGGGAGCGCTGGAGTCGGTGCTGGTGCGCTCAGAGAGCATCCTCTCCAAGTCCGACCGCACCATGCGCATCGTGCGCGTCAACACGGGCGAGACCACATCCCTCATAGGTGCGCAATTGCTCCACATTCACAGTTGTTTTCTCACGTCACCATCTATGGGCTTTGCCAGTATTGGCAGGTTGATGGCCTGCAGGTTGAACTCATGTTGCCTGGTGGGCAGAGCGTGATGCACTCTGCCATCAGTTTTGCAATGTGGAGTGGTCCCTCGGGAGTTGGTAAGGGATGAGCAGGCCTGTGTGCCTGCCAGCACAGGGCCCTGGAGAGCAATCACACCCTGGACGTATTCTATAAAATCACATGCGTGTGAGGTTTCACGGTCTTGCAGGCGTAAGATATCCTCCACAGCTGCTGGAGGATGTGGTGGCGGTGCTAGCGTCAGCTCAGGCGGCCATCCCGCAGCTGACAGCTGGCGGTGGGCTTGCTGACATAGCGCACAGCACAGCAGGCGGCCAGATGGGCAGCTCAGCCCTGCAGGCGGCTGCCATGGGCGCGGCTATGGCTGTGCGCACAGAGCCTGTCACCCCGGTGGACCCAAAGTCTGTGGCAAAGGCTCTCAGGTAGAGCTTCCTGCACTTCGCTTGTAAGCCTCCATCATGCTGCTATGCCCCTTCGTGTTTTTTAGATCCCCATTCCACAGCCTTGAGGGAGATACAATGCAAACCTACTCTGAATGATGGAATGGTGTGGGAGCAGCTCATGATGTGCATGTGTGCTGGTAGCGCACAAGTTGCAGTATAATATACTGTTGAATGTGCAGGGCGCCCAAGACAGTGCTGGACTTCTTCAAGGCCAAGCCGGCTGAGCACAGCCAGGACAGGAGCAAGAAGCGCGACAGCTCGGAAGCTCTGCATGAGATCCAGGTCAATGGCGCAGACTTTGCAAAGCGCGTGAAGGCTCAGCCAGGTGAGCTGCTGTCCATGGTCACATACCACAACTTCTTTCCACATTCACGAAAGTGACAGTGAAGCAAAAAGGCTATCATCTGGGGCAAGCAGTGAGAGTTTCGACCAGAGTATGCTGAACAGCACACATCAGCTCATCTTGGTCTTACTCAAAGCAAAGGTTAAAATAAATGCTGTCTTCTGGAGTTGCTCAGCATGTGCAGAAAATGGGTCAAAGAGAATGCACTGGTGTGAGCTGTTCTGTCCAATGCAGGAAATGAAGCCACAGAGGAGGACAAAAGCAGTGTTGTCCAGGCAGACAGCGACTGCGTGGAGATTTTGCCAGCATCCGTAGATCCAAGGTCCACAGGGGATGTCAACTCTCATGCTGCCACTAATGGGCATGCTACCCAGCACAGCAAGGTAAAGCAAGAGGATCAGCAGCAGCAGCAGCAGCAGCAGAATATGGGACCTAGGAGCAAAGTATGGCTGGGGACAACAAGCATGAAGGGTGAGGACAGCTCAGCAGCAGCCACGCCAGGTTTCGGGGGGGATGCATTATCTGGGCAGCCAGCAACCCTCATGAAGCAGCTAAGCAAGGGTAGGAAAAGCAATGCAGGAGCATCACAGGTGGAGGTGCAGGCTCTCCTGGCAATGGGCTTCACAGAGGTGCAAGCCAGAAAAGCCTTGCAGAACTGCAGCCACGATGTACAGAGAGCTGCCAACTGGCTTTTAGCGGGCACATGATCATCATGAGGACTCATGAGGACCAATGACTGACACTCTTTACAAATTGGTACGGCTTGTTGCAATCTCTGTCAGCTCAAGGCGCATCCAGGACAGGGCTTATTAAAGCCCTTGTAATAGCTTGAGCTCCAGAGCATATCCTGTGCTCAACTCTGCTCTGTGCTCTACTGCATGTTGCATGAGGCCATTCTGGCTCTGGGGCGCTTCAGTCGCTCTTGATCGCTGCTCCCTAGAGCTTTCTTGTGCCTGCGCATCCACAGCACTCTTCAAAATTGTGATGCACCTCATGAGACCAGCAAAAGATAGTCCCAACAGAGACATTGATGCGCAATTAAGCGATGCCAAGAAGCAATGAGACTTGTATCTGGTGCATGTATGCGGGAGAAAGACCCACCTCTATGTGTTTTATTTGCATGTGGTTTGACAGGCCACTCTCTCGGAGGAAGGCCTCCAGTGCTGCATGCGCTGTGTCAACATCAGCTGGATCCTCCCACAGCCTGCTCATTTTAGTGTCCCCATGCTGGCCAGCAGCGCTGGCATTCTTGTCACTTCTGTTAGCTGATCGGGACTGCTGTCTGTCATGGCCTGCTTCTGACTGCTTCTCTGGCTGACCAGCTCCTGATAAATGCCTATATGTCATTCCAGCAGGTAGTGCAAGGCTTGGATGTTTCAGTTGTGCAGCGCTCTGTTCACTGTTCCCCTGCAAGCCCGCAGCGCTACTCTGCTCTTCTTTCGCTGGCGCTGGCGCTGAGCGATGGCTTGCCTGCTCCTCATCAGCATCCTGCGCCATGCTCTGGGGGGCGGGCATGCGTGCTTTGAAGGCAGCGAGGGAGGTCAGCGTGGTCAAGGGCCCCTGCAAGGGCCCAAAGGACCCAGACAGCAGCTCCCTCCTGTGCATCTGCAGGCATTCAATCACGGCCTCAGGAGCACAGCAGTCAATAGCATGGACCGAGACCACAAAGCCCTGGTATGCTTGCCTTGTTTCTCAAAGCTTGAGCAAGAACATGTGATACCCGCACGGGTCTCATGCTGACGATACCCTTCTGGACAGGATATATACACATGCAGCAGTGAAGAATTGCATCTTGGCTGCTGTTGGTAAGGGCGGAAGAGCACACATGGCCCTTGATGCAGTGAGGCATAGCAGCATGTGAGAAGCGCACTTGATAGCTGCTTTGAGCAGCTTCGTCCTCCTCCTCGTCATCCTCCTCGTCCTCAATGTCATCGCCGTCGCTGGCCTCTGATGCATTGTCATCTTTATTGTGCTGGGCATCCTCAGCATCCTCCTCCTCACTCAGATGCCTGTTTGTCAGACCGTTCACTCTCTGCTGCCTGGGCTGCTGAGCCTTGCCATGCGTATCTAAAGGCTGCTGTGGCTGCTCAAGCCCATTCTGCTTCAGGCTAGTATGGTCCCCATTGCCAACAGAAGGTGCAAGGGGCTTCACATCCCTGCTGTCAGGCTTGCTGCTGTTTGATGTCTCTCTCTGCTCTGCTTCTGTGCTGGACTTCTGCACATCAACAGTGCTAGCAAGCTTCCTAGCTACTGGAACAGAAGAGGACGAAGAAGGGTATAAGCTATGATGCTGGTCAAAAGCTGGAGGCGGGACTGCATTCTGTCTGCCTTGCATGCTGGCACTATGCTGCGCGCTGGGCACAGGCGTGCTGCTGTTGTGCTGAGCATCCTGCAGCAGCACATGCACTGTCAGCTTGTGGTAAGGTAAGCAGGAGATGCACACGCAGCCCGTTCCTGGGATGTCTGCATCTCTGATGAGCTCTCCCTTGCAAGGACCCATGTTGCGTCTCAGGTCTC
The DNA here is from genome assembly GCA_963930925.1 of Coccomyxa viridis. Taxonomy (NCBI): domain Eukaryota; kingdom Viridiplantae; phylum Chlorophyta; class Trebouxiophyceae; family Coccomyxaceae; genus Coccomyxa; species Coccomyxa viridis. The sequence continues at coordinate 3,099,478 of CAWVOJ010000013.1, read as the reverse complement.
AGTCACAGTGCTCGGAAGACATTTCTGCCATGGTGAGCGGCGCAAGCAGTGTCAAGGTCTGCAAATGCGGCGGAGCAGCGCCCACCTGGGAGGGGGAGAGCTTGCGGCTCTGCTTGCCCTTCTTCTTTTTGGAGCCGCGGGGTGTTGTGCTGGTGCTGGCAGCCCCATCGTTCTCGATGAAGCTGAGCAGCTCGTCCACGGAGCGCTCGTCCTGCTGCCGCTTCTCCTCCATCGTCAGCGTCGGCGCGGCGCCCTCGCTGATCAGCTTCTGCTCCTCCTCCCGCCTCTTCTGCAATTCCTGCAACCATGCCCCAATGGTCGCTGGTGGACTCTTTCAAGACCTGGCGATCTGACCAGCCATCTGTGGTGTATATGACTGTACCGGAAGCAAAATCAACCCTGGCAACCCGCATGGTATTCAGCGCTCACTCGAGAACTTTGTGACACAAGAGCATGGCATGGCAAAGATGCTGAGAGAATGTTACTGGTTGCATGCCACTCAATTATGCTCCAAGCCAGTGATGTGAGCCCTCACCCTGCGCTTCTTTTCGTAGAGGCGATTAAGAAGGCGGATCTTGGGGTCGTCGCCAAAGTTGCGCACGGGCTCCAGCTTCTCCTCCTCCGTCAGGTCGTCCGGCAGCTGGAACTGCGCCCGGATCTGCATGCAGGAAAGAGCATGTGCTGACCTCCTGCAGCCCCTCTCATCTGATTGGGCAGGGCCATGCAAACCAGCAGAAGGTTGGCTCATGGTCATTCAGCCCTCAACTGTCAACACATAGCCAGCGCCTAGCACATGCCCTCGATGAGCATAAGCATGACAAAGCCGGGTTATTGGGTTGTCATACCTATGTCACCTCTGGTTGGCATGTACTATGCGAGGGAGGCTAGCATTCTTGGCCAATCTTATACCACAGGTCAATCTTCAAATCTGAGGTTGTCAGGGCGAGGGAGGCGCGCCTGCTCGGGGGTCTTGCCCTCGATGAGGCGCGCCAGGGCGCGGCTGGTGAGGTCCACCAGCGGCTTCATGGCCAGCGCGTCCGCAGCGCTCGTCAGCTCGCACAGCCTCCTGGTGTCCAGCCGTATGAACTTCTCGTCAAAGATCTTCCTCTCCTGCGCAGCACAGCCGACCACATCCAATTGAACAGCCACAGAGAGGCCTTGACATCCGAAGCTATGAGGCCCCGTAAGCAAAGGCCTTCACGTGACGGCATGTGCCTACTCCCTCAGTCCCCAGCTGACTCTCGGCAGGAGCTTAACTGCGAATTGCTATGCTTGCCAGGTTCAGGTGGAGCTGAGTGTGGAGGGAACAGAATGCACTGATCAGTGCAAAATGGTGTGCTGTGCATGGGTGTGACCAGTGCGGAGTCTGTGCACACAGAATGCCCACCTTGTCAGACCTTCCCGAAGCTCTGTGAAATCTGCAGTATGTCAGGAGAAGCTCCAGAATCTCCAATGTGACCTGCACAACGCCTCCACCATGACGATTGCTGTCCGCACGCTATTGGGCTCATTCAGTGTTGCTTGTGCCCTTACATATGACTTGGTAGACACACTGGCTTAGTCAGGAATGCAAATGCACTGCATTGGAGTGCAAAAACAATGCCTGATGCAAAGGATTCCTTCTGTGTTCAAGCAGGTAAACATGAGGTTAGCCAGACGACGCTTGCCTTGTTGGGAAGAATGATAGGCTTGTCATGGCTGACCCCATTGCCTTGCTGCAACACCTCCCTCTGCACATATGGGGACAGAAGGGCCACCTGCACTCATGGTCAAGGATTGGGGCTGTAACATTCATGCACAAAGACAGGGGCAATGCTGACAGCCGAGAGGCCGCATCTGCAAGTCAACCTGCAGCTCACGGGCAATCGTTCGTCTGCGAGGTCTCATCCTAGAGAAGGCCGATGCTCAGCACCAGCAAGCATTCATAGTCAGGGAGCAGGCAAGAACTGACCTCTCGCTCTATCTCGACAACAGATGGGACGCCATCATTGTCTGTGGTCTCCACATAGATGTTGGGGCTATCCAATGCAGCCTTCAAATTTTGCTCCTGAATGGCTTCACCGGGAGTTGGAGCGGCTAAGCTTAAAGTTTCCTGTCGTGGCGCACTACACCATTCAGCCTTCGTGACATGCTGCGATCAGACATGCCTCATCGTCAGCTCTGCAGCGTTCTTGGTCGCTGGTGACAGGGCTAGTACATCATGAAGAAAGACCCTCTGATGTATGGCCTCTTGGCGGTAGCATCTCACTACAGCATCCGATGCTGGACCAGTAAGCGTACGATGGGTGCTCGCAAAGATATGGGCCAGAGAGCGACAAGATGTTGGCGACGTGTTGTTGGCACTGTACCTGCTGAGCGGTCACTTCGTCCTGTCCTTGCATCCCGTTCAGCCTTCTTGTGATGTCATCTACACCAGAGCTCTGCAACGCTCCAGCTCCACGCCTGCTCTGCCCCTTGGCCTCGCCCTTGTTCTTCTTCCCTGCCATCACGCCTTGTGGCTGGCCTCCTTGCTGCAGCGATCAAGGCAATGGCCGCCCTCCCCACATTGTACTATTCTTACCTAACCGTAGGCATATATCCTCTAAGGAACAGTAAGGCTGCATTACTCTGCGTTGCATGTAAAGGACTCAAGGGCCATCTCCACATCAGCTGAAGCTCCCATATTTGGATGGCCAATTCGACAGCTCGACAAAACTTCTCGCCTCCGACTGCAGCCGTGCGCAGGACAGAGCCTGTTCATGGCTTCTCGGCTTCCTATATCGACAGAGTCCATCATAAACATCAGTGAGCCGAGGGCATGCGTGCTGCAGCCCACCCCATGTGCTTGGCATTCACGGCAAACAAGCTACAGATACCGTATGCGGCGCTGGGACTATGTATGTATCTTTACAAAAGTGAACAGTAAAGTTTTCAGTGCATATTTGTCTCGAGAATGCCCTTGGAAAAGCCCCTAGATAGCAAAGGTGTCATCATGCACTGCCTGCTATTTTGCGAGTCGATGCAGCACAGAGCCCTGGATAAGCACAATGATGGGTTCAACTAATCTGTTGGGCGAGTCTTAAGGCACAGCAGGGCACACCATCTTGCAAGTGTGAAGTAACCGCAAAGCTGAGCGTATCTGCATTCGCCATTTCTCCAAGAAACGTGGCTAGGCTGACCTCCATGGGTCCCGAATTCCCACAGTCAGAAGCCACAAAGGATCTGTGGACCAGACATGATGCTTTCAATTGTGTTTTGCGGGGACATCGTGCATCATCCGGTCTGTGAAATGAGACGCACGAGCTAGGAGAAAGCGGACCAAAAAATAGATGTCTGAGAAGGGCAAGGATATTCGTGACAAGATAGAGGTTGTGGTCAACGGGAAACAGCGCGGCAATGACTTGAATATCCTCAGCTATGACCACGAGTGGGAGTACGCTGTGTTCGGCGATAACGGCATTCCGGAGAACCTGCGGTGTGTTCATGGATCTCCAACCCAAACCCGGTCCGCCTGTTCGGTGTGCCTTACAATGAGCTATTATAGACGTCGGCAAATCTCCTGCCTCCTGAGTTCTTAAACAACAGCACCGTAGGCTAGCGACGCGCAGCATCATATCGCAGTTCAACTTTGAGGCTAAGATGGTGAGGAATGATTGTGCTGCCTCTCAGGGGCAAGCTGCAGGTGAAGGGATACCGCCTCTGCGGTCTGCGATGCATCACCACAGTGAAAGGTGATGCTCTGACTACATGTGGTGCCAATCATCAGTCATACTGTATCAGGAAGGACCAAGAAACTTCTGCAGAAAGCTGCCAGGAGCCCACAACGAGCCTGAAATGACCCCCTGCAGCTTCACTGCCCTTTTCCCCTAACTCTAGCAGTGTCCAACATACACAAAAACGGAGATTGTGTGGCAGAATGCTGGGGCAACACATATGCAGGCCTGTTTGGTGTCCTGACTAAGGGCATTGCCGTGCTTGCTTCTGTATACAGCCTCCTTGCTTGACTTATCTCAACCAACACTTGGCAAGTTCATACTCATCTGGATCATACCTGGGGCACACACCAGGATATTTGGTGCACACAGGGCACAATTTGACTGTAATGGGCGCAGGTGTGATGGCCAATGGAGAGGCATTTGTGTGGAAGGCCAGGAGGCACCGCAAGGGCCGAGGCATCGGAGGGCGCTTTGTGAAGCACCCGGCAATGCCTTTTGCGTGGTTGGACCCGCGCCCGTTCATCCATGGAGGTCCCATGACGGCCACGCGCTATTGCAGCGCGCTACTCCTCATGATGGGGGCGTCCTTTTTTTCCTTCTCCAATGCGGTCCAGATTTCCCCATATGTGAGCCCCTGCCACTTCAATACAGCATCTTGGAACACCCTTCGGCAATCAAGGGGGGGCCCTGGCATTCAATGCTGAAGCCTGCCCAGTGACATGCACATGCATTTACAGCGCGCTCGCTCTCCTGAATGCGTTGTTGTTATTGGTTGTGAAGATGTCGCGCAAACAGAGCACAATATTGCAAAGTGGTCTGATGGGCTTATGCTCTGCACAAGTCTGTTCTTTTCAGACTGTGCCATGTATTCTTCTGATTTGCGGGTTTCTGTGTGCAGATCCAGCCCAGGAGCATGCAAGAGAAGCAGCCCTATACAGGGTATAGTCTGTATGACTGGCTCGGGGCCACACCAGCTCTGGCCGGGCTGACCACTGTGGCCATCGGGACATACTTGAAGTGTGTAGAGGCCAACAACACGGACTTCGACTGGCGTATGCATGTCTGGCGAGAACACGGCTGCAAGGGTCACCAACCAGGGTATGTAGACATTTCCCCTGCAGCCTGACCTTCAAGAGTGGATATCAGTATGCGCTGCGCATGCTCGCGGGAATTTGCTCATGCGTTATACAGAGGGGCGGGAATCAAGTGGCATGTCTCCGGGAGAGGCCCTTCAAGAGCGTGGCGGTCTACAGGGCGTGGTGCGCAGGATGACAGGGTGTTGTGAGCAGAAGCACACCTGTGTCTTGACGCATAGGTATCATGTGCAGGTTTCGGTGGGTGGCGTGGCGGCCAGACAATATAGGCTGGTGGGGCTCATGCTTGCGCATGTGTGGGGCATCGTCTATGGGCACGGCCTCCATTGTGAATTTCATCAACCAGACGTGCCATGTGGCCATGACTGCAGAATTCCTGGTAATCTCTCAGCACCCCTACAGCCAGTGGACACAGCAGATGGGTGGGACTGCTATAAGCTTTGGCTGCTGCAATGCGCCCTTGTGTGCTTTGAGTGTCTGGCGATGTGTATATGGGGTCAGCACTTGCGTTGCAGTGCAACAGCATTGTCTGTGCTGACCATTAGGGATACTCATATGACAGACAAATTGACAAGAACAAGTTAGTCATGAGTATTACAGGATGTGTCAGATGACATGCACATAGTCGAAGAGTGTGGCTAATGTCCATGTGCTGTGCTTCTGCAGTACTGGATGATGTACTTCCTGTACATCTTGGGTCCGGCGTTCCTGCTCTGCGGCTGCATCCTGCTCACTCTGGAAAGCAGCGATCCCTGGTGGGAGGGTGAGCATTCTGTCTTCCCAGCATGACGTCCTTGGCAGCTCTCTCGGACGAAGACCTGCTGTGCAATTGTATCATGCCCCTTCCGCAATATGGTTTCTGCCTCACGTGATCCACGTCATGGCACGTCAGTAAGAAGGTTGCGGATGCTCAGTGAATGTTCATATCCTGTCGATTGATGCTGTGTTGCAATGCGCTGGTGGACAGGGCAGCTTAGAGGGGTGCCACAGAATGCCTGCCGAGTAGCATATAGCCTGTGTGTCTCATCGCACTGATATCCTTTGTGGCTGAGATACTCCAGTGACACCATGCAGGCTTCTTCCCCTACCGGCCGCGCCAGTTCAAGGATCTAACTTTCTGGATAACCTTCCTGGCCAACATAGGCGCGCTGGGGCTGCTCATAGGAGGCGTCTGCCAGTGGGAGAAGCAGGACATCATGGAGCGCTCTGGCATGTGGGCGGTCCAGGTGTACCGAGCAATCTCATACCTGTTCTTCGGCTCCCTGCTGCTAGACATCTCCTCATTCCTCACCCTCATGGAGATCTCAAACCCCAACCTCTGAGCCCTTAGGGCGCAGGGACGCCGTGCGCCCTGCCAATCTGGGCAGTTTCCTGATGCGTGCTGAAAACATAGAGTGGCCTTGTCGGCCTCTTTTCTGGCATCATCATGCTGCGCATCTCCTATTCCACAGCCCCTTGAGGGGTTCATAGCTAGCAGAGATGCGCACGCACAGAGTGTCATGATGAGGCTGCTGATGCAGCCTCAAGAATTCTTGCATTCTCCTATAGGATATGTGCTGCTGCTGCAACTTGTAGTTGCCTCGGGCATCCTCCACCAGTGCTGGAGCTCTCTAGCCTCTTTTGGCGTACGGGCAGCAGCATTTTTGCAGCGCTAGTGCAGCGTGGTAAATCTGAGGCCAAGCCAGATACCGCCGCCCAAACGCAGTAGGCTTCAAGTCATAAAGGTGAAGCATAAACTCACTTGTGCAGCAGCAGAGATTGCGTTGCGGGGAAGACCTTCAAGTACCCTGCAATGCCATGCGTCTTCACACAGCTGTTCAGATCTACAATTTCTGGCATATAGTTGCTGAGGGGCTCCAGGCGCTATATCTTTGCATGCAAGTGTGCAGCACTGGCAGACCAGGCAGATTGCCCATCATCAGCAACATCCGTTCAAGGCCATTTGTGTGTGATAGGCGTAATGAATAGTCATCCTCGCCCGAGCGCCATGCACTCCTGTGTGTCAGGCAGGCTCTGGAGGTGCAGAACCTTGCCCTATCAAGCTGCCCAATACTGTATTACACTGCTGCCAGGCACAGGTTGCCACGGACTTGTGCCTGGCCATCTGTACACATGTGATCTGTGAGTGTTAATTGATTTTGTTAGGTGCCAGCTTCCCAAGCCATGGGCATAGAGTTCCGCTTGAGGAACAACCTACGCCAAGAGGGCCATTTCTGGCCAGCTAACATCCACATAGAAGTTACATCCATCTAGGTCTTTCTGTAGTTTGTGGCCCCTGGCACATGCTGGGAGTCCTTTCTGGAACATTGCATTTCTGCCCATGTGGCTTTACATAGGTATGGGTGTTTGCTGAGAGCATGGCAGGGGGCTTTTAAACCCCTTTGCATCTGCGCCTGTATTTTCTCAGAGTCTGAGGAAGGCCCCCACAAGCCACTCTGATCAGACTGTGTGCAAAGGGAAGGATCTGCCACAGGGTGTGGGTGCCATATCACCAGTATGTGATGCGTCCAGCAAGATGGCGCTATCAAAGCAATGTTGGTACACCAGCTGCAGGTCTAATTGCTAGGGGATGCCTTGGGGTGTATCATCAGACTGTCCCGGAACATCAACAGTCCTTGTCCATGCCTTGTGCTCGTCTCTAGGTACCGGTGAGTGTGTGTGTGGATCAGTGCATGGAGGTTTGGGATCTGTTTTGCATGGTCTATCCGGCATTGTTGAAGGCAAATGACGTTGCTGGACCCTATTTGGGGCATGCATAGGCGCGCAGGACCATTTCAAATTGCCCTTGCCATGAACAAATTAATCCACCAAGTCGTGCACAATATGGGCCCAGCTGGCATGAAGGCTTGGTTTATAAATTGTGGAGCTGAGAAGGCAATGGATTGAGACAAGTGCACATGTAACGCAAAGTAAGTGCACCCAGTCTGCCACATCAAGCTCAAGTGAGTAAAGCAATTGCAGCGGCATGCATAACTTGTGTGTGATACTATCAGGCCCTTAGTTATAATTGATCAGTGCCTCAAAATCTGGCGCCTGCCAGCTAGCACAAGCTTGAGCCTTTTCTGAGATGGTAGCATAGAGAGCATCCCAAGCGCCAGTGGGCAAGTCATGTAGTGCATGCAAACACCATCATACCAGCTGGAAGACCAGCTCAAGCCGCCTTGGCAGGTACCTTTGACGGGTCCAGCTGCATGGATGACATATGATGTCAGACAACCTGGCACAGATGTAGCATCCCTGTTTGGTTCAGGACAGCGATACTTCACCACAGCTGCGCCTCAGAAAACCCCCTTGCTTACATCTCAAAGATTGTATGACATTTTGAGAAGATCACTTGTAGATAGAGGCAGTTGCCAAAGGGCGTACCCGCTTCTGTACAAACTCAATGAACTCCTCGAAGCTGATGAGCCTGCAAAAAGCAGCATGAGCAACGTCAAGCTTTGCATCCCTTCTTGTATGGCCACTCCAGCTAGCACAAGATCCACCAACTCCAGAGCTGTGCATTCCCCCAGGTGACACAGTACGGTCCCAGCATGGCAAAAGACATGAAGATAGGGATGCAATGGGGCCTCACCCGTCCCCATTCTTATCCAGCAGGCTGACAGCCTCCTTCACTTCTCTGGTTTCCATGTTGAAACCCTCCTGTGACCTGCATGATTCGTTTTCCAACATCAGCATGCTTTTGTAGCACATGCATCACAAGCTTGGTGACCAGAGGCTTTACCATACTGGGCACATCTCGTCTGCACTGGGAAGGGTGGCATGGGTCCCATCTGTTCCGGCTCATGGGCGTTAAGGGCTGCCAAAGAAGTTATAGGGTACCATCAAAGTGCGAGAGCTGAGAACCTGGCACATATGCAAAATGCTAGCTGCTGTGGTCTTGCTGAAATTTCTGCACATGTGACAGGCACTCCGCCATGTCACTTTGATGGCATCTTCCTGTAGGCTGGCCACATTATTACAGATTCCTGTTATACTGGCACCAGGATAGGACAGGGGATTGGGAGGACTCACAAGAGGCTGCCAATCTCGGATGCCTCCAGCACCATGTCATCATTGGTGTCATACTTGGAGAACACCACTGCGTAGTCTGCAGCCTGGTCATTAGTGAGCCCATACTTCTCTGCCTTGAAGCCCTTCTGCTCTGCCTTTTGCAGCGTCAGGTAGACTGTCAGGTTGTTCAGCGTGTCTGCAGACGAGGTCTCTATCTGGACCCTTTTCTGCAGGAGCATAACTCCCCTCAGATCTGCTCAGCAGTAGGCTGGGACATTCAACAGCATCTGCTTGAACCAAGCCCTTGCGGAAAGGGGTCCTTCTGGTGCATGTGCCAGCGTTCTGTCGACAGGACGCTAGCACGCTGTGAATTGGATAGAGCAGGTAAGTACATGGTAGTCTAAGGAGCAAGGTTGCTGAGAGAGACACCTTGAGGATGTCAGAGATCTCATTCAGCGCATTGATGATTTTTACAGTGTTGACAGCGCTCTGCGCCTTGTCCACCACATTCACGCCACTCTGCTGGCCTGCCACCTGTACGATGCACACACACAGCTCTAGGAAGGCTGCTGAGAGCACATGCACAACTGGCAGACCTGACGTCTCAGCCTGCTGCACGCAAGACAGGCAGGGTACTGAGCTGCTATAATAGCACGACAGACAAGTACATCAGCATCCCCTGGATGACCTTTCCTGCAAATCCCTACACATGCGCAACAGGTCACTGTGCGGAGACCACAGGGCAGTCTACCTGCTTGACAGCCTTCTGGAAGGCCTCTGCATTTGTGCTGTAGTTGACGCCCGCAAAAGTGGTTGCACCCAGCAAGAAAAGGTCGAGGAACACGCCAATTGCAAAGTACAGGCCTGCATAGGCACAAGGCCCTGAGACACTACCATTCTGGGCGACTTGACATGAGATAGACACTAGTAGAAGAAGGCCACTTAAATCCGCATGAAATGATTGGTGCGTGAGAGGTGTTCGACAGGAAGATGCTTACCAAGGAAGTACGCCAGATACTGGACAACAATCTTTCCTGGGAAGTCTCCACCAGCTGATATGTAGCTGGCTGTAGAAAGGCCACCCCATGCAGCCCCTGTGTGCACATCAACAACATTTGCCATTGCCACCAACTTGTCAATGATGGTAGATCCGCTCATCTGCGGCTCGGTTATTCCATAGGAGAAGGCATGAGGCGCCCTTGCCTGCATCGAGCACTGTCTGAACGAGCACAGCTCCGGCACTCTGTACAGACCGCTTAATCAGCAAGTTCCTCAGTTCGTCTGGGGACTGAGCTCCAGACTTCTCCCAGACCTTCAGTATCTGCTGAGCAGTGGTTTTGTCAAGACCTGTGCAAGACAAACACGCTCACACGCCGATCTCATATCATGCTGACGCGTGAATAAGCAATCAGACGTCCTCATTCTCAGCAGCACAGACCCTGCCCAAGAGAAGTATCGGCAAAGTAAATAATCCAAAGCGTCATAGGCGGAGTGATAGACCTTTCACAAGCTTCTCAGCACTCTTCTCCACTTTGCTGTCTTTGCCGTTGTCCTTCTGCTCTGCTCGTACAACCGGCTGTTGCCTAGTCGGAGCTTTTCTGCCGAAGAAAGATCTGTTTTGAATGCTGACAGAGTTCAGCAAAGCATTGCGCTGCAGTCTTGATGATGCTCCAGCACAGATCGGCCTCGGCCGAGCAGCAGACCAGGTGGCTGCGTTCATGGCTGATTGAAGCAAAATGCAGTTCCTTACAGGACAAGAGACTTCTCACAGGTCCTAGAGATTGGTCTCAGCTTTTAGGCGTTAGACTGGTGTGATGACGCAGAGAGATTGCGAGGCGATCGAGCCGGATACGCTCTGAGCTTATCGCTGTCAGGCGGCGAGCACTACCCAAAACTGCTTATAGTGACCTGTACATGCTTCACGGTATGAGTACAAGCAGTAGTATAGTATCATAGTGCCAGACAGAAAGGGGACATTGCAATGGACACGCGAGCTCTTGCAGCAGGGCATTCGACTCCCAATGGATGCAGACTCGGAGTGCACTGGTCTCAGAGGACATACATCCAAAATAGCTTTTTGAAAGGAAGTAGCTTGACAAAATGCTTTACGCCTGTCCACAGTGCCGGACAGTGCAGAAGGACTTTGGCAGTCACCTGCAGTTCATCGCAGAGATCACAGGTACGCTCTCAAGAATGACCGATAGCTTAGAAACATATATCATTACTATAGATGTAGCCTTTCATGGGCTTTTGGGACTTCGACGCCTCAATGGGACATTTGCTGAGATTCGCAACAGTACTAGGACAGTGGGCGGTCACAGCGCAGTGAGATACACTAGCTGAGGCTTGCCACGGTCCTGCAGAATCCGTTCCAGACAGAGAGAGAGTTGGATGGCCTCTCCAAGGTCTTGGTCGATGTGAAGCAGCCCATCCTCTATGCTGGAGCTGCGGTCTTTCTGGCAGTTGCTGCCCTTCTGGGCTCTCTTGTGGGCACAAGAGCTCCTGGTATGAAGACATGACTTCCATATAAACACTCGAGCTGACAATAAGTGCTTCCTTTGCCTAGCAGCTGCACCTGATGAATCTGCACTGCTGTCCCATCACCTTCTGGATGATTTTATATGGAATGTTAGTGTGCTCCAAGTAGTCAGTCCTATATCCTTTCTCTGGGCCTTGAAAATCACTCTAGCTCCTGCTAGAATGTGGACCTGTATTAAGCTTGTGGACATGCGTGCCTCTGCTGCGCAGCATGAGCCAAGCTGTCACCTATCTGAGGGCTATTCTCACCTCTTGCAGAGTCTGCCAGAAAGGCAGGGCGGATGGCTGGGGCGGCAGTGGGAGTGGTTGCCAGCACAGCAGTGGTTACAAAGCTGCAGGGCAAGCGCCTAAATGCCGGAGCAGTGCTGCTGCACAATGCCCTGGTAGCCAAGGACGACCCCACCAGCCTCAGGCGGGAAGAGGTCGTGGAGCTAGGCAACAGGTACAGATGCTCGCCGTGCCAGCAGCCTCATGCCCTGGCCTATCCTGTCAAGCTGCATGCAGCTCAGAGTCTTTGTTGAGGCTGCATACACCCCCAGGGAACTCGGCAGGTCCCGCCAGGATAGGGATGTAGTGTAGATTGCCGCTCCCGTCTGCAATGTGTGCTGCCAGCCATAGTGGTTGTCCCAGCATTGCCGTTGCAAATGGGTGTGGTGAGAGCCACTTCATCCCTTTCATTGTCGGCGACCTCAAGGTGGGGGTATATGTCGCCATGATTGAAGGAGGCTTTAAGCTGCATGCAGCCAGAGAAAGGCAGCTCAAGCCGGTGTTGCGCTGTGCAGCCTGGTCTGGTGAGGTCTCCGCGCAGTCTCATGACTATGGGTATGAGTGTAAGCTTCTGCACTGCAGACTTGGAGGAGATTTATCCTTGAAGCTGGTGGATGATCTGAAGCGCATCTATGACACTTACCTAGAGAGCGTGGTTCCCCCCGGCGACATGCCCCTCAAGTGAGTGCAGCCCACCCTTTTCTGAAGCATGCTCCTGATGAAGCAGTCTTGAAGAACGTCCTGCCATGTCCAGGATATGCCTCCATGTGAGGGAAGCACCTATATGAGCAGGCACGTATGTTGTACCCTCAAAGTCTGACCTTTGGGCCCACGCAGGGGCGATGAGGCAGACAAGATCAGGGCTTTCAAGGAGGCCCTAGGATTATCAGATGAGGACGCAGCGCCCGCGCACATTGATGTCGGTCGCCGCATCATGCGCAGCCGCTTTGAGGCCTCCACGCGCAGCGGCAACAGCGAGCAGTTCCGCGCCCTGCAGAAGCTCATCTACGTCTCGGACCTCGTCTTTGGAGTCCAGAAGGTCGGCGCAGCTCCCCCCCTGTGTTCTGCCCATGTGCCTGCACATATGGATGTCTTGTGCAAGTACATCATCTAGGAATCATGTCTTCTTGTCTACACCGAGCTGATACATGACCCTAATGAGAGTGGGAGGTCTCTCTGAAGTCTGTGTATCAGCTCTGTACACCAGCAGGCATGTTTTCTGACAGTACAAATGCATCAGGATTTGTATACTGAGCATGATAGGGCTCTCAGACTGCCAATTTGACTCTCAGGGATGCTTGTAATTGTCACGCCAGCAGCCCATTCTGGGCCAATTTTGTGCATGGTCTGTTCGTAGGACTGAGCATTGAAGCACCTGTAGGCTGCTTTCATATTGCCGTGGAGACGGATCTTCAATCTGAGCGACTCCCAGCTGTATGTGGCCAAGCGCGAGAACGCCAAGGCCCTGTTCCGGGGCCACATTGACTCCAAGGGCGGCATGCTGCAGGTTTTTCTTCTGTACTTATGTTGGGATACACCCTTTGTCATCATGCCAACGTACCGACTTACGAGCACAGCACCTTTGATTGGCCTAGCTGACACAGTGGCAAAGGTCACGAGTGATGTTACTGGGGGTATTGGCATAGGCAAGATTAGTCACAACAATGCTGGCCAGTAAAAACCTGCAACATCTCTCACGCACTACTGTTTCCTCATGCAGGCGAATAGGGCGGCGCTAGCGGAGCTAAAGGCGTTCCAGGAGAAGGTGCGGCTGGAGGACGAGGTAGCCACGGAGGCCATCAAGGAGGCCTCCCGCGCCTACGTGGAGGACGTCCTGGAGAAGGGCATCGCCTCCACCAAGAAGCGCACCCGCGTCCGCGACTACTCCGAGGCCGTCCGGGTGCGCTCCTGTAGCGCTTGCTGGCCCTCATGCCTCTAGCACCTGTCCTGCAACTAGTATACGGCGCATGGCAATCAGCTGCATGCGCACTTGTCACCCGACGCCGGATAGGCGCTGTATGACGGTTCTCCGGTATAGTGCTGAGCCACTTACAACTAGGATCTGGTCTGTGCACCAGGCAGCAGTATTGGGTGCTGTCTCCTAGATATAAAACTCCTGCCGGGTCTGCAACCTTGAGCTCCTTACAAGATATCGTGCAGCTGTCAGGGGTACCCAGGCTTGATACGCGGGGCTGGGTGCAGGCTGTGAAGGAGGCGGTGAGCTACAGCAGGGCGTTGGGGTCCCTAGCAAATGACCCAACGCTGCCGCCAGGCCTGGGCCCAGTCAGTGTCTTTGGCGGGCGCCTGCAGACGGAGGGTAGAGACCTCCGGGAACTCTTCAGGTGCGCAGCAGCCCATATAGCAGCATTGTGTGCCCTGCCATGCCTCCACTACATGCTGCAGCGTCAGGGAATGAAGTGCTCCACACTTTTCATGTACTTGCTGCCAGGTGGTTGCATGCGCGTGCGTGATGAGCTGATGCCGGCGTTGTCTTTCATGTGTTTAAACTATCTCATCATCCCATGTTCAGTCCATGTGCAGCTTTGTGACATTCCTGACATTTTGTGGTCCTGCAGAATATATGTGGAGGAGTCGATCAGGATAAATGACGCCTTCACAGAGCAGCTGGAGGATGACGTGGCGGACATGCAGACCATCATGGGCCTGGGCGCCCGCGAAGCAGCAGACATCCGCTCCGAGATTGTCTCAAAGAACTACAAGTGCGCTCCCTGCAAGCACACCTTACACTTAAAATATGCTGTTGGTGCTCTGGACTATGGCGAGCCAAGCATCATCCCCAGCTCAGGCATTGAGCTTCTCATGATAGATTGCTGCTATGCAGGCGCCTCTTACGCGAGCAGTTTAAGAACGGGCGGCTGGATGCTGCGACCTCTAAGGCGCAGATCTTGGAGGAGCTGTGCGACAAGCTCAACTTCGACCCGGACGCTGCAGGCGCCCTGCACAAGCAGCTGTACCGCGAGAAGCTCATGACCGTCGTTGCTGACAAGAAGATCTCAGGTGCTTCTCTCCCTTCCTGCCTATCTGCTTACCTTTTCAGCTGCCGTGTTGGGTGCGAACAGCTGCAGCCTCTATCTGTGAGGGCAATCGCAGCCTGAAATTGACTGCGTAGGGACTTTGCCTGAGTGGGCATAGCCTGTGCGTGGCTAAGCGGAGGATGGTGTACAACCTCATTTTGCAGAGCAATTAGCTCAATCCAATTTCTTGCCTGCGCAGAGGAGGATGCAGGTGAGCTGGACCGGTTGCGGCGGCTGCTCTGCATACCGCGCGAGGAAGTGGACAAGGTCAACAAGGAGATCTGCGGCCGCATCTACCAGGATGTAAGCCATATTGCCACTGCTCCAGAAGTAATGCATGCTCAGAGGCCTGAATTGCAGCTTCCTCAGGGATGCGCCTCGTCAGCGGCTGAGCAGTGTTGCACAGGCGTCTTCTCATGCTTCTGAGGCACTGCAACACTGCTTGATGGGGGTTACCTCAGCGATAGGGCTTACATTGGTCAGGAGGAGGTCTGGTCATTCTCGGGATATGTCCAAATTTATGGACCTTCCGCACAGGCGGTGGAGGACGCAATGAAGGCGGGCATCGACAGGTTCGGCTTTGCGGAGCGTGAGAACGTGGAGCGCGTGAAGAAGGACCTGCGCCTGGACTCAGCGCTCGCCAAGAGCATCCTGGACGACGTGGCGCGGCGCGCCTTTTTGGCGTTCATCAGCCGCTCGCGCACCAAGAGCAACCGCCTGGATGCGGCCAAGGAGATCAAGGGCCTTGTCTTTTTCTCCAACATCGTCGTCTCGCCCCTGCTGGACGACGTAGATGTGAGGGCCCAGTCCTCGTGTACACCATTTCTAGCTCTGCTTCTCTTACAGTACAACCCTGACTATATTACCAGCTGCCGTGCTGATGTGCCTGCCCTTGCTGCCTGATGAGCCTCACCAGGCACGCGTATCATGCAAGAGTGGCAATCGCGAGCACACTCTGCAAACTGCTTCAGCTTGCAGCGCAGTAAGAGACTACAGCTGCAGGCTAGTGTCTCATTGAGTGGACATATAAGGGATTGGGGAAGGTTTCGGATGATATCTGTTGGAGTACTGATGGGAGCTGCATGATGCCTTGCAGAAGGAGGAGAACAAGGCGAAGGCCAAGAAGGCGGCTGAGGCGGAGGAGGCGCAGAAGAAGCTGGCGGACATCATGGTGGAGGCCCAGAAGAAGGTGCGCTGCTCAAGCACCGCGGCCCTTGCCCACCTGCACTGCAAGTCTCATGCTTCGCAAAGCAACCATGGTGACAGATCCCACCACAGCATGCTGTGCTTGTTGGTTGTCAATGATCATGCAGAGCATTGCAACGTCCTGCTCCCTCCAAAAGCAGTGCTCTGTGATATGATCATGACGATGATGCATGTCCAGCATGCTCTGGTGCTACAATCCCTGCAGACCCAAGGAACTCCAAGGGTGGTGCAGGGCACATAAGACTCTGGTACTTAGCCCAAGCTTGCCTGACACTGTGTGGGATGCTCAGATGGAGGAGGAGAAGAAGTCGGCTGAGGGAGCGAAGGAGGCAGCAGACACAGCTGCCACTGACACAAGTGCAGAGCCTGTGGAGGAGGCTGCAGCAATTCAGCAGTACCTCAGCAGCAGTTCAGCAGCTGACAAGGCAGACAAGGCAAGTGCAGAGCCTGTGAAGGAGGCTGTGAAGGAGGCTGCGGCAATTCAGCAGCAACTCAGCAGCATCCCCACAGCTGACAAGGCAGACAAGGCGAGTCCACTTTACACAGCTTGCCAGCACACCCCGTGGTCATTTGCTAATGCCTATCATTTGGCGCTAGCTGTCTTGCACTCCTGCACATCTGAGGCTTGTAAGCTCTACTCTGTTTATCAGGAAGTGGCTGGAGTATGCTATAAAGCCTGCTTTGTATACACACACCTGCTGTGGCCGATACGGAAAGCTTGCATTGCTTAGTTAGGACAAGAGCGGTCATGTCGCGACCCACAAAGCATCATACAATGCCAGGAGGAGTCTCGTGAAGGGACCGACCAAGACATCCTGGCCAAGTAGAAAGAGACAAGCTTGGTGTTGCGGTTCTGGCTGGCATCTGATGCTGTGCGCTATGTGCAGCAGGCAAGTGCAGAAGGTGCTGAGGAGGTAACGCCTGTGCAACCCACAGCAGAGTCAAAGCCTGAGGAGGCTGCTGACGATGGAGTGGTGTCCACCCTCAAGAAGTCCCAAGCAGCTGCTGCCGAACGGGAAGCTGGCGAGAAGGTACCCTTCAGCTCACCCTGAAGCTCTCCCAAATTTTGCCCTCTCAAATTTCCCACAAATAATTCTCAAGCACTTCTAGTGTGACAAGCAATAAATATCCTCTCACTGGTGTATGATTACAGGCATGCTGTGCATCTGAGTTTGTCTGGGCTCTGTCCTCGCCTGCACAAACATATCGTGAGTCCGCCAATCTCATGCATGCTTCTCTGCTTACCAGGCTCACAGCGTTTACATGAGTGGCCTCTTATGATTGCTGTGGAAGTGCAGGTGGGCTCAACAGGCGTCACCATGCGCAGCCAGAAGGAGATCACACTGAAAAACGATCTGGACGCTAAGGACCGCCTGGACATCTACCGCAATTTCCTGCTCTACTGCATGAGCGGCGATGTTGTGGCCCTGCCCATGGGGTCCACAGGTAGGGAGATTCTGATCTACTCCTGTGTCATTGCTGTACAATGGTTTGGTTATGACCCTCCATGCATTCTCACTTGGTGACTTCAAGACACTAGTTTGGAACCTGATCACCAACAGAAGATTGCCTGGAGGCTAATGACCAGATCATAGTAACTTGATGACACAGGACTGACTGTCATGACATGGCTGGCAGCATATCTGATGTGGATTTCATGTGAGCTTGTGGCTCCTGCAACTTTGGGCTCTGTGTGCGCTTGTGCAGCCTGACCCTCCTGGCTGAGACATTGATACACTCATCATTTAAGGAAATTTAGAGCCTGTTCCTGAGAAGGCATGCCTTGTGTGCAGTGGTTGTGGAGCGGGACAGCAGCGAGTTTGCGCGGTTGTCGCAGCTAGGGGACATCCTGGGCCTCAACCCCATGGAAATCAACTCTGTGCACACCGGCCTGGCTGAGCAGGCATACCGCGGCCAAGTGCAGCAGGTGTGCCCTCCTGCAATGTATGCAGCTGTTGCATGTCTGTGCGAGTCCATCTCTACTTCTGAAAATGTTCATGAAGCCTGCAGGGCTGCTCGACATGTGAGACTTGCCGTGAGTGCATCATCTTAGTCAGAAATCATGTGTTTGGCATGCCGCGCAGGCGCTGGGCACCGGAATTATGAACAAGGACAAGGCGGACCAGCTGGCGGAGATGCGTGACAAGATGGGCCTCAGCAAGGAGGCCGCCGAAAAGATCATCAAGGGCGTCCAGAACCAGCACCTCATTGGCAACCTCCAGGTCGGCATCTTGCACTCATCCCTGGCTATTGATATGCTCGAGGCATTGGCTCCTGTCAGGATGGTTTGAGGTCGTGACCTGTGCGGAGCTGGGCTAGCATGCACCCCTTGTTGTTAAGTAGTCTCTCATCTGAGTCAGCCAAAATTGGGACTGAAGAGCTGTGGGCTGTGCAGGCTGCAAAGGCATCTGGAAACTTGGACCTAGAGAAGCTGATGGACATGAAG
Organism: Coccomyxa viridis; assembly: GCA_963930925.1. Taxonomy (NCBI): domain Eukaryota; kingdom Viridiplantae; phylum Chlorophyta; class Trebouxiophyceae; family Coccomyxaceae; genus Coccomyxa; species Coccomyxa viridis. The sequence goes on along the minus strand of CAWVOJ010000013.1, from coordinate 3,081,204 downwards.
GATGCTGGCATTGAGGTGGAGTCCTTTGTATCTGAGGAGATGCGGTTACAGATGTACCAGAAAGAGGTGCTCGCTCATCCTGCTCAACAGCTCCCACACTCATGGCCTGTTTAAAGGCACGCTTCCCATTGTGCAATGTCAGCAAGCGGGGTATGCTGTTGGGTCGGCAGAAAACATTCCCCTATGGGGAAGTATGCAGCATGTGACGCCCACAGGGTGCCTGCGCAGGTGGCCAGCGTGCTCAGCAGCGGCACAGGCGAGTTTGACGAGGAGCGCATCCTGAAGGAGCTGCCGAAGCAGCTGTCGCTGCCGGAGCGGCGCGTGAAGAGCGTCATCAACGGCCAGGCCAGCGATCGCAAGCGCGACGTCCTCGTGCAGGCAGTGTCCATGCTGCGTCAGCGCAAGCTGAACGAGGTTGTGAAGTGCCTCAACAACCTGCTGGCCTGCAACAAGGTGAGATGCAGCCTCATGATTGCAGCACAGCTCATGGCCTGGGACCTTATTAGGCAAATGTGCTTCCAATTGCTGGCGAGACATGATGCTCCGCCTGCATGAACGAAAATGCATTTGAGAAGGTATTTGATGCCCTGCGGTTTTGCCAAATCTTCAGGGGTGTGTGCCGTTGTTCTGGCCCGCTGCCATTGCATTGAATATGGCTGTATGTCTTTTGGGGACTGAGTTGCTGCCTGGCGGGGCTGACTTTCTGCCTGCGCCGCCACATGTAGCCGGAGACGCATTGCCTCTGCAAAGGAAAGTGGTCATGAATTTGGGCAGATGATTGATTGTGCCGAGACAGTTTTGCTCTTTGCAGGCTCTGCCGACAGGAAAGACGGCAGAATGGCGGGAACGGGAAGAGGTGCAGGACTTGTATTCTGTGTACGCTGGGCGGCAGCAGGACACAGACAAGCGCGCTGCGCTGCAGAAGATTCTGGGCATCTCAGCCTCCGAGGCAGAGTCCTTGGAGAACCTTGTTCAAAGTGGGGAATTTAAGCTGGAGCAGGAAGTTGAGGAGGAGGCCTTCTTCTAGGGAAGCAGGATTCAGCAGGACGATTGGTTGCAATAATTGAAGCATGACAGATCTTTGACATAGCTGGCACCTGCTTGCATATGCCGGCCTAGGAGTCTTGACTACACTCACATGCATGATACATGGTCCTATGTTGTCCATGTATCGATACGATGTGGATATCCACATGAGACCGAGATCGCCTCAGTTCGTCAAAAACCCAGTATTGCAATGGCTACCACTCTCAAACACACAGAGCTGCTGTCCTTTCTTTGGTGCCTCAGCTCACAGCAACAGAAGCTCACTTGGAACAAAGTGGTTGCAATAGAAGCACTTCAATCACTTCATGTGTTATCTCCTGTAATCATGTTGCGCCGAGCGCCAAGGGCAAATGTTGCGCCTCATCTGTGCCAGCCACATCATACCACAGGCCACTCGTTGTCCCGGCATGGCCAGGCTGCGCCATATATTGCACCCCAATGTCCCAAACTACATCTCTCTATACTCTGAAAATTGCATACCCAGCGCTGTGTGCTGCACTGAGGGTGCTGCGTGATCTTGATGCCCTCGCCTCTGGACAGTCCTGTGTACTGTTCGCACTACAGTGCAGTGATCTGCTCAGAGGCAAGCACATGCTGGATCTGCTGGGCACAATGCCTTGGTGCTGTTTCATAGACCTCCGGGCTATGACACAGCACCACTTTTGGCTGCAATGGGGCTTGAGAGCTTGACGCGCTTCTTACACTGCGCAAGATGAACTCTCCGCCCAGCTGTCACGCTGCATGACAGCTCAGCATGCAGATGCGCCCAGCAGACCCCGTCATGAGCCGTTGCGCGCGCTCAGCAGGCGCTCTTCTCGGAGGGGCACCCACTGCTGCTTCCGGGCTGCCTGATCTGGCGCCTCCTGCAGCTGCATCCTGGCTTCGATGGAGTGCGCTCGCTGCGACCTGGTGCGCAGGCTGATCGCGGTGTAATTGGGCGACATGAAGTTGTCCCACTTGCAGTCCTTGTCAAACTCAATCATGTCATGCCCCTCTGGCAACCCGCAGCACCTGCACAGCACCAGCTCATGTAAGTCCTGGTCACCTCACCACTGTGGCTCACACCACAGATATATGACAGAGAACATAGAAGCCAGTTGAGGATGCAATGGAAAGCTGGCAACTGAGAATATGCATGTTGCTGCAAATGTCAAGAAGCCTCATCACCTGTCCTAGCATAACTAAGCAGGCTGGCAAAGCGGAAAGGTCAGTAAAAATTTGCACACTCAGTGAGCACCACAGGACACACAGTCAAACAAAAAGGGAGGTGGCTTCCTGCATTAGCCTAACCAGCTGCTGTGGTGGTCTCTGCGCAACACACTGTGATCCATGGTGGAAGGGCTCACTTTGAGTAGGGCCTGTGCGGGGTCAGCGACCAGTCAATGGCGGGCGCTGACTGGATGTCCGCCCAGTCCGTCAACCGGATGCCCTTTACAAACTGCTCCTTGCGCACGTCCTGCGCGTCCTTGTGGTTGTACGCCATCCTCACGCTAGGGTCCACCACGACCTTGTTGTAGCCCAGCCGCTGGAAGTCATTGCACAGCAGGGTGCACTCTGAGGCTGCGCACTCCCCCTTCTCATGCCCCCTGCAATCATGCAATTGCCAAATCAGAACCTGGAGCTGAGCACCAGCAAACCTTATTCATGGTGCTGGAGCGGCCGGAAGATGGTATAAAGAAGAGTGTCACAACCTTGCAACCTCAGAGCTGCAGCAAAGGAGGGACTGGGCTTCCACACACGCGTACGCAGATACTCCTGCGTGATGTTGTGGGACCGGGCTTCCACACACAGGTACGCAGAACTCCTGCATGATGCTTCAGGGCGGCTGCATGCCCAGGGACATGAGAAATGGAAGCGCAGCATGCCTGACACGCGCATCATGCCGCAGGAAGGGCCCTGAGTTGAGGATGACCATGCCGTTCCAGCAGCACTTGGCAGGGAAGGGCAGGCCTTGCGCTATCCTGTCCAGGGAGTAGGGGTCCGTCACGTACGGCGCCTGCTTCTGAAACATGTTCCCGTCTGAGTCCCGGGCCACCCAGGTGTCGTAGAACTCCATTGCTGACTCCGCCTGCAGCTCACGCTTGACATGTCAATTCCTGGTACCAACCTTGGAAGGACCATGTGCTTTTCACTTATGTGTGATAAGCAGCCCTTGAGCACAACGCCCTAGTTAGGGGACAGCAATCATTTGCCGGGCTGATGATGTCTGCATGTCATTGGCAGCTCTCGATGTTTTACTCGAGACGAGCAAAGGTCCCGGGATGAGCTCAGCCTGACCCGCCACTGTGGTGTTGTGTCAAGACAAGCACAGGTCCCGGGCTGAGCTCAGCCTGACCCGCCAGTGTGCTGTCGTGTTGCTGGACTGAATTACTCACCTTGAAGGCAGCGTTGACTGCCGGATTCCCTCGCCATCTGAAGAAGAGCGGCCCAATCTTGCTGAGCTGGTAGCCCAGCCACCGCGGAATCCCACCCCGCCGCATGTCCTCCGCAAACCTCCACCGCTGGAACTGCACATGCAGCAGCGCTTCTCATCAGCGCCCCAGCAAGCTCTCAGTTGCAACTACAAATCATCATGCCCAAAAGGATGGACAATAGCTGAGTCAGAGCACCGTCTGAAATCCCTGAGAGGCTTCAGGCGGTCCTGTGACTCAGCCATAGGTTACCGGAAGCCACATGCTCCTCATGCATGCCAGGCATGTACTGACACGCCGCTTCATTCCACTGATCATGAATATGAATTACGTCCACACATGAAGAGGGCAGAGGGTCAGAGAAGGGAGGCTTTCAATGGCACACCTCTCCCGGCATTTCGGCAAGCTTTGGCCGGTCAAAGTCCAGGCCGCAGACCATGTCCCCCTCGTGCTGCAGCAGCCGCACGGCGTCCCGCGCGCAGAAGTAAACGTCATTCAGAAAGACCACGCGGTCTGCCGGCCACATGGGCTTGCTCTTGGAGCGCCCGCTAGGCAGGCCCCATGCTGTCAGCCTCCTGTCTGCAATCTGCGCAGAGAAGTATGGACTCATACATTGCGTTCAGCCAGGTGTCATGCTAACTTTCTGAGAGGCAGGACAAATGCCCTCCAGGATTCGGCTGCCAGATTAATAGCCAGCACTGCATGAACGCCAAGACGTATGTCATTTGGCACAGCTCTCGACCAATGCCACCTGCAATGTTTCAAGCTCGATGGGCAGAAGGCCGACTTGACCAGGCAGCCTACCTCCATGTCATGGGGCAGAAGCAAGCTGGTGGATGTGGCCATGCTGTCGTTGAGCCACAAAGGCTCCAGAGCCCTGTTCCTGGCCTGCGCCAGGAAGTCTATCCGCGCCTGATCCTTCGCTCTTGTCAAGCTCCCTCCTACAAACAGATATGAGGCTCAGCCAGAGAGGCTGTGTTTGAGAATGCCTGAGACAGGGTGCAAGTGAGGCGTTTCAGGCAACCAGGATGGTCTGCTGCTGCCAAGAACATAGATTTAATGGTGGTGGGTGTATAACGCGGCGTACCTATGACTATCCTATGCGGAACATGCATCGCCACGAGCAGGTTCTGCAGCACCTCCAGCCAAGCACCTGCACAGGTGAGAACTTTCCAGCCTTCCCTGCCAATGCATTGACAGAGATCCCTGCATGCGTGGACATGCCAGCGCAGCATTCCACCATCCATATGGCGCCTGTGGCCCCAATAGATTTTGTGCTGCACAACAAAGAGACAGCGCCAATGCACTGAAGTGAGAGTGAGCGGATACAGTTGGGGCAGCCTCACCTGTGCTGTCCGTGCTGCCGCTCTCATAGATGGACAGGAAAGCTGTCTCCGGTGGCAGCACTGCAAACAGGTGGATGAGCTGCAGAATGAAGTGCGGCAGCACCTCCTCGTTGTTGTGCATGTTGGCCGCCACCAGATACCTCTCTGCAGAAAACGCTGTACACTCTTGAAGGGGATCAGTACCAAACGACATTCTGCAAGCTATGCCACAGGGCTTTATAAGCAGCTCCAGCAGAAGACAGGATGAGACGGTCATCTCAAGGTGGTGATCCAGTCTGTTGACAGAAAGGTCCCGGGCCGGCAGGAGTAGGCAGCTCATGGAAGACTACTGGATGTCAGATTGACTGTAGCTGCTGAGGGAACGCCCTGATGGTTTGCAGCTGGATCTGAGCTCCATCCGAGCATGAGACTGACATGCTGGCATGGTGTCTGTACCTGCATTCCCATTCCTGCCCTTCCCCAGGGAGCCCAGATGCAGCGTGGGATCCCAGACACACTCTATGGTAGCCTCTGCATGCGTCAGATCCCACACAATCCCCTGCACCTTCCCCATAAGGCTCCCAAACTCCCCTGTGGTGTCCGCAACCTGCACAAGATACAGAGTATCAGATGCAGGTTTGCTGGGCAAGACAATACTTTGCAGTAAAATCTTTATATCTCTGTGGATATCTAGGTATTTTGTCCTTGTTGGAAACATTTCTGAATCAGAACTTTTTGTGGTTGGAGTGCATATGTACACTGGTGATTCACACAAGCCAGAGATATGAGTGTTGCTTGGGCACATTGTTTGTATTGTACCTGGATTTCTCGCAGGTAGAAAGCCGCTTCAGCAGGACTGACAGCATGCCGCACAGCCAGCTTCAGGAGCTCTGGCTCGTACTGCCCCAAGTTGAGCTCTGCAACCTTCCCCGCTAAAGTCGCCGCTACATTCTGCGTCCTGTTTCTCTGCAAGGCTTCCTGAGCATGCCTGTGGCAGAGCAGACCATGTCAGTATGCCTTCCAGCTATGGCAAGTTGCAGTCAAAGGGATATCATTTACTGCATCATCACACAGTGCAGAGTTGATGCCTTACTTAATTCCTGAAGAACACAGACATGCGGTCATAAAGGTCCTGGAAGCGACAAAAGCACTGCAGAACCAGTACGGACAGCATAGAAATCTAGCCATGGACTAGGTCCAGTACACAGCATGATATGCAGCTGTAGCCCCGGAACATGGGACTTGCCTGGCTCTGCCCTTCCCAGACAGCAGGTAGAGTAAAAGAAGAATGACTGCAGCCCAGGAAGCTAGCAACTTCGGGTTGCAAGAGACGGTCTGGCGGCATCCTTGCAGCGTGCCAAACAGAAGGCTCCTCCCTCTCCTCAGCCCCCGATTCCTCTTTCTGCTGTCGTCCCAAGCTGCTGCTCCCATCCGCGTAGATTCAAGGGAGAATTAGCATCTCCCTTGCTGCGGCTGGGCCCTTTACAGCTGGGCAAATAATGGCTGTACCGGGGGGTGCTTCCTTAAAATATAAGTCACGCGTATCGAAAGTTTGATGGTCCTTAGGGGAACTTCGATGGCCTCTTCTGCCTATGTAAGTACTCTTGTGAGATACTTAAGCTCAACAACGGTACGGCTGGAGTTACTCCACCTTAGGGCTGGTTGCGCTTTTTAAGGCACACTATATGCCCAAAAAGTAATCTTCACGTACGTCAAGCCCGGAACACATCAGATACTTCTGCAATCAAGCTGCGATGCCCGAGCAATCGAGTTGTAGGATAGCTGGGTCTCCTGACTCACAATTTATCACCCTTGGTTCGACGAAGGTGACCTGACCAATTTAAGTCTGGGTACCGCTGATGCGCGGTGCTTTGAGCCACAGTTCAATAATGGGCCATGCGAATCGTTCCACCTGATTAGCATAAGTGTAGGACCTGATGCATGGCCACACTGGCGCCCGGCGTTGCCAGGTGGCAATCGCACGTGCTAATGACATCACCTCCATCAATATTCACTCCAGACGTGCATGGATGTACGCTGGGCTCCAGACACGCATTCGCGCCAGCCATGAGGGAACCGGCTATCGACAGCATGAAGCTCGCAGTGCCCGTGCTTGCGACAGCGCTGCTCTTCTGGGGCTACACAATTACTGGTGGGAACTATGCTCCCTTACCGTATTGTCGCATCGGCGGTTTGATGGATGCTGTTAGTGTTCCTATCAAATCAGCATGACGCCATCAATTCACAACCTTATCGTGAAATTTCCAAATGAGACCTGGCACCTTGTGGTATATCACAAGATGGCCAGCAGCATACATCTACCAGCTCGATGGGGCTGTGACATTCCACTTGAATTTCCTCTTAAAGTCCCTCTCGAAGTGCAGGCAGAGAGTTGCTGCAAGCGTGCCCTCATGCAACAAGCGGCCTGTGGAACTGCGCTCCTGCTAACGGGACATCGGCGGGCTTGGTGGTGTGCTTGAACATATGCCCATCGCCAAGCGATCCATGTGCTCCGTGCTCCAATCCTGCAATAACATGCTCCGAGGTAAGTTATTCTCTATCGTTGGCAAGGGGAAGCTCGCAAGGTGCTCATCCCTGTGTATCTCAGGCCACATACAGTCATAGCACTTTGGATCCCCCATCAGATGCCCTACGTCTTGCACACTGCGTGCCCACATTGCACGCCTCAGGAAGGGAGACACACCTAATTCACGCTCCAAACAGGACAGCCAAAGAGTCACTGCATGAGAGCCACCATCTGCACCCTGCAGCACTGGGTGATCTCTGAAGTGTCTACATTTGGCGTATGAGGTGGTCTGTTTAATCATACAGGTGGATGCCAACAAAACCTCACAGCCACCCAGGCAATTCAATGCCACTCTGAATGAGTACCAGTATGGCAATGTCTGCTTCAGCCCCACTCCCCCTCCAGGCTCGACTGGGATTGAGAACAGCAACCCTGGCCTGCCATCCGTCAGCCAGCGTAAGCTGCTTCTTCACAACCCTAAGAATTCTGCATGGGTACATATTAGAATCTACAGCCGTCATGCTATGTTTCTGGCATATGCCTTTAATGTAGCAGTTCTGGCTGCTTCTCCTCGGGACCACGTCATGTCAGCAACTGCAGAATGGGCAAGGCAGCTCCTGGGGTGCAGCCTCACCCAAGCCTAAGAAAAGGCATGCGCTCCACAATGAGCAGCTCGATGTGTGCCTGCTGCATTGGAACATCGTACGAGCCATGTCATACATGAAATCTGTTATTGCAATGCATGCTGCTGATGGCGGCTGCCCCACATCGATTTATACTGGCAAGGGTTCTGCATCGAGGCAGCATATAATGTACTGTTTGTGTGAAGTATTGTGGTCTGAGCAGCTGATTGTGGTGGTCCCACACCATTTGGTATTCGTAAGGCTCCTGCATTGCGACATGATTTGAACTGCAGGTATGAGATACGCTGTGGTGTGTGCAGCTGATGGTGGCGAACCCGTACCCTCGTACACAGGCAGGGCTCCTCCTCCCAGTGGCAGATGAGGACTCCCAGCTGCCATAGCCAATCCATTCATGCAGCGCTCCTGCTCCACCCTGGAGTTGTCAGCCTCCTTCCCAAATCATCCCAGACCATTACGCCAAGCGTGACTGGCACAACTCAATGGTTTTGCGCGGACAACCGCTATCGTACCCGTAAGGCAGAGACACATTTGGCCAGCATTGTCTTTTCCCAGGGCGTTGTCTTTTCAAGGGTGCACAGTCAGCATGCTCTGTGCTTGCGTTGGTGAGGTGTGTGTCACAATATGAGTACGTGATAGTCATCCTGCAGCCGGGCTGCAGATTGTGTGGGTTGCGTCCTTGCACTAGCATCAGTGGTGCAGCCGCCGGGACAAAAGGCTGTCTCAGAGCGTTGTGTCTCCCAGAATGAAGGTCAAGGAAAATGTCTACAAGCATGCAGTCTGACTGATGAGACTGCCACTGTTCAGTAAGATAAAGGTCCAGAGCTGGATGTCATGAAGTATGCCAGGATAGTAGTGGTCTCTTCGACTCTCACATGCACCATGTGGTGACAATATGACTGCTCAAGCTATAGCTGCAGCCGTAGTGAACATTCCCCACGCTGTGTGGGGGTAGGAGGACTGCAAGTAGAAGGACCGGTACTGCACTACTTGGAAGACGACTACACAGCATAGCTCGTCTATACAGATGTGTAAGAAGAAAGAGCTGAGTCAGCTGACGAATTTGAATGGTTTCTGGCATCTTTACCATGATCAACATGATGTGCAAGGGTCAAGTATTATCCCAATATCTCTTCCTCCCCACATCAGCCATTTCATTTTGCACACCTGCTTTTTTATCATGTGGACAGCCTGTCTGTCCATCCGTCTTGAGAAGTCATGACTTACCAGCTGCAGCAATTGCGAAAGGCCCTAGGGCACATACTTTTACCTACGACAAGCAGCAAGACACTAATTTGTGTGTTGCTGCATCTTGGCCCTTCTTCCTAATGTGCAATGACACTGTCAAAGGTGCTAAAAATCACAGAGCATTGGTTGCAACAAGCCTATGCACATCATGGAACACCATGACCATGGCCAGGACCAGACCGAAATGACATCCTAGTCATGTTATCATCAGACACCGACCTAGTCAAGCATGTGCTGAATATATATAGTGGTACATGTACATCTGATCCAATGCATCACACTTTGGAGATGTCTCGGCCAAACAGCTTCGTCCTGACCCAGTCTGAGGCAACAAGGAATATGTTTCGGAGGCTGATCTGGCTGTACGTCTCAAAACCCTTCCACATAACACCTGCAATCATTACGAGACTCAGATCAGTTCTGATACCTATCAGCTCCTTCACTCTGCCGCCATCCAGCCACAGCAGGCACACAGAGACAGTGCTGCTGCAAGCCCGAGGCACCACTCCATGCAGGGCATGCATGAGCTCACTCACATTGCACACACGAGGATGGCCACAGTGGAGGAGGGTCACCTGCTGTGTAGCCTGTAATGGGGCCAAATGCGGGTAGGTCCATGACAGCCTTATCCCTGCCAACATAGGCCAGGCTTCCCTTGTGTCCATACCTGCAGAGCGCAATTTTAGTTCAAGTTTAGAAGGCACTCTGGACAGCATCCACTTCTCAGCTGGCAAATGCTGGACTGGAAAGTATTGGATGCTCATGACAGATGCCTGCTGACCTATCTGCTGCTACAGGGCGCTCAGCACCTTGCAGACAGCTCTCATTGGTACAGGGCTGACGGAAAAAGGCTAGTGGCAGGCAGAGGTGTTTCCATGACAGTGTACAAAGGGCTGAAGAGGTCAGTACAGCCTACCTGAAAGGCTTCATGCCCTGGATAGGCTTTCCAGGCTGCGCCTTGCCGCTGGCGAGCAGCTTTGCTATGTACTCGCCCTGCTGCTTAGCGACCTTCAGCACACAGCTTCATCCGGTAAACAATAAATATATCTTGCAATGAAATGCATGGCGTGCCAAACCTACCAGCTCGCATGGCTGCCTGGCAAAGTGGAAGGCTGAAGCTCCAACCCCTTGTTGCAGCAGCTCATCCAGGGCGTGCATTGGGATGAGCTGCACTAAACACGTGGCCGGAGCTCAAACGACTTGTCTGTATCGTGCATGCCACTAGCTCAGGACCTTGACTGAATTTAGCAGCATTGTGAAAGGTGAGGTGTGGTATACCTGTGCTGTTGCTGGGAGGGCCCGGAGACCCTGGTCGATCTTGCTCAGGATGAGAGAGAAGGCCTCCTTGTCAAGCTCGGTGTCTTCCCCAAGCTCGCTGACCGGAGTCGCGTCGCTGACGGTGCTGGACTTCTTCCTAATCAGGGTGCCCACCATGTTGTTCCACCTTCTCAAGCCTCCATACTTCCTGCAGTGAGCAAGACAGCTGTTATTACACATACACTGACAGACACCTGAGCGGCGGCTCCGAGGCTTTGTTCAATGTACTTTCTGGACACTTACAATCATACCGCCAGCATGGTGTGCATTGCACTCCTGAGCATGGTTTGTTTATGGCATGCCTGCGCATGGATGTCTCTCAGAGCAAAGGGTAGGTCGAGAGGCGAGGTACCCGTCCAGGAAGCGGGCGTGCTCGGCAAAGTGGGAGTACTCCTCGGAGGACTTGCGCAGGATGTCCCGGACCTCGCCCAGCTGCAGCTTGCCGTCCTTGCTGGTGTCCGCCTGGTCGAACAGCTCCTGGGAGTGGCTCAGCGCCTTCTCCTACAACAGCATTGCCGCTCAATACTGATGTGGGAGGCATTTACAAAGAACTCATCAGAGTCGTGGCATTGCCAAGCTGCCATGGAAAGCAACTTTTGGGAGAGACTGTACAGTCCTCAGGAATTTCCAATGGGTTCATTGAAGAGTCCCAAAGGATGTGCAAGTCAGTGCCGCTGGCTGCCTTCAAAGGCAGCCTGGCAATGCACAAAGCATCTCTGGCAAGCCAAGCCTGTGATGTTGGCTTTCTGGGATTTGGAATGTCCCAGAAGGCCGGCAGAGAGGATAAGAATGCAGAGAAGCATCGTATGGTATATCAGCGTCAGCTGCGCACCTGCTGGATGGTGGCTGCATCTCCAATGGCATAGATGCTGCCCTCAGAGCCCAGCACCCTACAATGCTGGTCCGTGACAATGCTCCTGAAGTGCGTCTGGGTGCCCTCTGGAAGCCGCTCCTGCACAATCAATATGGTATGTTTGGACACCTCTCAGTAATGTGCCTGCTGCAACTTACACTGCTCATCGTGAGAAACTCATCTCAGATACCATCTTATGATCTAAGATGTCCCTGGCAGCACATGCAAGCTACCATCACCATCACCTGTCAGGCTCGAGAATTACATTCAGTGCAGGGTCTTCCATTGATTGGCATCGTAAGACCCTTGACTCTGGGGAATGAACCTTCGGCAGCTGGGCTTGTCACAACAACTCCTGTGGATTAAGGAGGCTCTGTGGTCTGTGCATCCCTGTGTACTGGCATCTATGCGCTGGTGAACGCAGGTTAAGATGTCTTCGGGTGAAGGTGAAGTCATGCGCACCTGCAGCTGCTTGACGAGGGGGTGCATGGCAACGCCAGTGGCCCAGACGCAGGCGCCAAAGGGAATGTCGCTGGTCTCGTTCTTTTTGGAGTCCACCACCGTCACTACGTTGCGGCTCACTGAAGCCACTCTGCTGTTTAGCACCAGATCAATGCCCTCCCTGCATGCACAGGGTGAAGACATTCAGATATATATACACACACTGTGAAGGTGAGCAGGGACATTGATGATCCAGCCTCTCCCTTGGGTGGCACTGCCTCTTGGATAGAGTCCGCACTGGGCCAGAACCTGCCTTCTGGAGTAGCATGCATGTATGCGCACGTCTGGCATCTCAACCTGATTGGACCTAGAACACATCTGGAGCTGTTGTGGAGAGCCTCACTCTTGTGAGCTTGACGGGCAGTGGCCTGACTAGCACATAATGTGTACACTCAGCATCTGCAGAATTCCTTTGGCACTTGGCATGCGTGATTGGGATAGCTAGGCTTGCCTGCTGAACTCCTGGGCAGTGTACTTGGAGATCTCCCTGTCGTAGGTGGACAGCACATGGTCCTGCAGCTCGATGACCCTGATCCGCACAAAGGGCATGAGCTCTGGGTAGATCTTGCGCAGATCGTCCGCAACCATGTCATGCAGCTCGGCAGCCACCTCCACGCCCGTGGGTCCCCCTCCCACCACCACAAATGACAGCAGCTGCTCTCGCTCCTGCAAATGGCAACATGACGCGCTCAGCACGCTTGTGCTCGCCAACATGTCATGCAGCTGTGCAGCAACTTAAAAGCCTGAGGATCCTGTCCCACGACCACAAATGACAGCAGCTGCTCGCGCTCCTGCAGCACTGCAGCAGTGCGGCCTCGGTGAGCTCTCAGGCATAAGACTCAGGCCCCGCATGCAGCAGGGGTTGTGTCAGGCTTGCAGGTTCTGACTTGAGGGGAAAGGAATCCTCTAGCTTCAGAATCACATACGCCTTTTCCAGACGTTCCTTGAGCTCACACTGCATGGCTACTGAGCCAGCACCTTCAGGACTGGCTATCATTCATGCCAAGAAGGCTGATGGAATTACCTTTTGGGAGGAGTGGGGCAGGGCGGCCCGCTCAAAGCACTCGGACACCTGGCGGCGCAGCCTGTTGGCGTCCTCGATGCTCTTGAAGAAGATGGTGTGCTCGCCAACGCCCTTGATGCCAAAGGTGTTGTTGATGGACCCCACAGCTGCGCAATTTACAGGCACCTCTCATCGTCGTCCCATATGTCACAGAAGAGTTGCATCTGTGAGATGACCCAGGAGCAGACTTATATCCTGCCATTGCAAAGAGGCCTCTCTGGCTGAGCACACAGACTAGGCTCATATTGGCAACTGCATGTGTACTGGCAAGTGCGTTGAGTCTTGTGCAAGACAAAGATGTTGTGTCAAAGCAAGTCAAAGGGCAGGCGCTTACCAAGCACAAGGATGTCATACGGGATCTTGAAGCAGCTCTCGTCCATGCCAGAGGCAGGAGGGAAGATGCCAGTATCAGGAGGGAAGCAAGCCACAACGGTCTTTTCTTTGGGGTTGATGTCCTGGCACAAAGCCTCAAAAAACGCTGCCTGCAGGCAGGCAAGCACTGTGAGCACCCATGGCCAGGCCAAAGACTCAACATCCACTGCTTGAAGGTGCCGCCTCACTTGCTATATAATGAGCCTAGGGACGTCTTGCATGTACCAACCCTGCTTCTGTTGAGACGTGTGGCTTGACGCGCAGCATGCCACATCATATCATTTTCTGGCCCTGGCAGATATGGCGCAGAGCCTACAGCGCGCCGGCTGCATGACTGAACAAGTGCATGGGCTAAGTAGAGACGCAGCAAGCATTACTTGCCAGAAGCCCACCTTGTTGTGCAGGACACGCCTGACTGGTTCCACAATGGACCGCTCTTCTACGGTTCCTGTTGCGCATGCTGGCAAGAGCGCTGTGTACAGGAAGTAGCTGCAGCAAGCAGCACGGAAGCCTTAGACGAGGACACGCACATCACCAGTCATTGCTTCCCTGTTTTTAAACTACCTCCACGCAAGCCCCCTGCAGAGTATGGTATCAGGTGCACTGAGCGAGAATTGTCTGCTTGGCTGTTTGTCAAAATTGACATCACGGTAAGAAGGGCAGGAGAAACTTACTTTCTAGGCGACACCAGGGTGATGTCCATGCTTTCGCTGCAGGGGAGCACATGCACTTTTTAGCATCAATTCCCTAGTATGCAAAGACATTTGGGATGTTTGTGGTAAGGCTTGCAAGGCGGACATGCCTGTCTCGTTTTGACAGGGTCTTTATGAAGCTGATGGCCGCCCAGCCAGAGCCCAACACCACGACACGAGGCTTGGCTGTATATTTTCCACCCCTCCCATAGTATACTGGGGCGTTCTGTATTGCAGCAGCTCCGTTCTCCTTGCAACACAGCTCTTTCATCAGCCGTAAGGTCCGCCTCCATACAATACGATGCTCAGCAAGATCATAGGAAAGCCATTTACAAGTCCTATGTAAGTACCCTAGCAGTGACATGAGACGTGCCGATATGCCAAAAGCTTACAGATAGCCTATTCCTGATCAGTATGCATATCTAAATGTCGAAAACCCTTTGTCTACCTGAACGCTGGACGGCCTGTCAGCGGTGAGAGTGGCACGACACTGCAAAGGTTTTATAGTCCTGGGCTGTTGCCGTGCACTCTGGATGGCAAGCTGCCGTCCTGTCAGAAAGTTGGGCTTGATTAAGGCGATGGGAACCCCTGAAGCTCTGAGAGCATCAGGAGCGGAGCTGTGGGGCTTCATCTGCAGAGCCCTAAATGACCATCAGCTTTTCCAGAAGGAGCACGGCAAGAGCACAAGCAATTTAAGCAAACCAGGTACGGCTCAAAAGACTGTGCCTTGTATTTAGAATGTCATATGAAGGGTAATAGACGACAAGTAAAAAGCGTTGACTTTTCACGTCAGGGCATGTGGGGCGCCCTGGGGCAGCTGCTGACTCGGTGGCACCTCTCATTTCAATAGTTGCTCGCAAGGCCGCTGACCAGGGCCAAGTGCGCTGGAGGCCGAGAGTCTGTGACGCAGAGGAAGGCTTGGCAAGCGCGGTGGAAGGCCATTCGGAACAGGCATATTAGGTGACACGAGTCTGGAACATCCGGAATTCCAGTGAGCATGGGTACGACATTCAGCAGAGCTGCGGGTGAGCCGTTCACCTTATACAAGAGTACAGAATTTGAATTGCAGAAATATATTGCGGTTTTCACAGTGTAAGGCGTAGAGCACACATCGGCGGTTGGCGCCAAATAGCCGGTTATATTGTGCCAGCTCCCCACAAGAGGCGAGCAAAGACTCTGCATAGCTTCTTGCACGCATGGATGGTGCAGCAGCATTTACCCTAAAATTTAAGTTTAAAATGCGGAGTTGACTCTTCTCTGTTTGTCAGGTGCAGGTGACCAGCTCGAAGGCAAGACAATTGAGGTAAGACCTTCAGCAAGCAAACTTTCCAGCAAGCCTTCAGCAGATTTCTGCTGATGTTGCTACTTGACTTCCTGTGTCAGTATTGTGGATTGCCTAATCTTGATGCAGCAGTCAGCGAGTGTCTCATGAGCCTCTGTGTGTGCAGGAGCGTGAGGTGATTGGAAACATCATCACAACTGATATAGAGGAAGAGCAAGTCGTGGCTGAACAAGCCATACCAAGGCAATCGGACGGCACTGGAGTGGTATGTAATGCGTCCTGGCTGTCCTCAGAGCCCACCGTTGCTAGCACCACTTTGTCTAGGCATATCACTGGGTATGCTTGAAAGGCAGAGCAATCTCATTGTGTACTTTCCGCAATGTAATCTGCAGCTGTAGGCCATGTGCTATGCGCTATTCATGTTGTTCGCCTCGCGAGATGACACTGAACAGCACCGCATGTACTACGTCTCGATGCGCATTCGTCCTGCCATGCATGGCAGATGGAATTGTCAAGCAAAGTGCCAAGCCCTACCACACCTGACAGGCACACTGACATGTGTGCAGTGCACATGGATGAGGTGCAACACTTTCAGCACTGCGCCTCAATGAGTTGACTTCCTATGATGTGTGCACAGGTGGAAGAGTCAAGCGAAGTGCCAAGCCCTACCACACCTGACAGGCACACTGATGTGGATGCTGCGGAGGCCCAGGATCCCTCTGTGATTCTCAGTGAGGCTGCCAAGAAGGCCTTCATGTGCTACCAGCGCTCAACCGCAGAGGCTGCTGCCGATCCGAGCACTGCTGAGCCGGCAGCTGAGCAAGCAACGCCCCTACAGGTGCATGCTACGGCCTGTTCTGGACATTCAAAATGGGCGGAATATCCTTCCGTCTAGGGCATTTGTTGTGTCATCTTGGGTCTGCATAAGTCTGCAAATAGGCTGCATGAGGAGTTTGTTGTGGACAACTGGCCCTCGCAGCGGCGTATGAGCTCCAAGTGCCTTATATCCAGCAGGTAGATGTAGGAGTGTCATACTTGAGATATCGGGCAAGCCCTGGGTAGCCCTGGGAGTACCACAGGGAAGCATGGGAATACCTCTTTGACAAAAGCTTCACATGCTGGCCTGAAGCTGAAGCTGCCGTGCAGGAAGCTGGGCACAAGGGGCAGAAGGTGGACGAGAAAACTGAGGCCTCAGTGCCAACTCTGGGGAACAGCCACAGGAGCCGCAAGAGGCAGCTGAAGCAGGCAGCTTCCCAGGGAGTCCACTCAGCCTCGCAGGCAGCATCTCAGGAGTCCACCCCCGGCAAGCGCAGGCGGCGAGAGTATGAGAAGCTCCTGGAGTACACGCAGGCAATCTCCAGTGATGCCCTGAAGCCCAGGGGTTCTGCCGGGAAACGCCAGAGACTCACCCAGGAGGCTACGCCAGCGAAGAATGCAAAGAAAACCCCGGCAAAACCACAGCCCACACCGCGGCGGAAGTCTGCTGGCTGGGTGTATGTGGTGCGTCTCATGGCCGCCTATCCTGGCCCAACAATACAGCACACATATGCAGCGTGTGCTCTGCATTGAGCACAGAGCAGCGCCCTCTCAATTCTTTCTGCATTGCGCCAGAAATGCAATCTGATGGCAGGCTTGACTGTCATGAGCGTGTTTTGTGCAGGGGCCAGACCTGACAGATGCAGACGTGCCCCAAGAGGACTGGGTGAAATGCCCGGATGGCCGTAGCTACCCTCGGAGGTGAGTCACAAACCTCCACCTGTGTGCCCTGCCTTGGCAGTGCATGCGACCCCATCTCTCATACTCTGTTCATATTTCACAATATATATGCTTGTCCTTCACACGGCAACAGCATGCCCTGAAGGGTGCAGGCAAACACATTCAGTGACGGAATCTGTGCATGCTATGCAGCATGACATACAAGTCAGGAGACCTCCTGATAGATGAGTACCAGAACAAGACGGACGATGACCAGCTCTATGTGGTGGAGGCCGTTGTCGATGAGCGCAGGCAGGGCAAGAAGCGGGAATTCCGCATCAAATGGGAGGTGTGTCACCACTGAGGATTTTCAATCCTATCTGTTGCGCACACTGCAGGTGTCTGATGTGTCGTGCACGCTCTCTGCGGAAGCTGGTGTTGTACACCTGACCTGACTCCTGACACAGCACATCCTAGGGTAGTGACAGGGGAGCACCTTTGATACCTGCCTGTGGAGGCCATGAATCTTTGGATGATGCCAGGGCTCCCTTCAAGACAAGGATGGTTGTCAGTCTGTGCTGCGCCACGCAGGGCTTTGAGATGAACCCTGAAGAGTGGATCCCCCTCAGCAACATCAAAGACAATGTGGAGCTGGACAAATGGGAAAGCAAGCTTGGGGGAGATGAACAATGAGAGTTGCTGCTGGACAGCCTTGAACCGGTGGTCTGAGTCAGGCAGCAAATGCTTTGCAGTGTGCAGGCAGTTTACATGAGTGTGCTTTTGTTGCACATGTGCCTGCTGGGAAAGACATGCATGGACTGACTTTGTTGTTTGCATGTGCTGTCCAATGTCAACATTGTGCTGTCTGCATGCTTGCGTGCACAAAGTGCCTGTCATTGTCCTGCTGCTATTTGAGTGCACAATAAGAGAGCAGGACTTTGACTTTAACAAAATACAAATTTGTTGACTGCACCAATGTTTTCGTGAGGAGGTGCACCCAATTGGATCAATGCTACACAAGAAATTGATTGTAGAGTGTGGTGCATGTCCTGTACATGGCTGCACATTCAGCGCAAGCTGATTGCCCGTGTAGGCAGTTTGGCCGAGAGGTCATACATGTCTCTCTCCAATTTCTGCTTTCCTTTCCCGCTGGACTGCAATTTGCTCTCACTGAATTAGGTCTGTCCTCGCCGCCGCCTCCCCCTGTCAGCCTGCTGCTCACTGAAGCCAGGGATGGGTGGCGTCTGTGTGAACATGCGCCGATTCGGCGGCGGAAGATCGGTCTGTGTCTTAACAGCCTCCCTCCGCAGCGCCTCTGCATTGCAACATGGCATCTCGTCACCTAAGAGATCTGTATACTTCACAGGCGTGAGGGCTGCCATCCCTGCATTGCCTCAAGCCAACTGCACACATTTATGCTGGTCAGGCTCCTCAATGGCGTATGGACTGGAGCTTCATCTTGAGCTTCCAAATCTATGCTCAACGATTAGTGCAATTCAGCAATTACCCCAGACCATCCTGCAAGGCTGGGATCTGCGCAGGTCATGCCCCCTGACAGTGAAAGGGGTACCTGGGAGAGCCGCAAGGGCCGCCTCCTTCAGCTGGATCTTTATGGAGATGTCAGTCTGCCACATCCTGTGCTCATACAGCTTGGCCTTGTTGTAGTGCTTGGTGGCCTCCTTCCATATAGTTTCATCCTCCTCGCTCAGCTTTGGCATCTTCTCAATGGGCTTTGGCTCCAGGATCTGCAGGCACCAGGTTAGTGCTCAGTACTAAGTGCTGTGGCGTGAGCGCTGTGTCCTGAAGCCGTTGTGGGCTGTGGTTGCATGGAGGCTTTGCATGCACAGAACGACCCTGTGCACCTTTTATCAATTTGGACGGGACATCTATAATGGCAAGGATGACTGCAGCTTAGATTCCTTGTCCCTTGATGGGTCAGGACATAGAGGCCGCCACAAGCAGGGAATCAGACCAGGTGGAAGTCTGGAAAGATGCATGGTGAAGGAGGTATGCAGGGCTCCTTGCCTTGAGTAGTCTGTTGCTTTTGGGGTCAGGGCCTGAGTCGTCATCCTTTCCCTTCTTCTTCGCAAATCCTGCGACTTGGAAGTAAGGCAGCAGGGAAGTGGGGCAGCCCTGTTGACGCTGGAGCTGTGATCCCAGAGCTTTGAGCATGTGCTGCCTGCTCTCAACCCCTGAATTAGAAAGGATGCGGCAGATATGGTAGTGACCTTACAACTCGCAAGGTTCTTGGCATCTGCAGTCAGTGGTGAATGTAACACCGAGCAGCGTGTGCGTTGCGCAGTGATGCAACAACACGCAAATGTAGTTGTAGCTGCTGGTGCAGCTCTATCGGTGTGTGATTGTGACCTCTGCTATGCCGTTCATGAGAGAGATACATTCCGGAAAAGACGCCGGAAGGATGACTCATCCTTACATCGGACATCGAGGCGTTGAAAGCCCGAGAATCACAGGAGTAGTATGCTACTGCTCTTGCATGCTACACAAGGATATCATTCGTTCATTTTGAGGTGTTGGGTGATTGCCCTCGTTTATCAGAACAAGCTGTAGATTTTGGGGATGGGCATGCACATGACACTTTCCCTGCCCATGTAGACTTACAATGATGCGACGAGGGATGTGAGACCAGTCGTGACATATATAGTAGCGCAATGGCAGACCGGAACCAGTCTTCTGATCTAGCAGCTGCGGGTCTGCTCCGTGATGGTCATAACACCATTAGACGTATCGCAGTTTTCTGCGGAGCCAGCAGTGGAAACAGACCAGAGTACATTGAATGTGCCCGTAAGCTTGGCCAGGAGATGGTGAAAAGGGGGATCGGACTTGTCTACGGAGGTGCTCCACGTACCTCAGCATCAGATGGCTCACATTATATGCACAAGGGCTAAGATGGCACTGGCAGCAGTGACTTATTGATTTCCGAAAGTGAAAGTTATCTGTGCTTGTGATGGGATTGACTGGCGCAGGTGGCAATGTGGGCTTAATGGGAGAGATTGCCTCAACAGTATATGCTGGTCTTGGTGAAGAGAATGTCATAGGTGTCATACCAGAAGCCCTCCAGCCGCGAGAGGTACCAGTTTGAAACCGTTAATGCCAGTAACCTTCCAAATCATGTCAGCAGAGTCTGTCATGGGACGCCACATCAGCAGTGGGCACATGGGGACTGCTATTTGTAGCTTCACGCTGACAGACCTACTTGCCCTGTAGATCTCTGGACAGACCTACGGTGAGCTCCGTGTTGTACCAGACATGCACACACGCAAGGTGTGCCCAACATCAAGCCTGCAGCCTGAAGGAGACAAGACGAAAGACTTGGCATGCCACCCTGGAGTGGTCATATAAGCAGGCTACGCCACACAACCAGCCACAAGATCCCAGCTGTGCCGCCCAATAGACTTGCAGTGCTTCTTCAATAATGAAGAGAATCAGATAGCATGCGCTAATCTGGGTGCTCTCTTGTGGCAGGCCCAGATGTCTGCAGAGGCGGACGCCTTTATAGGTATCCCCGGGGGCTTTGGCACGCTGGAGGAGCTGCTGGAGATGGTGACCTGGCAGCAGCTGGGCCTGCACACCAAGCCTGTGGGCATCTACAACATGGCCGGCTACTTCGACCACCTCCTGGACTTCTTTGATCATGCTACTGAGGAGGTGGGCCCTCATGAGCACTTTGCACCCTCCATACCTTGTTGCTGTGGCGCGCTTCACCAGACGCAGGCGCAGCTGTGAGAACAATGCTCTATTGCAGGAGGGCTAGGCTTGCTGTGGTGACAAGTCGCCTTGTGCTCTGCTCACCACGTGCACTGGTGAAAGCGGGACTTTGCACATTGATCATCAACATCATCGGTCCATGATGGCTACTGAAAGGTTTCACAATTGCGCAGGGCTTTATCCGGCAGGCTAGCAGGGACATCGTGATTCAGGCAGATGACCCAAGCGAGCTCATATCCAAGCTGGAGGCGTACACTCCTCCGCCATCTATCATCAAGCTGGCTCTGGAGGGGAAGCTGCTGCACAACTTGCGCGGTTGAGAGCAAGATTGTGGTACTAGCAGCTTGCTGTACATGCGAGGCATATAGCTATTGGCATTCTGATGCCTGACACGCACAGAATTGTAAAAAGAGCAAAAGCATGGGAATAGCAGTTTGCTAACTAGTCAGTACTGCACTGAGGAACGCAATCTCTTGTGCGCAATATAAATGTGGAAGGAACATTGATATGATCGATTCATGAGCAGAGAAAACAGATCGGCAGGCTTGGCAACAATCCTGATCTCATCCGCTTGGAGACATGGCTATTTTGGAAGTTTGTGGGAGTGGTGATCTCTGGGCTTGTGCAAGCCTGCTTTAATGAAATGTTGAAAGGCTCAGCGCTCTGCAACAGAGTACCATCTGGAGTGTCAAGATTGGCCAGTCGCAGTAAGGCTGGCCGGACAGACCATGCCATGATGAAACTGGACAGCCATATTTTGCATCATATGGGTGAGCTCATTTGGTGAGCAGAATGTCTCTCACATGTCATCAGCTCTTCCAACTCCAAGACAGGACCAGGATCCTTGTTGTGCTGCATGTCGTGGGGGCACGAGACGAGCCATGGCCCCTGGCAGCATTTAGGCTTGCAAGAAGCCTGCTTTCAGAGCAGTTACGCTGATATTGCCTCGCTTCACTGCCCACACATCGCTGCCTTCCAGGAGGTTGCTGTCCTCCTCTTGAAACACTCTCAGGCCAACAGGGCCCCACACGAATGCTCCATCCCCCTCTCCAGAAGGCTCTGCAGGAGCACAAAGGCAGCTTATTTATACTTTCCTATGATAATGCTGATTCATGGGCGAGTCAGGATGCAGTGTCTGCAAGCTCAGATGTACTGTGTGAGCCCAAGCCTGGCAGCTGCCCAATAGCAGCTTCATAAAGCTTATTCAGGGAATGGTTGAATTGTTCTGTGTGCCATCACTCAATGCGTATAGGCCTGCTGCTATAGTCTACACACATGGGAGCTGCTAAAGGGCTCACTGTATAGAGAAGCATAGGAGATAGGGTCCACGCTTGTGCGCAAGGTTTGAGGTTGCACAGGGTTCCCGTTAGGCCCTGTGAAGCCCAGGGGTACATTGCAGTTGTACAGGTCTACACCCTCATCCCAATTCTCCCATAGGTCACTCATGACGCTCCCTGCAGCCTGCCATAAACTCCCATCAATGCTTGAGATAAGCTCTTTTATAAAGCTGGGGGCTCAGTACGCAAGGTTCATTCAGGCAGTCCTTCACGGGAGCAACGGTCTACAGGACTGCATAGTGGCCATGCAGCAAGTTTTTCCTGGACAATGCACCCAAACTCATATTCTCAACCAGGGAATTGACAGCCTGTGCAGTGAATGATCAACAGCAACTCAGGAATGTTAGGCGGAGGGGCCACCTGCACAGCTGTGTCAACATCCGCTGTTGACCAGTTGTCGAACCCTCGGAAGAAAGGAAAGGACACGGCCACAGCTTTTCGCCCAGCAATGCTGCCTTCCAATGCGGCCCCCACTGTGCCAGACGATAGTACTGAGCCCCTGCACGTACAGTAATATAGTACTTGTGAATAGGGATCTGCTTAACCCATGCTGCTGCCATAGCCATTTTGGGTTCACAAATGCACCCATGGAAAGACAGACGGTGCCCTTAAGACAACATCGGTACCATTTCCGCTCTGCGTTCGCTCAGAAAAGAGTCGCAAAACCTTGCAACAAGCCTGTGCGAGAGCCATGCATGCTGACCTGTGCGGGAGCAATGCATGCTGGAAGCTGTGAGCATTCTCTCAGAGGAAGGCCTTGCCTGCCAGCATTGTGGCCCACATTTGGGCCGCTGATGACAAAGTCGCAGTCAGCTGCCAGGTGATTCAGAGCAATGTTGACGCATGTGGCCGGGGATCCGGCAACATGCGCTGCGCCATCCTCCAGGTGGCGGATGCTGATTGGCCCTTTGCCTATAGCCTTGGACACAAAGCTCTGTGGCCCATCAGGTATGCACACAAAGGCACTCCATCTGCATGGCAGAGCCAAATGTGGGGTGGTGTCATAAGCCATGAAGGAAAATATGGAAAAGAAGCCCTGAATCAAGGTGTCACATTCTGCTGAGAGTCTTCCTGGAAGAAGTGCCGTAGCATCCTCTCCACGCGCAGGTCTGATGGAAAGCAAGTCTTGGGCATAAATATTGGACATGCAGGGGCTCACCCAAGGATCTGCTGAACATGTGGGACCCATGCCTGGAAGAATGGAGAGTCTGGTCCATCATCATTCGTCAGTAGTACTCTCTTGGGGCTTTTCATTGCTGATTGCGCATTAATGCTTTGGAATGCGGGTCTGCTCTGCCATCTACGAATCAGGCCACTGTGACGCTGCTGCAACAATAGACGCCCTGTTCCGCATGAAAAGCTACGCATGTATTTGAATCAATGATTTATCAGGCACTGGGGGTCTTTATTGCTCTTGATGCTCCCAGCAAGCAAGGAAGACAGTCAGATCAGGCGCAGATCAGGGCTGCTGTCCATGAATGTCCGAGCAATGTAGCATACCGAGCAGTAAGTGATCTGCCATACAGATTAGATAAGCAGTGATGGTGCTAATGATCAGAAGTAGTGCTTTGTACGGTCAATGCATCCATGTGGAACTTACACAAAGCATGCATGCTTTGCACGTTTCCGTTTCCGAAAGCACGCACATATTCGTAAGAGCACATTGGTGGTATTCGAGGTACGAAGTGGGTGTATAGTCAATATATTTCACATCTTCAGTGAGTCCGGATACTGCCACAGCCATGCCGGAAAAGAGGGAGGTGACCGTGGCATGCACGCAGCTGTCCTGCACATGGGACAAAGAGGCTAACATTGTGCGTCCTCGAGCCGATTCTTGGTGTCACTACGCCCCTTTAAGCATTTCCAACAAATCATTATCTGATCTCAAGCATGTCGCACAAAAATGGGTAAGGAGGTGCGTCATGCATGTGCAGGAAAAGGCGAAAAAGACGGTACGTGAGGCCGCAGCAAAAGGAGCAAACATCATTCTTCTGCAGGTATAGTCAATTCATGCTGGGGAACGAGTGTATATACATCGGAATGCATATTTCAGAATGCTATGATGAGTCATCTAGGGGTTAAGTGGGACAACGTCTGGAGTTGTCGTGCTTATGCCAAAACGCGTGGATTGCGTGATTGTCTGGTTTCAGCTCGCCACTCCTGCATATACATGCAGGAGCTTTTTGAAACGCCGTACTTCTGCCAGGACCAGAAGCAGGATCTCTTTGAGCTTGCCAGGCCTTTTGAGGGCAACCCAGTGCTGGAGCAGTTCTCCAAGCTGGCTGCCGAGCTCTCAGTGGTGCTCCCAATCAGCTACTTTGAGCGCGCCAACAACGCCTTCTACAATTCCCTGGCAGTGTACGATGCTGATGGCTCCTGCGCTGGGCGCTACAGGAAGTCCCACATTCCTGATGGAACAGGGTGAGACTTCTGTCAAGCGGCTATCAAGTGACTGCAACCGAGGCCCGTCATGCATCTGTGTCTGTTGCTGGCCATGGCGTACACTTTCGATGTCCACTGTACGGCTTGCAGATGGTGTAAAGCCTTAGCACTTGTAGGGCATGCGCATAGCCCTGAGGCAACAGTGCTTTTGCATAGTGTAGACGACCACTTTCTCTTCCAGTCCTCTGAAAGACAAGCAGAGCTGGTGTTCTGAGGCTTTATGCCCTATTGCAGATATCAGGAGAAGTTCTATTTCAATCCGGGAGACACAGGCTTTCAGGTGTTCAACACAAAGTATGCCAAGATTGGCGTGGCAGTGTGCTGGGACCAGTGGTTTCCAGAGGCTGCCAGATGCATGGCGCTGAAGGGTGCAGAGGTGCTTTCCGCCTTCACTCAGGCTGCATCTGATAGCTTGTAACCTTTGACAAGCCACACGCCCTGTCAAGCTAGCAACAAACAGTCCTCTACAGCGAAACAGGTGCATAGGAACAGCAGTTAGCCACATATAGCATCAGTGAGACCTGTCCCACTGAGCAGACGCCTTTGTACAGCATGCATTTACTTTTTACAGAGCTACGCGGTAGCACAGTTTTGCTGAAGCTGACTGCGTTTTTGCATGCTACAGATTCTGTTCTATCCAACAGCAATTGGCAGCGAGCCGCAAGACCCTTCCCTGAACTCTTACCCTCACTGGACAAGGGTCATGTGCGGGCATGCTGGCGCAAACCTGGTAAGTACACATAAGCGCTGCATGTTCCTTTGTTTCTCATTCGTCCAAAGCAGTTGTCATGTCTTGAAAAGTAGAGTGGTGGCTGGCAACCGGGTAGTTCTGGGGGTGACAATGTGTGAGAAGTGGTAAGTATCGATATTCATTCTGCAGGTACCCCTAGTGGCGTCAAACAGGGTAGGGACAGAGAAGGCTGACAATTCCAGCATCACCTTCTATGGTGGCTCCTTTATTGCTGGGCCTACTGGAGAGATCATCAAGCAGGTGAGGCTCTGTCTCAGTCAACCTCTGCAGGGGTGTGCCATACCTTGGAAAGTTATGTCTGCCATGTGAGAGCAGTGTGAGGGATATTATGCATCACTTCAGCAGAAATGAACTCTTCTGCAGATTGGGAAGAAGACTGAGGGCGACATGATTGACCCTCACCCAGAGAGGAAGGAGAGCTTTGAACTCGCCACATTTGACCTGGAAGCAAACAGATGGCAGCGCGCGAGGTGAGGAATGCCTGTATTATCATTGTTGCAGGGAAGATAGCCGTGGGACCTTGCAAGATGCTTGAGTGCAGCACCCAAGGACTGGCCTACATTGCAGTGATGCATCTGCCAAGCACCCATCGTGCAAGCACTCATTGTACGACTGTAGTCTGTCTCTGCATGCCAGTCTGTCACATGTTTACTTCTGCTGTGCAGCTGGGGACTATTCAGAGATCGCAGACCAGACCTGTACGGACCTATACTAACACTGGATGGCAACAGTGGCAATCGGACAGGGTCTTTGTGAGATTGGGATCTTTCATATGAGGTTCTTTGGTCCTGTCACAGCAATTCCGCTGCACCTGAGCAGATGACTAGCAGCGGTTGATACACATACTTCAAGCCTGGTTGCATCTTTTCCTCAAAGCACTGATAGGAAACAGCATACCACTCAGCTGGCAACCTCTGAATTTAGTAGCATAGGCTGCATCAGCCCAGTGGAGCATGTGAGCTCTTGTGACTGTTGCTCCACTTTAGCAGAGGCAGCAGGATTGTAAGCCTTCTTTGGCATGCAAGCTGAGGAGTGCCATCACCTAGGCGGCATACAAACTGCATCTAGGTCCATGGACTGAACATCTGCTTTCCTCACGTAAGGCTGCCATGCTGCCAGTGGCCTTCTGTCCTTGCCACAGTCCTCATCTATGCTGATCTCTACAACTGGCTGTCTACATTGCTCAGCAGGGGCATGAGTGCCGGAGCTTCGTTGGCCCTTAGAACCTTGTCTGCACCTCATGCTTGCAGATGGATCTCCGCTGTCCTGCAAAGGAGCTTGCATGCCAGATGCTTGCCTGTTTTCTGATGCTTGTCTGGGGCTCATGTCAGGAGGGGCTTCTACTGCCCTCCTCTTGCGTGTATTGT
The DNA here is from genome assembly GCA_963930925.1 of Coccomyxa viridis. Classification (NCBI taxonomy): domain Eukaryota; kingdom Viridiplantae; phylum Chlorophyta; class Trebouxiophyceae; family Coccomyxaceae; genus Coccomyxa; species Coccomyxa viridis. The sequence continues at coordinate 3,054,607 of CAWVOJ010000013.1, read as the reverse complement.
CACAGGGGAGCGTCTCCTCATGTCTCTGTCTAGATATGCTGCGGGAAATCTCACACTCTGCTGGAGCCTTGCCGACATCTGACCCGCCTGCAGCATTGTCGTAGTGTGTCACAGCCACACCATCACTCTGTTTGCAGCAATCTCAGTGGTCTTATGACCTGTATAGAAGTGCAATTGATTTGCGACCAAAGACATGAGCATGATGTGTCACATGCAGGTTTGCAGACTTTTCTCTGGTCACGGCATGTCCAACATTTCAGACACTTTGGTCAGTCAGCAATGCATCAATGCAGCCAGCAGCAGGCGCACCTGTGGTCTTGCCAGCATCTTGCTTGAGCCTCTTTGCAGCCTCTGGTGACTGGGCGTTCCTGGCTGCTTTGTCTGAAAGGCGCTGGAACGCTGCAATCCCTGCATCCCGATCACACAGCAGCATGTCAACAGCTTGGTTGCTCCAAACCATGCTTGGTGGGTGCATATATCATGCATGCTCATGTCATGCCATGAAGACCTAGCTGCTCAAGCTGGTGGGATGACCTGCTGATAGAACCTTCCTCTTTCTGGGAGGGGTGCTGGGTTGGGATGAGGTATGCTGCAGCCATGGTCCTCCTGAAGGGGCCACTCCTGTTGCCGGGTGCCTGCCCATACCCCTGTTCTGTGCTGCTTTGAGCTTCCGCCTGGCACCTCCCATCCATGCCAGCATGACTGCAACGTCAAGAGTTTTCGCTGCTGTACTCTAGTGGCAGGCAGGATTCGTGGAGACAGATGTACACCCCGTCCTTTCAGGGCCAATCAAAGAGCAACACCTCTACGTTGCCCACTGCATCGCTTGAGGTAAGGTCTGAGAAGTCATGTGACCTGACAAAGGATCCACATGATGAGTCAGCAGGCCATCATTGGACCTCTATGCTCTCAGACTACATATTTCGGCACACGTTGAGTCTTGTACCATCAAGTGGAGCAACCGTTTCGAGCAGTCTGTCGACCTTATACTCTGGATCTCACAACAGTATCTGAGTGCATGAAGTCCATACACCAGATGTAAAGGCGAGGCAACTCCGATACTGATGGCTAGTGCGCTCGACTGGAAGCGTCTGAACATCTTCCAACTGCACAAGCTTGCTGTGCAGGGGAGGCTCGAGCAATGAATATCAACAGGGCTGGCCTGCTTGCAATGGTAGCTATCATCATTGCAGTCTTTTATGGCACCAGGCTCAAGCAGGACACCAGAGAGGTAATTCTGATAGAGGTTTTATAGACTCTGTCAAGGCAAAACAGCTTCAGCTCAGAGTCTTGCAGCACCTCCTGATGCATGGACTCCTCAATACGAGAGGCTACAAGCGTACTGAGTGCAAGATCTTGCACATGCAGGTGCTTACTATACATTCAGGGACCACCTTTGCGACAGTGAGTACGAACTTCACAGATGCCCCTGCCTGCAGAGCGGCTTGTCAGCTGCGCCTGCATGACAGCGCATCCCAAGGCATGACTCTGCCCCTCTTGCATGCATCAGCCTGAGCGCTGAGCGCACAGTGAGCAAAAATGAAGGAGTTCTGAGGGAAGAGACTCCAGCATGGTGCATTCCTAAATCACGCCCCAGACCTCGACAGGGCGTCTATAGTTTATTTTATTTTATTCTGAGGGAAGATCCCAGACGAGCATCATGCCAGCTTGGTGTCATGCCTACCTTCAATGCCTCGCAGGTGGAAGGCACTTCACATTCACAGCGCCGCTGACAGCGCAGAGCGCAATCCCAGTCAGCACGCTCCCTTCAGGGCTGCACCGCCTCTCTGTCTCTTGCGATGTGCGCACATCCTGCTTCATCAAGCCCCACCGCGTGATCATCCTAGACAAGCCAGGACAGCCTCATCAGGATAAGAGTATGCATGGAGCAGAAGAGGCATGCAATCCTGCAGGCGCGTGCATGGCAATCAGTGGTGGGGAAGCAGAGCACAGGGTTCAGCTTCTAGGACTCGTTCTTAGAGCAGCATATGCCTCCCACTCCTGGCCGATGCTGTCTTGTCTTGAGCCTGTGCTTGGCTCCAGCGACCCTCTTGTATTCTTTGGGTTCATTGCAATGCTTGCGGCGGGCAGCAGGGCTGCGTGGAGAATCTCAAAGGTAGCTCACTGCTGGTGGACCAGGCCGCGCTGAGGTTTTGCTTCTGCGGTGTAGCTTCACAGTCTGAGGTCCAGCCGATAGCGAATATCTTGTCCTTGCTGGAATGTTAGCTTATCGGACAGTAGAATGTAGACAAGCTGCCAGCAGTGCTGCAGAAGTCTTCAAGCCCATAGGTCCTTCAACAATGGCACGGTGCTCCTAAAGAACCAGCACTGCCTTTTGATGCGCAACGATAGCCAACTGTCCTGGATTTGCAAGTCAATAACTCTTTGGACATGCTGTGGATCATGATTTGCACGGCATGGATTGTTCCAAAGTTTGCAAGTGAGGTCTTACCAGAGACTGACATACTATACAATGATTGCCAGGATTCCTATAGAAAAATTTTAGCTGCTGTTATTGTCTTTACAGTCACCTGCAAGTATTGCACTCGCAGCTGACCAAGGGCCAGAGGACGCTAAGGGCTACAGTGACAGATCCAGGGGCACAGGACGGCAAGCCAACATGCACCACAGGCATGAATAGTGGCCTGATCTGCCATAACATCTTCAAACTTGTGCTTTCTTTGTCCTTTGCATAGGCGATCGCCTTGGCCAGCTTTGAGTGCAGGGAAGACGAGCTTCCCCAACAATTGCTTGCAAAATGGCCTTCCAACCCATACCACTGTAAGCTCCCTGAGGCAGCCACAACACCAACATGCAAAGGCCCTTCGATAGTCAAGACCACATTGTTGTTGAAGGGAGTCAACTCGTCAAGCAGAAGCCAACACCCTTTGATGGTGCCAATTTCAACCCTTAAAGCTGAGCCCAGGCCCTTGTTGAATGATGGGAAGATGAAAGGCCCCGCTTCTGAGCCCCATACCGTGGCTTCAATCTTCAAAGTCTCCAAGCCATCTTGGCACGCTATGATATCATGGATAGCATGTATCTGTTTGGTGTCAGAATGCAATATGCATTCATGTTTGTCTTGGAAATGTAAGTGCGTCAACCTGGTACCTGGATCTTTCCAGCAAGGGCTGAGTAGCCACCATCGAGTCAGTGGTAGCTCTGGCTGTTGCCAGACAGCATGCACTCGACAGCTTGCTGCCACGGAGATACTCTTGGGTGACCAGTTCTCTATGTGCAAGGTCCTCAAGCTAGGCACACATGAGAGCTTCAGATCTATGCTGTTGACGGACTGGCAACTGTTGATAGGCTGGCAACTATGTCCGCTGAATTGCAGTGTGAGGGTCTCTAGTTGCAGAAAGGTCCGCATGTCAGGGCCTTGCTGGGGAACCCCAATGCTCTTCTTGAAGTCAAAGTGCCGTACCACAGAGGGCGCCCTTTGATAGGTGTGGTGGCAGTACCACCCAGCCACTCCGGCTCTCAGCCATGTTGTCAAGGATACCGTCTGCAAGATAAGTTGCCTTCAGTCCTTGAGTGCTGCCATCACGGGTATGGCAGTTGTTGAGGAGTCACCTCACAACATGTCACACATGTAATATAACAACCCGGTGTCCCTGCAATAAGGCTGTCAGAATGGCATGGCAGGACTACGCCTCTGGATGTTCGGCGCAAAGATGTGACAAAGCTGCACCGTCACGTTGGTGATCACCTGGAGATGTGGGCAGGAGCTGTTGTCGTAGATTGAGATGTAGGGCACAGCTGTGTTGTTCTGACCATCTGTGGCGCTGAGGTGCGTTATACTCTTGAACAAGGCGTAGTCTGCATCCCCCCTCGCTGCTGTCAAGGATATACTCAATGCCGCCAGGCATCTCCTCCTCATGAACATGTAACCTGCTACAAGCATTGCCACTGTACCTTGAACTTTCGTTCGACAAGAGTGCCTGAGGCTATACAACCCGGCACCATTGGGTATTATCATCAAATGACAGATCCAAGGATCAGAACGGGAAGGTTTGAACAGTGTCCCGAGCACACCTGCAGTCGGCGTATTCTGATTTGGACTCCACCGGAGGTGCGGGAGCTGGAGGTCCCAAGATGTCTTGCATGTGCCAGCAGCGCAAGCCCATTCCTCAGCCGTCAGGTGTCTGCTGATTTCCGACCAGATGAGAGGGTCCAGAGAGTAGGCCTCAGGTTCCTGCTCCCGGACCCCGCTGTCAGCTTTCACCAAGTCGGCCATGCCTGACCCTGGTACCGCAAGCTTGTCCCAAAGAAACTGCCTGTCTCACCCAAGGAAGATGGGTGCTCAAGCAGGCTTCTCGCCAACAATTTTGCTTGGCACTGTCGCCCATGGATTGGGGAAGCTTCTTGCATCTTCCAGGAAGCTACCTTGCATGATTTCAGTCCTCATGGGGTCAAGTCTCCCATGGGACATATCTTTTCAGGCACTTGGTTATTTCTTGATATGAAAACATGCAGGGAATCCTCTCTTCGAGCAAAGCTCATATCATGTGCCCAAGATGTGCAGAGACTCCCTGGTTGCTGTGCAGCATTCCTGATTAGGAACAGCCCGCCCATGTCCCCTCTCCTCTTTCCCTGACATTGCGCTGGGCCCCACCAGAAACCGTAAAGCGTTTAATAACCTTGGGGTACAGTTGCACATGCAGGTCAAATGCACTGCTCTTTGTGCGGGTATTGCCATCACTCTGCAAGTTTCCGGCAGGCACCACATGATCTGGGCTAGCAACATCCTCTACTTGGGGTTTCTCAGAAACTACTGTATAACAGTGACAACGCACGCCACCTGAATCCAAAGTTTCACTTACTGCACCTTTACTGGAGAAGTTCTCTTGAGTACAACTCTCACGCCCCGATGGTGACCTTTCTTGTGTCAGATTGTCCTGACTTGGCTGCATGCACTGTCAATACTTCAACAACACAGTCGTCATACTGGGGATCACACCGACCGCCCAATGTACGGAAAGAGTCCCTGGCAAGGCGCTCCTCTCGCACTTTCCATAAGCAAGAGGCCTTTTAATGCCACCAGCTAACAGCAAACACACTTGAGAGCTATTCCCGCAAAGATCAGCAAGCCCAACGGTGGCGCATGCTTGCCAAGCTCGGTGAGATGAGGAGTGCAGCTGCCACAACACCCTGCTCCATCATCCTCCGGATTCTCATTGTGTACCTCAGGGATGGCATTGGCCAGCTGCCCCCACAATGACTCTGGCCCCTCCCCTCTGCTGCTAGCTGAAGCGCCTTCCAGATGATGCCATAACATGCTCCCTAGGGCAGCTGGAAATCCAATGTGTAAAGGCCCCCTTATGTTGAGGACCAACTGGTTGCTGAAAGGAGTCATGTCATCCAACTGAATCCAGCACCCTACGGTTGTGGTGATTTCTACTGTCAAAGAGGCTCTCAATCCCTTGAGATGGGATGCAGGGAAGGTCAATGGCGTCTGCCTTGAGCCCACATCGTAAACTGCGAGTCTCAGGCTTTTTAGCCGCTCATGGCACTCCATGATTGTATGCAACGCATGTACTGCATCATGCGCTGAGCGTTCATAGTCTTCTTCCAGATGGAAGGACACCAGATTACTGCTCCAAGCTGTCCAAGCAGGGCTCAAGAGCCAATCTGGCTGATCTTCAGGACGCTCAGGGTACTCCTGGGGGTCCTCCCATTTGGCATACACTTGGCACCCTGATGTCACATTGATGCTTTTGGGGGACCAGTTCTCAATGTGCAAGTGCCTCAAGCTGTGCACCTGGGATAGATCTAGGTGTATGCTGTTGATGGATGCAGGGATCAATCTCCAAGAGCGCAGCCTGAGGGTTTCCAGCTGCGTGAAGGCCCGCATGTCAACATGTAGCAAGAGATCTGGGATGTGGGTCTCCAGGTCGAGGTGCCGTATGGAAGGCCAGGTATTCAAAAGATAGCTGTGTATGTAAGGTGTCGTGAGTGTTACAACCTGCATACAAACAGAAGCGCTTCCAGGCGACTGGCCATGCTATCTAGGGGTCTGCTTGTTTAGGCAAGCAGCCCATCCATGACAAGGGCAACAAACGTGTTGAAACGCTGTGGCTCAATCAAACCCATGTTGGGTCGCAGCGGGATCGTCTTTTGCTTGCTTCTAGGAAAGGCATGGTATGCTGTTGTGACTCCTTTGACGTACCTGGAGGTTAGGGCAGCGGCTGCATATATATGGGGCGATGTACTCCTCCCCATCAAGGCTATCTCTGACTTTCAGCTGTCTCAAGTGCTTCAATTCCGATTTATGCCCACACTTCTCCCTCAATGCATTGCGAGCGGGCTCAGCCACATCTGTGACAGATATGGACGATGCGTACAGGCATCTCTTAAGCACGAATGGGTAACCTGCTCACAGCAGCTCTGCTGATGCCATGCCTGTGGCCAATTTGGCCAACTTGGCCAACTTAAACTTGGATACGTGACAGACGCGACATGTGCGCCAAGGGCTTTCATAGATAACAGCTCGCAGCATTTGCAAAAGGTTTAGACAGCAGTTCTGCAACACTATTCAAGCTCACCTGCCACTGGCGTATTGGGCGTTAGATGCAGCTCCTGGAACTGGAGGTTCCATGATGCATTACATGTGCCAGCGATGCGAGCCCATTCTTTGTCCGTAACATGTTGCCTTAGCTCCACCCAGATTGCATCAATTGGAAAGGGTTGCACCGAGTCCCGGAGATCTGCCATTTCGAGATTTTGCTTGCCGGCATTCCATTGCAGGCATTTAGCTCCCGCAGGATTGACCATACTCGGACCGAGCATGCTGCTCGACGGCTGTGGAACCAGAGAGACGTGGCTTAGCAGACCGCACTTGGTCTACAGCATGCATCCAGAAACTCCGATCGACAGGCTGCTGCCTTCTGCTGCCCGGGAAGCTTCCTCCTCGGTACGGGTAGCTTCTCCGTTTCCAGCACACAGAGATGTGTCTCTGAGAGCCACTTGATGCAGCAATGGCTCAAAGGATGCAGATGGGACTGCGCTGTTTGCACAGATATCACCTTTATGGCGTTGAAATACGATACAGAGGTAGAGTTCCTTGCCGGGGCGCCCTTCATTGAACATAAGACTCAACAGATGACAAGATGTCGACCCCAGAGCAGAATGTGCTTCTGTTTTACCATCCAATATCATAGCGCTGATACATTGTAGAAAAATAGCCTACTATCGTTCTGTTGCCAGCCATGTCTTGAAGATGACAACGTTGAGCTGTAGACTCTAGTTTGAGACAACTTGCATGCTCACCACCTTCAACGGTTGGCGCTCACAACAGCCTGTAGCAATGATCACATATGTCCCTGAGCATGCACTGAACACGAGCCCAACAGGCGTACAGGCACATTTCAAGCTCAGAATGGCGTCACATGCAGGCACAACACGCTGCTTTATTGTCCTTTGGAGTTGGATTGCGTTCCTTAGAGACGGCATTGGCCAGCTGCCCCCACAACGATTCAGGCCCCTCCCCTACGCCGCTTGCTGTAGCACCTACTATAGGATGCCACAGCATGCGTCCTCGGGCAGCTGGAATGCCAACGTGTAATGGCCCCTTTGTGTTGAGGACTAGCCTTCCACTGAAAGGAGTTATGTCATCCAATTGAAGCCAGCATCCGTCGATTGTGCTGATCTCTATTGTCAAACGGGCTCTCAAGCCCTGGAGATAGGCTGTTGGGAAGGTCAGTGGCGCATCTAGTGAGCCCACTCTGGTCAGAGCAATCCTCACGCTCTCTAGCCCATCATGGTTCTCTAGGATAGTATGTAGTGCACCTCCGAGGGAGGTTCCCCGTATGAAACCAGCAGTGTCCATATGAAAGCAGATTAGGTTGATGCTTGGGTCTATCCAGCAAGGGCTCCTAGACCAGCCATACTGAGTGTACATTACCACTGGCTTCTCCCACTTGGCATAGACGCGGCACCTCGGCGTCACATTGAAGCTTCTGGGAGACCAGTCCTCAATGTGCAAGTGCCTCAGGCTTTCTGCCCGCGATAGATCCAAATCCACGTTGTTGATTGAGCTAGGTATCGTGCTCCAAGAACGCAGTCTGAGGAATTCCAGCTGCTGGAAGGCCAACAAGTCAACGTGCTGCAAGAGATCCGGGATGTGGGTCTGCAAGTCAAGATGCCGTATGGAAGGCCAAGTGCACAATAGATGGCTGTGTATGTATGGCGTCTTCAGTACCACCTCCTGCATGAGATCAGAAGCCCCTTCTTCCAAGTGGTGGTGCTGTTCAGGGTTATGTATTGTTAGGCAAGCAGCCTGGTGGGCCGAGCTGAGCTTGTTGGTGTTACCTAAGCGTAACAAGCTCAACAAGAGCATTTTACTGCTGTGACTCCTACTCAATAAATCAGGCTCATGTTGGGTAAAAGCATGTTCATGTGTCTGCTTGCCTTTTTAAGAGGCAGATAGTAAATTTATGCTTTTGTTACTCTTCTGACGTACCTGAAGGTTTGGGCAGCGGCTGCGTATATACGGGGTTATGTACTCTTTCCCATTGGGGCTATCTATGATTATTAGCTTTCTCAAGTGCTTCAAGTCCGAGTTGAGCCCAAGCTTCTCCTTCAATGCCTTGCGAGCAGGCTCAGCCACTTTTGTGACAGATATGAACGATGCATCCTGGCATCTTCTCAGCACGAATGGGTATCCTGCTCGCAGCAGCTCTGCTGATGCCATGCCAGTGGCCAATACGTGACAGACGGCGACATGTGCGCTAGCAAATTCACACGTTGCAGCATTCAACAGAAGCTTGAGGTAGCGCTTCTGCAGCTCACCTGCCACCGGCGTAGTCGGTGCCAGGTATAGCTGCTGGAGCTGGAGGTACCACGATGCCTTACATGTGCCAGCTATGCGAGCCCAGTCTTTATTCGATACATACTTGTTGAACTCCGCCCAACTTGCATCAATTGGAAAAGGTTGCACCGATATACGGAGACTACCATTTCGAGCCTCTGCTCACCGGCATTGATGGTCACCTTTCGCAGGATCGGCCATTACTCAACCCCTACTGCTGCCTGACCCTAATGATGGAATATAGAGCCATAGCAGAGCGTACCCTGGCCAGCAGCATGCACCCAGAAACTCGCACCGATGGGATTGCTGGCTTCTGCTGCCTGGGAAGCTTCCTCCACGGCAGGGGTAGCTTCTACATTTTCAGCACACAGAGATCTAACAACAGTATATATACTGCACTGGCTCGAAGGTGCAGATATGATTCCAATGCTTGCATGCACATCTATCACGGTTCCCCCTATCTGTGGCGTCAAGAAAGAGACTCCCGGGAAATCTGCGTGGAATCTTGTAGACAAAAGACTCGGATTTGATTTACTATTGCAATGCATATGCTCCTGAGCGCTCAATGATCATTCATGAATGGCGTTCCATGATGCGGAACAGCAGGTTCAACGACCACTCAAAAAAGCCTGCTCCAATATCGATCATGGGTCATGTCTATGCATGTGCACGCTGCCTGCCCTGGCTAGTCATTGTGCTCTAAGGCCATCGAGACTTAGCTCTTCCCATCAGACCCTGGACCCTGTGTTTGAGGCTAACAGATCCTACAGCAGCGCATAGCAGGCCATGGTTGACACCTAAGGAGCTGCCTCCACAGTACATTGCCCGTTTTGCTTCACTACATATTCCATTGCATTAAAGGTTTGCGCCACGTAGCTGTCTGCCTGGCCCACCACCAGCAGGGCGCTGTGCGGCAGACGCATGAGTATGCTAGCTCACCTCGCATACCCCTCCCCATCCAGCTGCTGCAACACCTGCATACAAGTCGACTTCTCCAAGCACGCTCTATCACACACCCTTCTGTCTGGTACAATCTCCATAGAGCTAGACCACTGAGAGCCGGAGGCCCATCTTTCATGCAGCGGCTACATTCAACAGCAGCTTCCACAACGACTTTATTTCAGCTGTGACTTGGAAAGTTGTCCAGGGTGTGAGTAGAGAGCTAGCGATGTCAGCTTGCACTGATACAGGACTATTGATCGTGCGTGCCTGTCTTGTGTCCTCTTTGGAAAGGTCGAGCCATGAGCCCACAGAAAACTTGATAATTTCTGTGAGGCGTTGTGAGGCTGGCTGAGAGTGTGCAGAAAGGGCTGAGGTTGAGCATTTGCGTGTGCATGACTGTTGGAGGCAAGGGAGGTGTAAGGAGCGCTTGAAACACACCTCATTTTGCTCATCGAGGTTGCACAGAAGCCGTCCCCAGGCGCTAATGAGATCTGCACAGCCCAGCAGCAGCGCTTGTGCAACCTGTCTCCCCTTGCCTCCGCTCAGCTGCCTGGCAGGCTATAGTAGAACATGTGAGGCCCCACTTGCCGCATGTACTCCACTACTATATGGGACGTCAGGTGCTGCAACCTGAGGTTGAGTTCACCCCAGCTGTGTTTCGCCTCCTGTACCTCCATTGACATGCCATGCAAGCACCTGCCTGTCTTGATTTCATGACCTGACTTCAATCACTGACATGTGCAATCTCAATACGCTGAAAAAGCTCTGCTCAGTATGATGTGACAACAGCAAAGCTCATGGCAACAGAAAGCCTCTCGCTCGCTAGTCTGGCCATCTTTCTTTGGCAACTTGGCACAGCCATTGTGCAGAGCACCTTCGAGTAGGAAGACAATGGTGAGCAGGCTTGCTCCTGCTCTGTCTACAATGCATGGCAACTGTATCTTGTCGCTTGCGGGCATGGCCTTTGAGATGGGTGGGATGGGGACGTGACAGGGCGCAGTCAGGATCGATTGAGTCTGGATGTTCATAATGGATGCCACATCTCTTGTTAGGACTGCCCAATTCATGCGTCATGACGCATAGCTCCTGATGGACTGAGTCGGCCTGGGCAAAGGCTGACGTGCAAACGGATCGAAGATTTCATTCATGCCTTTGAGTATAAAGTATGGCCCTCGCCGAGTCCTATAAACGTCACAGGACTGAGGCCTGAAGCCGATTAGGCAATACTCTCATGTCGCCGCTTTCGCATATCTGTTGGTCGCAAGGCTGGAGTCTGCGCTATTTCGCATGCATATTGGAATACTTAAGGCAACTCGCCATGTATGACTGCTACTGAGCAACCCATCTTGGAAGCCAGGGTAGATGAGAAACCCTATGCTTCTTCGAAACCCAGACCCTGACAGACAAGGTCCCTCACAATATATTTATACATATTGTATTTGCCTCCAGCGCGAAGTACCGGACGGACAGCCTTGGATGGTGCACTGATCAGGAGTTTAATATGTAGAGCTACAGCCTGTCGCACAAGGTAGGCGCTCAAGGTCGGCCTGTCCGCCTAGGCGGCTCAGTCACGTTTCAGGTTTTCACCTCTTGGACGAGGTGCCCTTGTCGTACCAGAACAACGCAACAAAAGCGTTGCTGTTTACATCTCACACCAGGACAGCGCCTGCCTGGTGGATATATTACGAAGGGCAGCGGTGCGATGCCGTCCGTTTGCACCACGCTCCATGCTGCCGGTGATCAACAGAAAGTTGCAGAAGTGACCAACTAAGCACTCAATTTGCGCGCAGGGTGTATCTGTTGCGTCACCGCCTTAAGGCGAGTCCCACCCAGGAACTCGTCAGCATGGCTACGGGCCTGTTGCTGTTGGCAATGCTGGCTCTTGGGGCTGATGCCTTGACTCCACAGACATACGACCTAATGCAGCTTGCCATAGATACCAATGCGCAGGCTTGGGCGACTTTCCTTGACAGCATACCAGTGCGTTGCCTCATCACCAATACCACTCGTTCAAGTGTGGCAGGTTCGCCGGACCAGCATGCTCAAGGGCATGTTGGGGGGCTGCATCCCTTTCGCAATCTTGCGCTGCATGCATCCGCGTTTGAGCATGCATGACACGTTTACTGTGCGCGGTCACAGCTCGCCACATTGCTGTTCTTATGACTGTGCAGCCCCACACGGCGGGCGAGCTGAAATGGATGCAGTTGAACTGGAAAAATAGCACTTATGGTGAGCCTGCAGGGGCAGCACACATCTGCACTGGCCAACTCAGTGCCGTCACATGGATCCATTGACTATGGGCTCAGCCCCTTCCATGTGCATCAAGCTGATCTCATGCTGATGCGTATCATGTCTATGGCCAGGGAAAACCTACATGCACCAGCAGCGGCACCCTGGTGCAGAGCTCAATGCCTCCCATGCTCAGGCTCAATTGGCCGAGGTTGAGGTGCGCCTGCTAGCAACGCATTGACAGCCTCTCATCCTGCCTTGGCCATTCAGTTACCAAGGCAGTTCCTTGTGTGTTGCATGCCTGCACGGAGGCATCATGCAGAATTGGAAACCCGGCAGCCGGTTAGACTTCATGGCCACACAAGAGGCACCCATGCTGACGCACTGCTTTGAGGTCATGCAGAGCAGCGCAGAATACACCTCTGTGACATCGTCCTCGAAGAAGGGTGCTGGCGTGTGGTAGGATCCTTGCTCCTTGACAGCTCAATGCCGATTGTTTTGTTTGATGACTGACTTGCATGCTCAGAAGCGAAACGCCATAACGTCTCGCTATGGTGTCAGAGCGTAGCCAGCTGCGCTTGGGCCCAATACGCATGATGAGTTGCCACACACCTCAGCATTTGGGGATGCATTGCAAGTGCAGACTGCTGTTGCTCTAGTTCTAGCTGCTGATGTCCTCGATTGATGACTGGCTGTGTCCCTGGCACTAGTCCACGCTTAGCAGCATGGTGACACAGTCATAGGTCAAGTGCCTGTGCAAAGTCTTGATTGCCTGAAGGTACTTCTCTGGGTCGACCAATGCCATCAGCAATGCCAGGGTTGGCTGGGTATATGACTGGACATCCACCCCGTATGGCCAAAGACTATCAATACCCTCAGGCGTTGAATTTGTACCCCAGGTCAGTCACCCTTCTGTTGCCAGTCCCCATTCAAAGAGCAAACCTAGCAGTGCAGCACTCAACAGTGGAGCTGCTGACTTTGCTTGTCCCCAGACTGCCGCGGCAAAAGGCTTGGCTTGAGAGAGTGCATCAGGACATTCTTTCACCAGGCGGCAATGCATGCAGCAGCAAGATAGGAGGTAGCGCTTGTCGGCTGCGCTACAGTAAGCTGGAGTGTGCACATCTTCTGCAGGTCTGGGGCGCCAAGGATGTGTTCTACAACAATCTGAACGCCTGCAAGCAAGTGGGCAATGCACTCCTGGGCTTCCATGAGCCAGAGCTCTCCTCTGGAGCCAGCATGTCGGTCCAGGTCAGCTCCTCTGCTATGCTGTCCCATCACATCATGGGCAGGCACCGTACGTACACCTTTGCAGGATCTCATCGAGGCATTCTAGGCTGCTTGGCTTGGCCTATATCAAGTGCGAGGCTCCTTTGGCAGCAGGGCAGCAACTACTTATAGTGGTATTGTGACTCTATGCATGAGTGGTCATGCAGCGGCCTCCTTTGCATTCTCAGAAGCACAACGCCATTATGTCTCACAACTGTGTCGGGGCATCATCAGCTGCGCTCGGGCCCAACAAGCCTGATGAATTGCCATACATTTAACATTCAGAGATGTGGTGCTAGTGCAGACTGCGGTGTCGCTATGGTACCAGCTGCAGACAACAGGGCTTCCCCTAGGCAGCCCAGCAGTAGCCTCCAATGCAGCCACACCAGGCTCCTGGCTGGACCAATTCATGTCACAGGTACAATCAAAGGGGCTCCGCGTCGACTTCATCGCCCTGCACTGGTCCGGCAGCAACTTCGACACCAGCACTGCAGTGAGCCAGCTGCAGCAGTACATCCAGGACGTGCATGCTCGCTACCAGCGACCCATTTGGCTCACCCAGGTCAGCAGCCTGTGCAGATCATATGTTTATGCAGACTGTCGTCATGTTGCTTGCAATGAGGAGACTTGGTCACGAAGCCCTCTATGCTCGTTCTAATTGTATCAAGCATGGATCCCTCATTGTATGCCTGGCGGAGAGTGCTTCATCACAACCTCTTTCAAGATACTGAGGTTCTACCACACTGAGTGCGTGTGCTGTAAAGCCTCTAGGGCTACATGAGAGTGCCTGGTGCATGCAGATTTCTCTTGGGGACTTTGGCACCAACGAGTTTCCCACCGATGCTCAGCTAACCAGCTTCATAAGTAAGGCCCAGTCATTGTTGCTCTGGCTCAGCCAGTTGTTCGCATCCCATCTGAGCATGCCTCAATCACGACAAGGTCCTCAACATCGCTTTGCGTGCTGTACAATGGGGTCCTTGTGGGCTAGCGCAGAAAGCATCATCCCTGAAAACACAATGCATGCACAGATGCCGCGGTGCCGATGCTGGAGGCGACTCCATATGTGGCACGCTACGCCTGGTTTGCGTTGCCGCCCTACAAGGCCTTGGGGCTCTCCGTCGGCAGCTCAGACGGCGCCCTGACTCCCATCGGCCGCGCATACGCTGGTGCAGGCGCTGCTCCTCCGGCCGCTCCGACTCCAAGTCTTCCCGCAGCAACACCACCCCCAGTCACTCCACCCCCGGCCACGCCGGCCCCCGTGACAACCCCTTCGGCAACGCCGGCCCCATCAACACCTCCTCCGGCAACGACGGCCCGCGTACCACCCCCTCCGACAACGCCGGCCCCCCTGACACCCCCACCGGCAACGACGGTGCGTGTTACACCCCCTCCGGCAACGCCGGCCCCCGTGACGCCCCCGCCTGCGACGCCCGCACCCATTACGCCCCCGCCCGCCACCCCGTCGCGCACGCCGCCTTCAACAACCAAGGCGCCAGCCGGCCCACCGCCCTCCACAGCCACTCCACCGACCACGCAGTCCGCCACAGCAGTTGCTCATGCCAAGAAGGTCAGGCCTGCGACACCGCCTGCATGCATATCTCAGACGCAAGAAGTTGTGAGGGCTTATCATGAAGGTCCAGGGCAGGAATGGAAAGGGTGCGTGTAGAGCTGCCTCTGCATGCAGTCGCTGTAACCCTCACATATGCTGCAGGGCGTGGGCACATGGTCATTTACTGGGGAGGCCACAGCTCTGAGAGATGTGAACGTGGCGTGGGTGTATGACTGGGGAGTCTCTGCTGGTGCCCAGGTGATCCCTCCATCGTGGCCTTATTGCACTGGCATGGTTCCCTGATGTGGCAGGCTTGTGCCAAAAAGACATATCTGTGCTCTTGGTAAAGAGCCTCTGATCCATCAGTGTGCGTATCTTCTGCATGCAGGGGCTGACCATACCCTCTGGGGTAGAGTTCGTGCCCATGATCAGGGACGCCAGCGATGTGACAAGCTCCAGCCTGGCTGCAGCAAAAGCCAGCGGCAAAACCTTGCTGGGTTTCAACGAGCCAAATCTTGATACCCAGGTGTGTTGTTGAAGTTGTTGTACCTCTCAAGTTGCCTCCCTCAATCCATGCTGGTAAAGTCCCTATTGGTGGGCAGCTCTTTCCAGTATAGACAGCGGGCAGCGGCCCATTATCAGGCCTTGATGCGCTGACATTGTGATGCGTTCTGTGCAGGGCAACGTGACGGTGGAGGTGAGAGCCCCATACAGAGAGCTCATCATTTGTAGACAGGCTAAGAATTCCATGCATGAACGGGCCGTAAACCTGTGCGGTCGTGTCTTCACCTCTTGCATGCATCTGGCTCTCAGACATGCGCAGCGCATGCGTGACAAACAAGAAATAATTGTGCTGACGCATGGAAATCGAGCAAAAGGGTAGGTTAGAGGCAGGCTTGCGTGGGGTGAGTGAAGTTGTGTTGACTGCAGCAAGCAATCAGTTTTTGGCCCCAGCTGCAAGCCACAGGGATGAGGCTAGGGTCACCAGCTGTGTCCGCTGGTGCTGAAGCCTCCTGGCTTGGACCATTCATGGCCCAGGTGAGCCAGCTGCTCATTGTCAGTTAAATATTTGCTTGCGTGGGACTGATCAGGCACCGCATATGATGCCCGCTTCATCCTGTGCAGGCCGCCCAGCTCAACTACACTGTGGACTTCATTGCAATACACTGGTGGGCTCTCCGCCTTATCATCTAGACGCTGAATGGCAAAAGCGTAGCGCTTCAGTGCGCGACTCAGTGCATGCGCCTTTGAGGAGTAGTGCTGCTTTCATTGGTCCTGCCCAAGTGGAGAAGCTGCAGCCAAAGGTCTGGCAACTAGAGTCAATCTTTGGGTGCAGGTATTCAGCTAACTTTGGAAACGCCACGGCAGAGGTGCAAGCCCTGGTAGAGTTCCTGCAGAGCGTCTATAATGTCTGGCAGAAGCCGGTCTGGCTCACAGAGCTTTGTCAGGTAAATTTCGGTGCGACAACCAGCTTAACCAGGTTCCCCTCGTATGACCAGCAGCTAGCATTCATGAGCGCCGCGATACCAGCTCTTGATACCCTGCCGTTCCTGGAGCGCTATGCCTGGTATGCTCTTTTTCCGGACCAGCTGTTCAGCAACAACACCGCCGCCCTGTATGACGACAGCGGAAATCCCACACCTACTGGCACCCTCTATGCCACCTTGTGAGAGACTGCTGGTGGCTCAGCTCTGTGGGCCTCAGCAGCCAACAGCGTTCAAAGTGCCCAGCATCCTGTCCAAGAATGAGGGCCTCTCTTACCTCATGACCTTATACGGGACATGGGGTACTATTTTCCTTTTCTCAATGGGCTTGGGGTCATGCGCTGCATTTGCTGTCATGCGGCACAACCGTCACCAGAGCCTCACTGGCAACATCTGGAACTATCAAGACCTGAGTGCACAGTGAGATAGCAGAAGCGGCACATAGCTCGCAAGCCCATCGTGGGCTTCAAGAAAACACCTTTAATCCTGTGGGGCACTGCCATAGCTTGGCTGCATTGCAAGATAAGGTCCAGAAGGTTTATCGTCCATTCAAGGATGCCTGCACTGAGTGGGAGCATTACATTGGGTTTATAGATACCGACCAGTCACTGGCAGGAACCTTGGTAGATCTTTAGACAGATTACAGCTCTGACAGTCACCTGTGCTCATTCAGCCCAAGAAGTAAGTCCAGGATTACAGCTTATATTCAGTATTGTCGTTGCGGGACTCTCAGTACAGATATCCGCAGCTCTATGGCCTGGCAGCATTGGGAAGCTTGTCAGGATTTTGGGGCTGCCCTGGATGCCATATCTGTGAAAAGGCAATTCTTCAGTGCACAGTCAGATGGCAGAAGCAGCAAATAGCTCGCAAGCCCATTGTGGGCTATAGCAGAACACGTGAGGCAGTGCAATGGCTTAGTTGCATTGCAAGGATGAGGTTCAGACCGATTCTCTTTTATTCACGGATGCCTGCGCTGAGTCACTCAGCGCAGTGAGTGGGAGTCTGATCTGGATTTACAGATAGAGATCAAGAACCTTTGTAGATCTTGAGACAGCACACAGACCTGACAATGATCTGTGCTCAGTCAGCCCAAGAAGTAAGTCCGGGATTATAGAATTATTCGGTATTAGAATTGCGGAACTTCCAGCACAGATATCCACGGAAGATTCCTATCACTGGCAGCTCTATGGCCTGGCTGCCAGCTTGGGCTTGGCAATGATGCCTTCTGCACTTATGCCGGGTTGCGTCCTGTCATCACCGGTACCCCACCTACCTCTCTTGGTAACAGCACCATCCGCATCGCAGGTCAGTGCAGAGATGCAGACGGGGCCCGAAACAAAAGTGATCAACGCAGGACGTCTGGTATCAACACGCCTTTCTTCTTCAGCAACAATCAATGCGCATAGTTTGGCCATGGCATAATTCGTAGTGGGAATGCTGTGGCTGTGAGACATGAGATAGGCGTCTGGAGTGATTTCATGTCATACTCATATTCCTGGGTTGCCTCGGGCACCTGGAATGCCAACATGCAAAACCCTCTTGTATTGAGAACAATGGTCTTGCTGTAGGCCTAGGTAGACCTAGCTAGATAGTTGAGCTTCTATAGACCTAGGTAGTCGAGCTTCAGGTACCGGTAGGTCAGCATCCACCCCTCAAGGGGAGCTTGATATGCTACTCCCAGTAAGGTGCACACGCAAAATCTGCTCATCTATCATGTATAGTAGTGACACAGCACTCTTCTATACATATTGTAGCGGGGTCATTGTCATGCACGTGCATGCTGACAATAGCCAATTGTTGTCAGGGCAAACAAGCTTCAGCTCCCCCATGAAAATCTCAGGGTCCAGAGACAATGTGTAAGAGGCTGACACACTTTTCAGAAGCAGATAGCAGGCCTTAAAGGACACCTAGGGAGCCGCCTCCACAGTGCACTGCCCGTTCTGCTTCACCACGCAGTCCACTGCATCGAAGGTCTGCGCCACGTAGCTGTCTGCCTGGCCCACCACAAGCACGGTAGTGTGCGGCAGGCGCTTGAGCACACTGGCTACCCTTGCGCACCCCTCCTCATCCAGCTGCTGCAGCACCTGCATGTCAGTAGACTTCCTTAAGGACGCCCCTCCATAGCCCCATTCCATCTGGTATGACCTCTTTTAGCCTCAGCCATCTAGGGCCGGGAGCTCATTCTTCACACAATCGCCACACTACTTGCATCTTCCTCAATAAATTGGCTTTGATGGTTTCAAAGTTTTGACCTGGGAGAATGTCCATCACTTGAGCGGGAGAGATGGAGGTGTCTGCTTGCCATGATGCCAAGATTGCTGATTGAGAGTTACTGTCATCTCACTTCCCGGGAGGTGTCGAGCCATCAGCCACAAGGGTATGGCGCTGTTGGCTAAGGCTGGCGGTGAGTGTGTAGCAAGGACTAAGTTTGGAGCATCGCTTGCATACCATTCGGAGGCAAGTGATGGGTCAGTTGCGGCTCCCTACAAGCGAAAGCACACCTCATCTAGCACAATGAGGTTGCACTGAAGCCGTCCCCGGGCGCTGATGAGGTCTGCAAAGCCCAGCAGCAGTGCTAGCGCTATCCGCCTCCTCTCGCCTCCGCTCAGCTGCCTGGCAGGCCATAGCACAGCGTGTAAGCCCCACTCGCCTTAGGTTGTCCAGAAGTGTATGGGGTAACAAGTGCTGCAATATAAGATTCCTTGCATATGTCATCCAATACCAACTTGCCTACCACGGGAGATTGCTGTGTTGCTAGGCTGCAGGATGCAATTGGCATGTGCAGAGCACAAGCGAGAACCTGCCGCATGTGTTTGGAGCAAAGGTGACCATAAGGTGCATGCTGATGTGAGGATGACACCACCAAGATCTTGCCACAGCTGCGCATCATTGCACAGAAGAGCTTGGCAGGAGATGCAGACCTGATGCTCCTCTCGCGAAGCACTGTGGCCCCTGTGTCTGGATCTTGCATGCGGACATACACAGTCTTGCTGATGCGCTCCTGCGCCGCTGCGCTTGCTGATGTGGCGGCTCTGGTGGCGGCCAGCTGGAGGGAGAAGCCTGAGCTGAGCTGCTCCAGGAACACCTGTGTGCGCTCCTGCACAGATACAGCGCCATCATGCCACGTGTCCTGACCCTGTGTACCAATTGCGTCAAGGGAATCACACTACTGCTCCTGACATGTCAACACAGTGGGGTCTGGGGAACAGAGACCCTTCCAGAACATCAGCAAATGCTGGTATGCTCGTAGCAGTTGACATGCTGCTGAGGTGTACCAGTGACAACTCTGGTGCTTACGCTGAGCACGTCAGGCCTATCTAAGCTGTCAGCCACACCTGCAGCTCTCCCAGAAGGCCCTCCAAGGCAAAGCTCTGAACCCCAGTGCGGCTGAAGCCCTTGTCCAGCTCCTCAAGAACACTGACTTGGCCTGTCAGCTCTCCTTGGCGCTCCTGCATGCACCATGCACCAAGGTGCAGAGCATGCCCTCTGCCCAATTCCTCTAGAACCACGCCAACAGCACCTCACCATCATGTACTATGTCATTTAGGCAGTACATGGGGTTCAGACAGTGTGATCACCATCGGTCTGCAAGCTGAGTAAAAGTAATGTTTGGGAGCTTGCAGAGTTTGCAGAGCTTCAAGACCTGTTTTAAGGCAAAGCAGCCATAAGTGCAGAAAAACAGAAGGAACGCCCCTACCTCGAGTGCAGACAGGGCTGCCTCAGCTTCCTGCGCCATAGCCGCCAGGCGGGCGCTTTCTCCAGTGTGAGGGTCCAGCTGCGCAGCAAGCGCCTCCCGGTGGCGCTGTCCCGCAGCTACAGCGTCCCCTGCACACAAGCATGCATACGCAGTCATGAGGGCAGCAACAGCAATGACAGGTGACATGCTGATGGATCCTTTTTGTAGGAAGGGAGAGCAGCACTGCTAAGGGAAAACTTAGCAGGGCGCTATAACTGGAAGCTGCATTGGCAGCTTTCATTTACCCCCAAGGAGACATGAAAAGCAATGCAAAAGCAATCTCAAGCTATAGGAAGTCCTGTGCTTAAAATTTTTGTCAGAGACAAACCTGCATGTCTGGCGTGCTGCATCGCCAAAGAGCAGGCCCTGCAGCTCATATCCACATTGATGCTGGGCGCTGCAGCTTTTGTCAGATCTGATGCATCGCTGATCCCCAATGCAGCTTGCCACCTTTTCCATTCGTTGTGTGCTTGCTGGACCATCCCTTCTACCACAGCAACCTGAAAGTACAAACCTTGTCAGGGTATTGTTTAATCCCATGGCGCAGCCCTAGCAAGATGTAATAGTATTCAGTAGCACATGCTGAACAGTGCTGGCAGCTGTCACTCCTGCGATGCCCTGCCTGAGTCCATAACAGACATGGAATTGCAGATGGGCCACTTGCCTGTCTAGCATTCTGCTCTATCTCACGCCGTCTGGCTTCCAAGCGGGCAGCCTCTTGGGCCTGCTGGGCACGCTGGGCAGCCTCTTTGGCGCGCCGGGAAGCGGCCTCAGCTGCCAGCTCAGTTGCTCTTTCCCGCTCTCGAGCGTCTGCTGCCTGCACCTTAGCCAGGACCTCCTGCTGCGCCTTGTACAGGCTGTGCTTTGCCTCCTCCACCTCTACCTGCATGCCATGCCTCCAAAATTCACATTACAGTACCATCAGTAGGTAAAACCTGAACGCACAGGTGCCAACCCCATGTCTGGCTTCACATCATTTGCCATCATGACAGTCACTCTCAAGAGCTGTGCTGACAGAGAAGAGCCTTCAAAAAGGCGACGCATGTGCACAAGATGCGAGATTATCATCAATTTCAAGGGCGGGCACCTGGGTGGCAGAGCTCTGCATGGCAGCTGTTGAGCGCTCAGCAGCCGCGCTCGCCACATCAGCCTCCATGCGCGCCACATTGGCACGGTATGTTGCATCGTCAATGGGTTGCAGACACCTGTCGCACACCGCCTGGTGCTGGCTGTGGCTGTGCTCAGGGCTCAGCAGCATACTGTACTCTTGCAGGGTGCGTTCAGCAGCCTGCAGGGAAGCTGGCAGTTGTGACATTCAGTCCTTGTACGCATATGACATGAAGGTGATTCTTGTGCGCTGGTACCTGAGTCAAGCAGGTCGAATCCATGCATTGTAGACTTAGTGAATGCCATCAATCCTAGGCTGCCAGAACACCAGGGAACGAGTCCTGAGCTTGCATTCAGATGCGCCATCTTGTGATACAGTATGAACCCTATCATTTGTGACGACGACCATTCCTGGGTATGCTTGCACGAGCTTCTACAGTGAGCTAGAGTATGGGCACCTGCAAGCCAGAGCTGGCGCTGCCCAGGTGTCTCTGGTCTGACACAAAGCGCGTCTGGAGTTCTTGCATGCTCTGTTGCAGCTGCCTTAGGACCTGCTGCTGCTCTGTGACCTCTGCTGTCGCCACAGTGGTGCTAGTACCATTGTGAGAAGCCACTCCGTTTGCCTCTACCCTGCTGGAAAGGCTGGATCCCAACCCAGGGCCACTTGTAGCGGTGGCAGGTGTGGAGAATCCTGAAAAGAACACATTCCTTGTCAGACTGCTGAGTAATCTCTCCTAAGGAGGCATGAGCGTGTCACAAATTAGAGTCACAGGGGCAATGTTTAATCTCTTCATTGGTTGTCAAGAGGCGCCTGTGACATGCCTGCTGTAGCGTAAGCATCCTCAGGCTGTGTGAGGTCAGCTTGCTGACTGGCAAGCCAATGCTGCAGATCAGAGGCATGTTGTTGTATGTCGCCGGCACAGCTCGTAAGTGTGTCTTGCGCAAGCTCCAGTGCTTCGTCAGCCTTCTCTATAGAATTGTTACGCACTCGTGTCCACTCTAGAGACCTTTGCCTAGTGCTAAGTTCCTGCACAAGAGTCCACCTGATTACTGTTTTATGAGTCTTGCAGGGCTGAAGGCAGTACATGGAAGGGGTGCAATCAGAAGATGAAGACAGTGTGATGTAAGCAAAGCATCACAGCAGGATAGGGGAGGCTTACCTGCTCTTTCAGGTTTTGCAGCCATCCCTGGCGCACTGTGAGCTCATGCTCAAGCTTGCCACTCTCACTCTTGGCAGCTCTCAGCTTGTCGGCTGCCACAGCCTTTGCGCTATCCCAAACTTCCATCTCGATGACCCTGCCCAGCTCCTCCTTGAATTTGCGGTCATCTGCCTGCCACACTCGCAAGCCTCGTCTTTGGTCTCGTACAGATAGTATATTGGGCCCCCACATGTGAAGTGTCTTATGCTACTGTGAGGATAAGGGCCCAGTTGAGAAAAGAGACTCCTGAACAGGTCAGTTCTGAAATCTGCCCTTCAGGATTGACTCGCTATCTTCTGCACACTGTGATGAAGGAGAGCAGCTCAAGAAAGCGACAGGCTTGCCTCGAGCAGGCTGGTGATGTCAGCCTGGCCATGGAAGGCGGCCCTTGAAAGGAGGCCAACGCTGAGCTTGCGCTCGATGACAGCCTGCGTCAGCCGTGCATCCACACCTGTCAAATCCTCCCCATCCAGCTCAAAGCGCAACCCTGCCAATGCCTTCCTGCATGCAAAGCACTCACCACTTCATCCCCAGATTCAGACTCAGCAAGCGTACTTGTTACCAGTGGTCACCTGCAGGTGCTGTGTTTTGTTGTAAAAGAAGTGCCATGCCCAAGTCCTGCATTCAATATGCAGAAATGCATAACGCGCGGGTAGAGTCATTGAGGCCAAGATAGATCACCTGCGGGTGCTGCGCTCCACAGTGAAGGGCTTGCCGTTCACAATCCCATCGATGCGCACCCGGGCCAGCTTGGCGCCGTCATTGACCACGTCAGCATTAGTCAGTCCCCGCGAGAAGCCGCCCTGCACACCACGCACTGCTATTCATTTGATCATCTCGAGCACCTTGCTGTCTCCTCTGTGACGAGCACCGCTGACTGCAGGGCCTTTCCCGCGACTTTTGCTTTTCCCGTAATGGAGTGATGCATATGATGATGCGTATCTGTCCTCAGGCACCTTTCAAGTTGCCCTACAAAGCGTGTGTGAGCAAAACTTCACCTCTGCTCTGGCATCTGAGCGGCCTGTGAGGGCCCACAGGGGCGCCATGACGAGGCTGCTCTTCCCAGAGCCGTTGCTCTGGCTGCCGTCATCGTCCATGTTCCTGCCCATCAGCACCCGGGCACCCTTGCCTTGCAAGCTGTACGTCAGTCTCTCCCTGCGCATTCATCACTCTCTGGCCAGGCAGGGCGGGACCAGACACCCTGACCTAAGCTGAGAAGTCCCCACATAGTTATGGTACGGTGATAAAATGAGCAGGGCAAGCACCAAATTGACTCTCTGCAGGAAGCTTTCATGGCAGATGAGCTGCACTCACACCCAAGCAGCCACATGTAAAGAGCAGGTGTCTATGCAATGTAGGTCTGGCACGTCTTGAAATCATGCAGGCTTGATACGCGCGGCTGAACTGCAGCAATGGTGAAAGGACACATATCTGAGGCTTGCCTGAAGGGCCCATAGCCTTCAAGCTCCATGGCATGCAGCTCAATGGTTGCACTGGCAGCAGGCGCCTCAGCACCCAGTCCTGACAGCTCCTGCACAGCATTTCATTTCACAATATATATCTTGTAACATCACAACCCTCTGAGGCTCATTCTTGCAGTGCAAGAGTGCAAGTCAAAGGAATGACAGTCAGCGACAGGATACCAGCAGAGCGGAGAGCATGTGCGCTATCAGCTTTCCGGCCAAGGTCAGAACTAACAAAGACGCCGTGCGTTGAGTCCTTGGACTCTTTGAAGAATGTCTGCACCACGCGGTGAAGCTCGTCTCTCCAAACCTGCAGGATCTCACAGCCGGCAGTGACGGCCGCTGGCGACATGGCCACATGGTCAGCGTACAGCTGGAACAGCGGCGCAGCGCCCACATCCTCTGTGGCTGCTATGCGCAGCGCAGCTGCTGGCGGCGGAGCAATGACCTCCACATCTACCCCTGCATGCAGCCAAGCATTCATGTTGCACATACCCATAGATACTCTGATGTGGATGGATGCATTGCGTAGATGGCCCAGCAGGCTATCACAGCTCTGCACCAATAAAAGCCCCTTTAGACCGTAAAGTCTCCATGCACATCGTCAGTGTACAACCACCTTACTGAACAGCGCCTTTATGCACTGTGCCCAGGCATGCACTTGGCTAAACTTCGCGACCACAGAAGGATTAGCTACAAGCATACCTTTGCTCTGCAAGTTCTTTACAATAACCTCAGCCTCCTCCACATGGCTGGAGTCTGAGAGTGTCCATCTTACCCTGTATGCAGCAAAAGTAGTCAAATTCCACACTTACCAGCTAATATGTCAGCTGCATGCCAGAGGCAAAAAAATTGCAAGCACATACCCTCAACTAGCATTCCTGACACCATTCTTTGAATCATCTCCGCCTACAATGACTGCCTGCCTGTCTTGCATGAGCGGAAGTGCTGACTGACCTGTCGCCAGGCCGGAGGTCCTGAGGCAGTGAAGGCTCAGCACCAGCCATTGCATGAAAGCGTGGGCCCAGGTCCAGCAGGACTTCTTCTATCTGCTGCCAGTTGCTGTCCAGCACCAGCAGGTGCTTCTGCTGACCGGCTTCACTCCTTGACACTGCACAGTGTCATTGCACTTCTCCTACAGATCAGGAGCATATCCACCAAGAAACACATGGCACGGCCTCAATCAAGATCCAGCATTCTGTTGTGCTGCAATCCAGCTAACAACCCTCACAAAAGACAGCCTGACAGATATGCATTGACAGCATACTCTGACAACTTCATAGGAGCTTTACAGTCCCAAATTTGTATGGCAATGCATCCCTTCACACTATGGGCAAGACGCAGGCCACACTTCAGCTTACCCTGGTACGGGGACCCGATGTACTCGATGTTGGTGTTTTGCACTTTGTGCGGCTTGTGGTAGTGGCCCATGTAGACTGGAACCTGCTCCGGGAAGAGGTCTGGCGAGAAGCCTTCTCTGGCCTGGAAGGTCTCATTCACAAAGGCTCCCAGCTGCAGACAGCAAGGTGTCACCAGGTCTAGATTATGGATCGTGACCATGAATGATGTTGCTTACCTCGAGGTTGTCAGAGACCATTGCTAAGTCTGGCTGCGACTCGCACATTGATGTGAGAGTCACTTAATATACTGGGTACCTGACCTCTGCAATGTCTTGTCGTTATGTCTCATCCTCTGGTGTTCAGATTCCGAACAAGATCTGATGACTGGTGTATCGACGTGCCAAGGCAAGATAAGCAGCGCCATGCTCACCACATCAGCATGTGCAAAGATGGCTTTGGCGGGGCCGGCAGCCTGGAGGGCCGCCTCCAGCTCAGCGCGCTGGCGCCGGTAGGGCAGCCACAGCGCTCCCAGGAACTTCGTTGGCTTCTCAAGCACATGCACTGCCGGGCAGGCCTCTGCCAGGGGAGTCAGCCCATGCTCCAGACCGCCGATTGTAATCTGCAAAGCAGCGCCCTGAATGTCATTGTCATGCCATCAAGAAGATCCCAGTCCGCCCTGCGTGTGTTCCTGTCTTGCCTGTAAGTCAGGGCACTTCCAGGAGCGTCCAAGAGTGAGCTCCAAAGAAAGGAGCATACTCTGGGATGACTTCATCAAAGTCACCTGGTCATGGTTGCCAACAAGCATGAGGGTGGGCTGCTTCCACTCCCTGAACTCCTCAAGCACTCTGTTGAGAGGGTTCACAGGGAGCATGCCCCTCACGTGCCAAAAGTCACCTGCAGCAACATGCTATGCATGACTGCAGCTTTGCAGACACATGCTCGTATGCTAATCCATGCTCTTCTAATCTCGCCAGCAAAGGTCTAATGGGTGACGGCCAACAGCACTGTGAGGGTACTTGCACAGTGATTACTTTAAGGGCATTTCTCCCCAAGAGTCACAAACAGAGCCTACCAAGAAAGAGGATGCCGGCGTTGCGCGCAGCTGCTTCCTCCCTGACACGCTGCAGGACTTGGCACGCCACATCCACAGTTCTCAAGCCAACATGCAGGTCAGAGAAGACCACCCACGAAGTCACGCTCTGCCAATGGGCGCCCTCAGGTGCATTGGCGTGCAAGTCAATGCAGGGCTGCACGGTCTGCTGGCTCAGTACAGGGCCGTCATGCTCTGGAGCTGCTGATGTGGCTTCCTTCTTCTTGCGTCCTCTCCTCTTCACTGGCTTGGGTTCATCTGCAGCTGCAGGCTTGCCCGCACTGCTGCTTTCAAGTGCATCTGTAGTGCTAACACTACTTGCGGCAAGCAACTCTATGTCTCCCTGCTCTGCTGCTGCTGCTGCTGGGGTGTCTGCCTTCTTCTTGCGCCCTCCCCGTTTTGCTGGCTTGGCCACTTCTGCAGCTGCAGGGTCAAGCAAGGTAGTATTATCAGCGTCTACCGCTGAGTCAGCTGCATCTGCAGCCTTCTTACGTGCCCAGGTACGAACATCTCTGCGCCCCGCGCCCGCTGGGGGCAGGAGAACGGGACTGCTCAGGGCTGTGCGGCTGCATGAGGATGTTGGATGTACTGGAGGGAAAGCCCTAACAGCAGTGGCGTCTGCTAAAGTGCATTGTATGCCTTGGAGGGTACGATATAATCCTCCATGGTAGATTCTGACGGGGGTGACAGGCTTCCTGAGGACATAGCACCGCCTTTGAAGCATGGCCATGCCCCATCTGTGCATCCACTATCCAGAGTAGGAAGCTCTAGATCAAAGCAATGGGAGCTATATGACACAATAAAGCTTCCTCGATGCTCAGCTGTGGCGATAGCAGTATCGAGAGTGCTTCGCATATGCATACTAAGGTTACATTCTGAGCTCAGGCGTGGACAGTCAGCCCAAAGGACACACACAGGCTTCAATTATGATAAACCAACAAGAGCTCCTATAGCGGTGGGTTGCTATGGCCCCGAGCATAAAGAGACGAGAAACATTGCCGTACTGCCGGGATGCTCCGACATGGTCACATGCACATGCAGGGCTTACCTCATCACATGTGCGCGCTCTCAGAAACTGTGAGGAGGGCACTATCCAGAGCACGTCTTATAATACCTTAGTGTCTGTACAAATCTGACAGCAGTAATTACCTGGTGGTATTGACCAGCAGGCTGCAAGAACTGTGTGTGTTCGTGACCATCTTGTGCAGTGCCTTGACGCACGGACACCGAAAAAGTCAGTGGCCAGATACACTGAGCGCATCAACTACCACGGTTCTCAGCAGGCACAGCCTTGCTGTGCTGAAAAGGCACTCTGTAGCAAGCTGAGAGGCCAGGCATGTAAGAGATCATAGACAGTGAGGATGGCCTTGGTCAAAGGCAGGCACTGCTCGGAGTCATGCATGGAGCTTCTGAACCTGGAGATGGTACATCATTACCAGAGTCAGACCAGGCTACCCTGCGCAGCAGCGATAGAGGCTATAGGTGAGACATGCATGCATGTCCTTTGTCCTAAACCAGACCCCAATTCTTGGTGCAAACGTCCGAACAAGCCTTCTCTTTGCGTACAGGCTTCAGAGTTGGCAGGCAGCTGGCAGAGCGCTATACAGGAAATAGAGGAAGGACAGGAGAGCCCTTGGAGGTCATAAAGTTCATCTGCAAAGAGTTCTGGGTGGCTGTTTTCAGAAAACAGGTGTGTGACAGGCACTCACCTGCTTTGTGCATGCCATGGGCTAACATCAATGATTGTTACGCACTTAGATGGATTGGCATGCCCAAGCAGTTCACAAGCGCCTTAGCGTGTATTCGGCACAGGTGGACAATCTGCGGACAAACCACAGAGGCACCTTTGTGCTGAAGGACCAGAGCTTCCGCTGGCTGGCAAAGCTGTCGGTGGACCCAGTGCCGCCTAGCAGCATGCCGCAGAATGGCAGCCTGCATATGCACCCTGCTGCAGGTCTAATCCCGGGCCCCCTTCCCTCTCTTACGCAATGTGAACATGCACACTGTAATTGTCAGTCATGTCAGGCTTGCCGAACCAAGCGCTGCTTGTGGGCGGAGCTTCTCACGCGTGGGTCCATTGGTGGTGAAACTCCAGGGCCGCGTGAGATCATGGTGCTGTGCGCACAGCAGGCGTAGGTGTATACTGGTATAGCAGCGTGCGGTGGAATGATATATGTTTATGTGCTGCAGAGCCGGCAAGGGACTACTTGGTGCTGCCTTGTGCACTGATCAGGGGAGCTCTGGTGCATCTGGGCGTGGAGTGCTCTGTGACAGCAGATCCCAGCGCTCTTCCAGCTTGCGACTTTACAATTACCATAAAGAATAGATAGCTTTTTATGGTCAAACGCGCTGTTGCTGTGACCATTTACATCATTGCAGCCGTTCGCATACCTATCACATGGTGTGGCACTACCTGTGCACAAGTACATACAACCTTTAGTACACAAAGGTGCAGGGGTGGCAAAGTATGCCTGATCTGCTGTTGCTGTGACCATTTACATCATTGCAGCCAATCGCATACCTATCACATGGTGTGGCACTACCTGTGCACAAGTACATACAACCTTTAGTAGACAAAGGTGCAGGGGTGGCAAAGTATGCCTGATCTGCAATTTTGAATGAAATCGGGTTAGGCAAAGCTTTTGCCGCGCGATTGAGAGCTACTGCTGCTCTTGAGTCAGTCATTTAGAGGTCGTCAGTCCGTAAGAATGAGCATTTGCAGCTGCATCTCACGCTGTCACCGTACAAGAACCCCGGCACACAATAGCTCATCCCCTGGAATTCCAGTTTGCAGTGTCTCATGTTTGTGGTCATTGGGTCCTTGTCTAGGCCTGATGTGTCTGCATCACATCCCTCACTTGCTCCCTCAGTCTATCTCACACACAGTGCCATCCGGCTGCAAAGAGGGTGTCAAAGACTCTGCCAGATGTCTGTGCGCCAATCTTGCGGGCTGGACTGACGCGAATGCCTTCCAGCAGCCGCTGAGCTGCTGTCACAGCCTGCCCTGGGGGCGCTCCCCTCATAGCAGCCTCGTAGGCCAATTTCAGGGAGAGGGGGGTGGAGTACACCCGGAGGATTGCTTCTGCCAAGTCTGCACCAACCCCTGCAGGCACAGATGCCTTTCAATGTCACAGCACCGTCAGGCAAAGCCGGCATGGTTGTGTAATGAATGGAATGCAAGCGACCAGCTAGATATCCTAAAGCACCCAGTCATCTGATCAGGAGATTATGTATCAAGTGTGTGATGCAGCCACTCACCTGGCAATGCCGTAAGCATGAGGCCCCAGACATCTCGCACAGTGATCTTCATGTTGGCCTGCACGCGCTGCGCCAGCTGCTCAAAGGTTGGGAGCTGCTCGCCTTCTTTCTGGACAGTTGGGGATGTGCTCGTCAAAGGCCCATACATAGCCTGCGCAGCAACAAGTGTGCTCGCGCCAACGTCACTTGCACAATTCATAGGGATGTGGGCCATAACAATGGGCTAAGCTTTGCACCACTATTTGACTTGAGCTCCTCGCGTCAAGCACAGTATTGTGCAGACAGCTCTCCAGGGCTAGACCCATACTGCATTGCAGATGTTGAGCAACAACAAGTGACAGACAAGGGTGGAAGGACTTGTTCCATACCGCAAGACGCTTGGTGATGGCAGCATACAGCCGGAAAGTCTCCGCCACAGATGCTGTGCGCAAAACCTCAAAGCCATCCACCACCTCTGTAATGGACGCTGCCGTCTTGCATGCTTTGAGCTCACTCTGCAGAGGCACACGTCCATCGATTGAATCCCTATGGCATTGTACACTTTCACCACATCAGGTCCTAAGGACCCTTCAAAGGTTATATCATATATTCCCCTTGTACCTTGATGATACTGCAGAGCATGATGGCCAGCTTGGATAGCTATAGGGGCACTGCTGAATCCCCCGCATCTACAATCCGCTTGCTCATCTAGCCATAGATGAGAGAAGGTGTTCAATCTTGGCATGAGGTGCTCACGCACCCCCTGCACCTCCACGTCGGGGTTGCCCTCAATGAGGTACATGACGTGCCGCAGGCCGCAGCGCTGCAGCACGTACTTCTGGCGCTCGTAGCGGCCGCTCTTGATGGAGCCCACCAGGTCCTTGATGCTCTTCCTCTCCACCACATAGTCCAGGGCGTAGGAGACCCGCGGATCCGCCTTGGAGCGCGCCACCCACAGCGCATCCCCCGTCTGTGATGTGCGATTCTGCACAGTAGCAGCATCCCTCAGAATGACTCATTGCTTTGATGTCAGGCTAGTCAGACATCTGAATGGCCTTCTGTATCAATGACACCACATTGTACAGGGCCTCCTGGCAGTCCATAAGAGCCCATAAGAGCCCGCACATTACCTTCACAATGGAAAATTCGCATTTGACAAAAGGAGATGTACAAACAAGGTAAACATGCATCATGCAGGGTAAGCCTTACCTCCACGCTGATGCCCAGGTTGCTGAGCTGGCGGGAGCACTCTGTCAGCGCGTCCACGCGGTTGTGCTGGCGGCCGCCGATGCTGCGGCTGAACTGCTCCCGCTGATCCAGCACCAGCACCACCTGCGGGACATCTTGCGTCGCACAGCCTTTCATGGATGCAGAAGCACATGTCATACCGCCCCGGTCACACAGGAGGAACCTTGCCAGCATTGAGGTTCAAGTCTAGTTGTAGATTCTGCTGTGAGAGAAGAGCATGCACCTGGTAGGCATCCTGGAAGGGTACGCCAGGTGGCAGGGGTGGCAGGCGGATGTCAGTGCTGCCAATGCCCCACTCTGCGCCCAGCTTGGGCAGCCGCCAGATGCCCCGAGTCCTCTGCAGCATGAACAATTCCTAAGAGACCCCTGTAGCAGCCATCCCATCACAGTAGCATGAGGGCACCATCGCAGAGTCCTCAACAACCAAGTCTGATATGCATGCGTGTTGCTTGCCTGCCCAGTGTGCTCAGCAGTGGCCTGTGAGGCTGCGCTTGTGCTGGCAGCCGCCCCAGAGCTTGCCCTGCTCCCTTCCAGCTGTGCAGCAACCCTCCCAACTGCACACCGTGTGCAGCACTTCACAACACAGCTCAGACTTCTGACCCCCTGGTTTCTATGTCTCTATACAGATTACGCCTGCACAGTCACGCAGCAGGCACTGCTGTGACGGACACTCTACCACACAAGGCTCTGGCAGCGTAGCCCTCACCTTGGGGGTGTTGAGGTGGTCTTGCAGCTGGTGCGGTGCTGGCCTCCGCTAGTCTTTGTGGCACATTGCGCTGATGCGCTGCAGCTGCAGCATGTGTACCCTGCACTGGCTGCTGCTGGCTCTGTCTGCCCCCAGCCGCTGACGTAGAAGCATTGGGAGCGCTGGCATGCGCCAAGTTTGGTGGAGCAGCATGAGCCCGCGGCTGCTGCCTGGAGGCGGCAGCCACGGCTTGCAAGGCCCAGTCCAGAGGGCTAGCGGTGCCTCCAGGGATGCCGGGCATGCCTGCAGGTGGACCACCCTGGCGGCTGACCGGGGCCATGGAAGAGTCCTGCCGTGATGCTGGGGCTGCATGCATGCCCCCAGCTTGACCTGCAGGTTCAAGGGGTGTCAAGCATGGCATGTCATGGACCATTGGCAGTGCTGGGTTTATTCTTGATAGACAACTCTGTGTAGCCGGCTCAGTAGAGATTTGGGCGACCTACAAACTGCTAAATGCACAGGCATAGGCAGATATATACAAGATGTCTGGAATCTCATGCTTTGCTAGGGGCTTCATGATACCCAGTCAGCAGATAGTTCAAAGGTCAAAGGGCATCACACCTTGCGTAGAGATCTGGCTCGGCTGCTGCGCCTGATGAGGCTCCTCGTCCTCGTCAGAGCTGACCATGAGCACCTCGACCGCCTCTACCACTGTGCGGCCTCCACAGAGAGCCTACACAGGGGACTCCTGATTCTCACATAGCAGGCATATCTGTATACTTCTGCGTCTCACTTGTGAAGCCAGTCCTGCGAAGGCCATGCAACTCCAAGCAAAGCCGCATGAGCATGTATCTATGAGACAGCAGCAGGCCTTCAGTCACAGGACTCTTCATTTGACTATGTGCACATGTACTTCCCCAGGTCATCCAGCCAGTTGAGACAGGCAGGACGTCCGATACATCCATGAAGCATGGGACATCCAACAGGGCATTCTTCTGTACGGATGGAGGCTGCATTTTCTATACCTGGGCTGCCTGTTCCGGTGTGAAGCCCATGTCCACCAGCTGTGCCACAGGGCCGTCTGCCATTGGGCTGCTCTGAGCGGGCAGCTCTTCCTCGCTGTCGCTCAGTATCTCCACCACTGATATGCGTTCTCTAGCTGCTGGTGCGGAATGTCCTACAGGGACGTTTGATTATCAGGATGTCTAGACCTCATAGTGATTTTTGGGGGCACTATCTGCTTCTCTGCTGCTAGGCTCCTGCAGCTGCATGAATACTGAAGGCCAAATGATGCCTCTTGCCGGTCCAGATTGATCTAGTAGCATCTTGGACTTACCATTAGCAGTTGGCCGATTCCAATCAGGGATAGGTGTAGAGTGCACTTGCGGCGCCGAAGGTGCTGCAGTGGCCTGAACAGGCATGCTTGGCCCGCCAGAGCCCGGCTGGGCACGGGCCAGGCCTGCAGCTGCTGTGGAGGAGCCTGGCATGTTTTCAAGCCTGGCCATCAGGCGCTGACGCATGGCGCTGTCGCCTTGAAAGGCGTGCGCAGGTACCAGAGCCTCTGCAGCATGCACAGCTTTGTCAGGGCAGTGTCATGGTGCCACAGCAGTATCCACGCTGTCCCATAGGCTGTACTCACAATGCGCAGCAGAGCATTGGGTGCAGTTATCACTTGACAGCCTCTGCTGCGCAGTGCTTCAAGTAGCACCCCGCCGCAAATCAGCAGTAGTACAAAGACAGCAAAGGTGGATACATGCCTCCTATCACAGGCCTGTGCGCAGACCCCTGGCCCGGGCCCCTGCGAGCTGGCTGCTGCACCGGCAGCTGAGCTGGCGCTGCTTGCAGCCGGTCAGGCAGACTGCTGCAAGGCAGAGCGGCGCTTGCTGCTCCGCCTGCATGCCCAGTGTTGCCTGTGCAGGCACAAGAATCTGTTAACACCCGCAAGGAGTGTCATTACCATGATGAGGCATCTGCCTGACACAAGGGGATTTGTATCATGGGTAGGACGGGGCGTGTTGCATTTGCAAATGCGTCAGCATGTGATAATTGCAATAGAGTCCAGGTTCCAATGGTTGAATCAGGATTCACAGGCAGGTGCATGCTTTACCTGCTTCCTGGCCCAAGGATGCCAGTGGGATGCGGACATCTTCTGGGATCCTACCCCTTTGCACAGCATCCCTGTACAAGCGCTCTGCCATGGCGGTGCCCTGTGCCAGCACTGCAGACTTCAGAGTTCAAGTAATTACGGCTCTTAAGCTATCTCTTAGCGCTTTTACTGGCTGACCTTATGGCCGGATCATGGCAAAATCTTCCCAGGCTTCTGAAGCAAGAATGAAGGTTGGGCCGCGCAGTCTGTTTTTGCCAACCGCACAGGTGCTCTCTGTGGCATTCAAGCGAAGCACTACACACCATGATGCACATGCACAGTCAGCCACAGCAACATGGAGGCACCATGCATGCCGGTCAATGTGCCGTCGGGCGGTCATACCTCGGAGGTGAGCTTGCACTTGATGGGGTGGCTGTAGCGCATGGCCAGCGGGGGCTCATTGTTGGTCAGCTTCTTGAAGCCGGAGAAGCCGTCGTACCAGTTGGCTGGATTGTTGGGTCCCCAGGCATTCCCTCCATGGCCTACGGCAGACACCACCCCCTCAGATTGTTGATTGGGATCTGTGCACAGAGGCATTCCCTTGACGGTGATGGACACAGCGGAGGGAAACGGCATGGCAAAACATGCGGCATTCTCTTGATGGTGATGAAGAATGCGGAAGGGGAGCAGCACAGCAGAAACAGACTTGATTGTCTTCTGCTGGAGTTTCAGGATTGCCCATGGTGTATCTCTACAAGCTCCTGTCCCCTGACACCCCCTGCTGGGTCGTCAGATGCACAAGCCAGGACAAACAGTGCCAGATAGAGATTTCCCCGAGATGGGCAGGCTGGAGGGCTGCCATAGAATGTATGCTGCAAAGCACCTCAATGACAAATTGGAAGGTTTGTAAATGAAGGAGTGACAAGGTGGCAGATGATGGCGGCCTACCAAAGATAGGCTTGTCGCTCAGTCCGCTGGCCTCCGCCCGGTCGCAGAGGTCCTGCCTCCCAAGAAACAGCTCTCCATGCTTGTGTGCCTGGGCAGAGAGGGTCAAATATCAGGGCACTCTGCAAGGGCTCTGTCATTGCACAAGGGTTGAGGGCTTTCCCATTGTGCCAGCGCTCATATGCAGCAGCAAGCTTGCTCAGCAAAGTGCTGCAAGCAATGCAGAGCAGTGACGCATGCATTGGTGGAGCTACCTGGTACAGGACTATGATGAATGCATAGTTGGCTGTGCCCACGCCTGGCACATACTCCTGCTTCTTCCTCGGCTTCTTCCTCGGCCTCTCAGCTTCCTCTGCAGCTGGCGCTGGGACTGGCAGCGGGGCTGGAGCTGAGAAGGAAGGTGAGACAGACGCTGCAAGAAGGGTATCACAGGTCCGGTCAGCAGCACCCATATCCGTGCTACTGACTAGACAGGGAACTATAGCAGTAGCACAGCAGGCCAAATTTGCAATAATGTACGCGCTGAATGTCCTGTGCTGCACATTTGTCTGATTTCCCCAAGGAGAACTCAGTATGAGCTGGCAGGTGGCTGCAGACCTGGCATCTGCTGTAAGGCCTGCTGAGCCTGCTGGGCCTGCTTTGTCAGCTTTGCTGTGGCTGCCTTGCGCTTCCGCTCCTCCTTGGCAGCTTCCTGCGACAATGCAAATGCACTCCCTTCAGGCTCTCTGACTGCGTGTAGACGTATCCACATGCGTCCGCATACCCAGCACATGTATGGGGAAGGCATATTCCAGTGTTAGCACGCAGCAGTGCAAAAGGGCAAGGATGGCCAAAGCGCTTCTCACCAAGCGCTGCCTTTCAAGCCTGCACTCTTCCTCAGTGGGAGCTGCTGGCTTGCAGCCATGCATTGTCCACAGGTATTTCTCCACCATCTGCATTGTGACACACCATGAGGCCTCTTTTACAGCCGGCTGTATGCGTGGTACTCAGCTTTTGATCTGGTTAGCACAGTTATGCAAATGAGCCTGAAAGTGATCACAGTCAGACATGATGCTGGAGAAAGCTCAAAGTCTCGATTGACAATGCAGGATAAATTGTTTGCAGCCTACAAAGCTGTGCTGGACTGTGAGCCTACTCGTCTAATCTCCGGCCCTAGCTGCCTGCAGGCTTCCAGCTGTTCGCCATTGTATATTCTGCAGGGAAAGTTGCGCACGCTACCAGCTGCTTGTCCAATTGTGCGGATCTTTATTTTGTCCCTTTCTCTCTTCCGCCACTCATCTCTGATCTCCCTGGAGAGCTCAGTCACTTCATTAGGAGGCCATGGCCACTCAGTTGGAGTGTCAGCCACATGACACTGGTATACAGGTACTAGTAGAACAAACATCCGCCCCAAGCTGAAAAGGGAGCCTGCTCACAACTGTGCTTGAGTAGGCATACTTACTGCAGGAAGAGGACGATGAGCAGGTTGGCGTCATGGCCGCACGACTCGTAGCTCGCTGTGATATCGTGCTCCAGAATTTCCCTGGCACGCTCCGCAGCGTTGATGTAGATGGCACCTCTCTCGTTCTCTCGTGACATCCTCAGGCAAAGAAAGCAAGTTGCCTTCCAAGTAAAGCCAACATCCTTTGAACAGTCAGTGAAGTTGTGTGACTTTCACAAGCCTTTCAAATTCTTACAGCGCTTCCCTCTTTCGAAAATCCATGCTAAGCACCATGTGTTGATCATAGAGGATGTCCAGTCACCGGCAAGCAGTGCTGACCTGCTCCCTGTACACCTTGAGATGAAGGCCTGATTAAAAATACATTGCAGGTTGCAGCACTTGAAAGCACGCTTGGCTTCCTAGCTGGGCATTACAGGCCCACGACATGCAGCTGCTGATGAGGCATTTGAAGCGAAGCAGGTTTGCAGCAGCTTCTCATGTACTGGCAGCTGCAGGCCTGCTCAGCGCAGTCTGTTGCCCCAGTGCATGTTGCAATCTTAGATGTAGTATGTCATCGTCTGCATTGGTCTTGTATGCAATGACGATTGCTGCAGGGTGATGCAGAGATGCGTTTTTCCAGATAGAGCAGGCTCTGGGCAGATTCAGGGCTCATTTGCTGCTGATGAGAGATGTACAGACGTAGACACATTCTAAAAATCATCACTGCTGTGTTGAGCTGACGCAATTGACAGGTGTGACATGACGAAAGCAAGGAAATGGTGATCAGGGATGTCCGACCACCCCGGGCATCAGTGCTTCTCTGCAAGCTTGGGAACACCGGCAGTGGCTCTCACGCCAGCAAAATGCTCTCATAGAGCTTTGAGTATCTTCTGCGAAGGCAGCAATGGCTGGAAAGAAGCCATCGCAGGATCTGACACCATCCAGCAAATCGTCTGAGTTTGATGGGGCAGCTGCTCGACCTGCATCAGCACCGGCCACGCGAGTGCTGCCTCACCGGCAAGGCTTGCACAACCCAAGGGTGTCCTCAGCCACCCAGCCCTCTGACAGCACTCGCTCAAGTAGTGCAAATGGCCAGCAGAGGAGAGGCCCAGAGAAGCAGCCAGTGCTGCTTCCAGATGGTGGAAGCGGCCAGAGCAGAGAGCAAGCTCTAATGCAACAGGCAGCTGAGCTGCAGCCGTCCTCGCCACGAGGAGCCAAGCCCAGAGGAGGCTCCAGTGAACCCCCAGGGTCTGCAAGCTCACGGCCTACATCAGGCTCTAAGCGCCTCACTCGCAGCGGTAGGAACTTTCACATACCCTTACCATGTTGCAATTCAGTAAATACTCGCTGCACATGCTTTGCTGGCGCGAGCGCATTTCCCTGTTTGGGTGGCACAAGGACAGTCCACCTCTGCGCATGACACAGACCAGTCTCATGCGGCACCCTAACAAATCAGTGCAGTCAAGCAGCCAAATGCTTTCATGTTATGTGCAATACTGTTGCAGTGTCTTATGAGACGAAATGCAATGTGAGCCTTTGCTATGGGCATGCGCACCAGTGCACCAGTGACATGCCTGGGTGCGAAGTGTCTGACAAGGCACGCTGCCTTCCAGATGCGGAGGAGGCAAAGGCAGCTGCTGAGAGGCAGGCAGAGGAGGACGAAGAGCTCGCTGAGGAGGCTCTGCTGGACAAGGCTGCAGCAATCCGGAAGCTGCGGGACTCTCTGGCCAGGCCTATGCCTGCTGCGCCTGAGCCCAAACGGCCAAAGGTGCACTGGGACCACCTGCTGGAGGAGATGACCTGGCTGGCCAAGGAGTTCCAGAAGTGAGTCCCTCACCTGCACTCTGTCTTGAGCAAGCTGTGGCAGAAATGGCTGAGGTGTACATTGGAATTTGACGCAATTCAATAAAGCTCATGACTACATTCTGGCATCATACAGCAGGCAGCATGACTGCAACAAGACAAAGA
This sequence comes from Coccomyxa viridis, assembly GCA_963930925.1. Classification (NCBI taxonomy): domain Eukaryota; kingdom Viridiplantae; phylum Chlorophyta; class Trebouxiophyceae; family Coccomyxaceae; genus Coccomyxa; species Coccomyxa viridis. The sequence continues at coordinate 3,016,804 of CAWVOJ010000013.1, read as the reverse complement.
TGTTTCCGTGCCCTGTTCCTGGACATAGCTACATGTGGGGGAACCTTTTTATTTACTGCACTGATGTGGATGACTGAAGCCTCATGTGGCTGCTGACAGGGAGCGCAAGTGGAAGCTGAACATGGCCAAAAAGTATGTGAGGGCTGTGGCGAGGTCCAATTTGGATCTGGAGTCCCGCAAGAATGTCAGGCAGAAGGAAGCCGAGCTCGCTGTCAGGCGCAAGGCTGCCTTCATTGGCAAAGAGGTCTGCATTTACAACATGCATGTGTCACTACATCAAGCCATGTGGACAAATTTGTTATATGGCGTCACATGCAACGTATAGTGCACCCCGTTCATGGCGCAAGACAGCTGAACTTAGATCTACATCTCATTGTACAGTTATTCGTCTCCATGTGAAGCAGTGGCTGAGGCGCATCTCTGAGCAGTTCATACCTCTCCTACAGGTGATGCAGTTCTGGAAGAAGGCTGAGCGGGTGATGGTGTACAAGCGACAGAGCCAGCTGGATGCCAGGAAGAAGGAAGCCATGGACAAGCACCTGTCCTTCCTGGTACACATCTGCCCACATGGTTGTTGGCAAGTCATTTCTTCACGTCTGCAAACAATGCTCTGCAGGCGGAGGATCAATCTTCACTCTTTGGGCTTTGCAGTGCACATTGGTGTCTACCCATTTGTCACTATCAAAGGGGAAGAACGTCTGACACAGCACACCCACCTGCAGGTGGATCAGACCCAGAAGTACTCCAGCCTCCTTGCTCAGCGCTTAGGTGTGCCTGGTGAAGAGGTGCTGGCCCTGCCAGCCCCTCAGCCAACCCCCGCAGCTGCCCAGTCTCAGCCAGACTCGAGTCTCAAGGCCAGCAAGCCGCAAGCATCAGTCAAGGCTGAGGAGGCTGGGACTGGTGCTGATGGCATGCCTGCAAGGGATGAGGACATGGGAGAGCCTGAGGGAGCTGCAGGCAGCCTTGAAGCAATCAAAACTGAGCCAAACCAGGTATGCTTTGTCTTCACATCTCCTCTGCATCTTCTAGGCACCTTTCCATGCAATCTCTTACTTTGGGCATTTGCACGCACAAAGGTACAGCTTATGCGCGGTGAGAGACAGGCAAGGTCCCTGCAATGACAGACAGGTCAGATGGGGCAGGTGGTAGATTTTTCACAGTTGATGTCATTGCAGTATCATTATTGAGTTCCACCGCAGGATGTCCAGGAAATGGCTGATTCTGGAGCAGAGGAGGAGATGGCTGTCAGTGAGGGCGATTCTCCTAGGCTTGGCAGGTCCAGAGGGGGTCACAGAGGCCTGGCAGCCCTGGGGCAGGACCAGCAGGTGGGAGAGGATGATGTAGATGACTTCAAGGCAGAGTCTGGCACAGAGGAGGACGATGAGGCCACTCTTGAGGAAGAAGAGGTAGCTCCCAAGCAATTTCCCATGATCTGCCTCTATGTACGCAGGCCCCACACTGTTGATTTCCTGACATGCTCTGGCTACCTATGACCCTCTGTTGCATGCCCTCAAGCAATGCCATCCCCACTGGCAGACAAGGTTCATATGTAATGGAGCAGCTCACGTGCTTGAATTTGTCCTCAAGGGCTCAAGCTGCGCACAGGCTATGGCTCGGGATGCTGGTGAGGAGTCAGGCAACGAGGGCGAGCTGACAGCACTGGCAGATGAGGCTGACATGCCCCTGGATCAGCTTATGGCCCTCTACGGCTATGTCCCAGGCAGTGATGAGCCAAAAGCAGAAGCTGAACAGCCGGACGGTCAGAGCGGTGCAGCGGAGGAGCAGCCAGGAGAGCAGAGCGCTGTAGCAGAGCAGCCAGAAGGCTCAAGGCCTGCTGCAGTGCCCATGGAGGTTGATAGCGACGATGGGGATGCAGCAGACCCGGATTCTGCTGAGCAGAAGCCAGACAGAGACCTAGCTGACCTCCTGGACAAAGGTGGCGCTCCTTCCCTTGCTCTTTTATCTGGCTGTCTGTGATGCCCCTCACATCTACATAGCATTGGGGGTTTCCTGCATGGCTATGTCATACATAAAATGAGCTGGATTGTGGTATATGATGAGAGTGAATGTCTTTTGCATGCCTTGCAGAGGAGGGCCATGATGGGGGCATGGATGCTGACTATGCATCTGCGGCGTCTGAGGCAGACGATGAGGCGACCCTGGAGGAGGAGGATGCCATGGCTGCCCAGGATGGCATTGACCAGAAAGTAAGCCCTTTTGCTGGCGCTGTTACAGGACAGTCAGGAAATCCCAGGAATATCACTTGCTATCACAGAGCCTGCCACCACTGGCATTTTGCTTCAGAAGTTACAGGGAGTATGGATCTTAGCGTCCTAGTGCTGAGCCCCGTCAAGGTTTGACAAGTTGGTAGATGGGCAGGTGTACGCCAGTATGACCTGATGCCAGGGTGACCATGGTTCTAGCCTGTTTCAGGAGCAAGATGATGCTGAGGTGGCGGCGTTGGCTGATGAGGCTGACATGCCCCTGGAGCAGCTGCTGGCAATGTATGGCATGGTGGTCGAGGAGGATGGTGCTCCAGGACCAGAGAGCAAGGCTGATAGTGGCGCACAGGAGGCCACAGAAGGCCGGCGCAGCCGCTCTAGCAAGCGCAGAAAGCTGGCTTCTGGTGAATCTTCCCCTGCCTGATCTGCAAGTATTTGTGTTCTTGTGCTTATAGAACTACCACTTCAATAGCTTGCAGTCTTCACAGTTTCATCACACGCACCAATTGCACAAAGTTGAAATTTTGTAGCTTGGTGGGCTGTCTAAAGGCAAGAATTTGCTATTCGGTGGTGTTTAGAAGTGCAGCCTGCTGATACAGGCGCAGAGGACTCGGAAGCCAAGCAGGCAGTGGAGGAAGCAGGAACGAAGGCTGCTCAAGAGCAAGCAGCTGGCGTCAGCTCCACAGCGTTAGTCGTTCCGACTACGCCAGCAGTGGCAGCTCCTGCCATAGTGCCGGAAGGTAGGCATAAGTACTCTGGCCTGCACTCCTGAAGGGCGACTGCAATTTTTGCTTGTGATGAGCTCTTCTGCACACAACATCTGCCAATGTCACTCTGCCAATTCGGCAATCCCCAAAGAATACCCTGACCTGTGTCAGCCGTGCTGTCATCAATAGTATCTATGCATGCATGCATATTTTCAGTGTCCCTCGTGGTTGGCAATCCCTCAGGGTCATGTATTTATGCTGGAGCCTGAACAGTGTGCAGCATACTCTGAAGAGAAGTACTTACTGTATCTTCATGCTGCTGTAGGATCTGTCAAAGCAAAGGCAGCCAAGGTTGAGGCGCCATCAGAGGAGGACCACGACCAGGCGCTTGCTGAGCTGGAGAAAGTGACAGATGGCAAGGCCAAGCTGGAAGGCGTGGCCCGCCTGGCAGAGCAGGCGCAGCCCAAGGGCAGCACCCTTGACAGCGCTGGCGTGCACACTCCAGTAAGCACTACTCCCTGCATGCAAGCCACCTCAATGGGTCCTGCTGCGAGGCCCATTGATTCATCTTTGCAGTAAAAAGCTCCATTGCCTGTATATATGGCGTATGCCGTCTTCGTAGAGCCTAGCCGCGTGGATCCTTTCAGCAGCCAGACATGTAGAAAGCCTCGTCCAAGTGCCCTTGACTGTGCATCATGAAGACCGTGCATCTACCACTCGAGGACTCCCAGTGAAAAGAGTGCAAGGCTGATATATGGAGTCGTGTCAATATATGCCCTACGCAGGTGCCATTCCTGCTGAAAGGGTCCCTGAGGGAGTACCAGCATGTGGGGCTGGACTGGCTGGTGACCATCTACACCCGGCGCCTGAACGGCATCCTGGCCGACGAGATGGGCCTGGGCAAAACCATCATGACCATCGCCCTGCTGGCCCATCTGGCCTGCGAGAAGTGGGTCGCCCTTCCCTACCTGCCATCAGTATTCTTCTGAGGGAAATACTAGCCTGCAAGGTCATAGGGAATGCATGTGCCTCTGCACTCTTTTAACGGAGACATTCAATCAAATTGTGATGTCGCACCTCTTGGCAAGCACAACAGGGTGCGCTATGCTGAGCAGCTCTGTCTCTGCAGCACAGCTTGCCATTGAGTGTGTGGAGTTGACAGCACAAGGTTATCTACATGCTGCCAAGATGCATTAGTCTTCTTTCTCTTGTCACAGGGGAGTGTGGGGCCCGCACCTGATAGTGGTGCCGACCAGCGTGATGCTGAACTGGGAGGTGGAGTGCAAGAAGTGGTGCCCGGCCTTCAAGCTGCTGACGTACTATGGCAGCGCCAAGGAGCGCAAGGCCAAGCGCCAGGGCTGGTCCAAGCCCAACGCCTTCCACATCTGCATCACCTCCTACACCCTCGTCCTCCAGGCACGTCCCGCTCACAGCCCTGCCCTGTGTACTCATTCTGCAAACAAGCCTTCCTGTCTTTCACATTTGCTGTCCCACTGAATTTTTGTATCCTCTCAAGCCCTTGGCAGAACACATTCCTCTCATGTGGTCCTCCACATATTGGGTATTTCTACAAATTTTTTCTCACCAAAGTAGATCGGTATTACACTACCATGCCTTGGGCGTCTGGTTTGAAATAGCTCTCCACTGGTGTATCTGTCACCATCCTGACACAGCTTGGTAGTGATGGATACAGCACTGTGGCAGTTTGTCCAGACCAGGGTCCGCAGCTCTGATAGACACTCAAGGCTCTGGCTTTTGGCATCTCTTACACACCCTAAGATGACCCAAGTATGCAGGACGCCAAGATGTTTCGGCGCAAGAAGTGGAAGTACTTGATCCTGGACGAGGCACACATGATTAAGAACTGGAAGAGCCAGCGCTGGCAGACGCTGCTCAACTTCAATTCGCAGCGCCGCCTGCTCATCACAGGGACGCCCCTGCAGAACGACCTCATGGAGCTCTGGTCCCTCATGCACTTCCTCATGCCCCAGGTGAGGAAGCCTATGAGGCGCTGCACTTTCTGAGATAGCTTATAGTCCTCCTTACACCTGAGACAAACAATTTGGCAGCAGACAACAGGGCTCAGATCCCCCTGTCCTTTTCAATAACCTCCCTCAGAGGCTGTGTAGCCAGCCTGGTGACACCAATTCGATACCAATTCACAGACATGGCCTCGTACCTGGCTCTTCAAACCTGACCATGAGGCTCAGCCAGAAGACTTTACTATGCCATGCAGGTGTTTGCCAGTCATGCGCAGTTCAAGGACTGGTTCTCAAACCCTTTGACGGGGATGGTGGAGGGACAGGAGGCTGTCAACAAGGTACTGCTATCCTTCATGTGCGGCATAGTAGAATAAATGGCTACATTCTCTCCTGGTTTATACAACCCAAAATGACAGTCCTCCTGCCCTGGTTACATATGTGTTTGAATCATGCATGTCCGTGCTAGTCCATAAGATGCGCTGCCTCCTTAGTTCCGCTCGACGCTGTGCAGGCTCTTGTGGAGAGGCTGCACAGCGTGCTGCGGCCCTTCCTGCTGCGGCGGCTGAAGCGGGATGTGGAGAAGCAGCTGCCCGGCAAGCACGAGCACATCATCAAGTGCCGCCTGTCCAAGCGCCAGCGCACGCTGTACGAGGACTACATGGCCGCCTCGGACGTCCGCAACACCCTCAGCTCGGGCAACTTCCTGGGCATTATCAATGTGCTCATGCAGCTGCGCAAGGTGCGGGCCTCTTCCAATCGCAGGTGTTCTGTCATCAGTGGTAGATGAAGCTGCTATGAAAGTGTAGGGTCCCTCTTGGGAGCACACACCTGTTGTGCACATGAGGCAGAAACGGATGTTGTGAGCCCACATGTTGCAACCTGAGAAACTGCCGCATACATTGTGTTTGGTGTTACCTGGGGGAAGACCCGGCTGGGCAACATTTTCTGCTCTTGCTTGCAGGTCTGCAACCACCCAGACCTGTTTGAGGGCCGATCCATAGTGTCAGCGTTCGACATGCTGCCCAGCATCAGCATCCAGGAGCCCTCCAGCATTCTGAATCTGAGGCAGCAAGAGCCGAGCAGCAGCGTCCACCTCGAGAGCATCGTGCCATTAGCGCTACACAGCATGAGCGCTTGGGAGGCGGCTGAGGTCAAGGTCTGCACAATTTCTGCTCACTGTGTATTGGGCGTATTGAGTAGGTCAACAGACATGCGCTGGTAGCACCTGTCAGTTGCTGCTTGCAAGATATAATTCTAGTCTGATGCATGTGTACAAGTGGCACAGAGCGCATAGAATGGTGACATGATTTTCCCTGAAGCCATATCTGCTGTGAAGGCATTGGAGACACCACGTCAGCTGATACAGGAGCTCCCTCCAGCATCTCAGCTGGCTCATGCCAACAAGCCGCTTCAAGTGAGTTCAGCTCTAAATTATATGGGCGTGCCAGGTGGCATGCTTTTCTGCACCAATGCTGGAATCATTGACCCCATCGGCCAGCAGGCCCGCAGACCTCCTAGCAATAGAATGCGGGAGGGTTGTCCGCCTGCTGACTGGTGCAGTATCTCTATCATTACTTGAGCATGCTTGCCATGTAGCATGGTGCGCAAGCTTGCACTCTGAGCTGGTGCCTTGGTTTGGCAAATTTCACCTGCTTTCTGCCTATGCAGGCCAGCATGCCCTTTGTGCCATCAGCGACAGCGCAGGCCCTAGTGCAGCAGTCTGCAGCCCAGCTGCAGAAAAGCCGCTGGGCTGCTGCAGCTGACAGGCGGCAACTCATGGCGCTGACAAACGGGCAGCGCTGCAGCATGCAGCCTCTGTACGGAGAAGACCTGCTGAGAGCTGTCCATGTGGACCTCCCCATTCACCATGTCAACATCATCAAGGAAAAGGTGCGACCGTTCAGTGGCTTGACCTGCCCCCTTTGCAGTTGATCAGTGCGCGCAAAAGGGTAGAGCCTGCTGCAATCCATACCAGGTTTCATCCACATGTCCATCAGGTGTCAATTTATGATTGCTGAGAACCATGTGTGCTGTCTTGTGCAGAGGGGCTCTCATCTGGACTTCTCTCAGGCGCTGGCTGATGCTGTGAAGACTGCCGCTGAGCGCGCTGAGGAGGTGGACGACAGCCTAAAGACCTTCATGTTTGTCATCCCCAAGGTACAAATGCGCAGACTCGCAGTAGCACTTGTCAACCTTAGTGTACACCCAATACTCCCATCCCTTTTATGAACACTTATAAGGTGCCAGGGGGGGCCTGAACACGAGAAAGTGTCTGAGGCCTATTGCATATACTCAAAGCCCGTCCTGCTAGGCAGTCTGTGACACTTACAGAGACAAAGGGTAACATGACCTCGGCAATACACTCATGAACTTCGACTGCAGGCCAGGGCAGCGACCCCGGAGATCTGGTGCAGCCGGCCGGACACCTCTGCGCTGGCAGAGCAGCGGGCCACGCAGACAGCCCTACAGCAGGAGTGGTTTCAGCGCTCCACGCCTCTGCGCACGGCCATTGTGCGGCAGCAGGTCTTCTTCCCGGACAGGCGCCTCATCCAGTTTGACTGCGGGAAGCTGCAGGCAAGCTGCTGTCCTCCTCCGTCGTGCCCCACCCCTTGTTGGGACATCCACCTGGCTCTTGTAGTATCCCATGCTTGGCTCAGTGAGATGGTCTGCATGAGTGCTCATGCTATCTGCCCTCTCACATCCAGCTTCCTCTGCCTGTGACAAGCATTATCAATGAAAACAGGCTGAGCTAGCTGGCTTATGGGGCAGCCTGCAAGAGCCCCTGCAGAGAGTTTATCAAGCCAAGCACCACCTTTAAGGGAGCAAGTGTATTATATTTTGATCAGACAGGCACTCTGACGAGCTATCATATTGGCAGAAGCAGCGGTTTTGATTTAGAGAGTCAAATTCAAAGATGCATGACATGCAGGAGCTGGCTATACTTCTGAGAAAGCTGAAGTCTGGAGGCCACAAGGCCCTTATCTTCACCCAAATGGCTCGCATGCTGGACGTCCTTGAGGTACGCTAGTCCAAACACTCTCCTCGCCTTGTCCTAGGGACTCGCCCTGCCATTGCAGTCTGGTGCCAGCATGCTAAGGAATGATACCCACTTCATCACTGTCACTTTCTAGCAAATGCTGCAATAGAGGCCTGTTATTGCTGTTCACAGACTGCTCGCACCACACAATGGCAAGAAATGCGATGGCCTAAGCTGTCATGCTGCATCATGTGCTGCGCTCACATGCAGGTGTTCCTGAACCTGCACGGCTACACCTACGTGCGCCTGGACGGCACCACCAAGCCGGAGCAGCGCCAGATCCTGATGCAGCGCTACAACACCAACCCCAAGCTCTTCATCTTCATCCTGTCCACGCGCAGCGGCGGCGTCGGCATGAACCTCACCGGCGCCGACACCGTCATCTTCTACGACTCCGACTGGAACCCCGCCATGGATGCCCAGGTCAGCATCGTACCTGGAGCACCATTATGAGAGGCAGCCAGTGTCTTAAAATAGATGACTTGTACTTGATGTCGTTTCAGTGGATGCTCGAGTTAGCATCTCACCTTGAGCAACAGCTTTGACCAACCTGTTGAGCAGCTCCTGTAATCAATGCAGTAGACACAGAGCCCAGGATGCAGAGCATCCTAATCAGTGAAGGAATATGACGGCCTGGGGCAATGACTGCACCATGGGGGGTCATGCGCGCACGCGGGCGTGTGCCATACTGCTCAAGCTCGCTCCAGCGCCGGTTGGTGATGGCTGGACAGATGTCTTGATGAGCCCTTCAGCCTCTGTGCACAAGGATGTGTTTCCCTGGATGGCGGCAGCATGCGTACTGAGCATCGTGCAATGCTGCGTGCTGCAGGCCCAGGACAGGTGCCACAGGATCGGGCAGACGCGGGAGGTGCACATCTACCGCCTGGTGTCGGAGAGCACCATCGAGGAGAACATCCTGCACAAGAGCGACCAGAAGCGCCAGCTGGACCACCTGGCCATCCAGTCTGGCGGCTTCAACACCGACTTCCTCCAGAAGTTCAACCCCAGAGAGCTGCTGGGTATCCAGGGTGAGACACATACAATGCCGGAATGACCTATGTCTCACACCCTGCCCCCCTGCCGCCAGCACTGAGGTCATGAAACATGCACAAGGGCCTGTCTGCTGGAGATGCATTTACCTTCTAGTTAGTCAGAGCTATGCTGATGGCGGACCTGCAGTGCGTCAGGCTTGCACCTGACCTTAGTCCAATCACTGTCACTGCATTGAGGTGTGTTTTATTGTCCGCAGCAGCGGCAGCATCAGCGGGCGCGTCCACATCGGCCGGGGGCCTGTCTGCAGAGGAGATGCAGGCGGCCATGCAGAGCGTGGAGGATGAGACTGATCAGGCAGCGGCTCAGGCTCTCCAGCAGGAGACGGAGGCCGAGCTGGCAGAGTTCAATGCGGATCCTGCCCCCAAGCCCCTGGACCATGAGGGCGAGGAGGATGACAATGATGCTGAAGATACTAGGTGTGCAGTTCTGAACTTTACTTCCGGTAACAAGAGCCTGCGTGGAACTAAAGACATCTGCAGTGCCATTCTACCCGAAGGCCTTACTGCAGTGACTCGTTGCTGCTGTGCGACTTACACCAACATACCCCTGGATCGCTCCACAGGGCACGTTAAGAGCAATGCTTCTCAATTTGCCTTATGCACAAGGCAGCTAGGCTTTCATCACGTGCAATATTGCAGCGTGAGCTGGTGCCGTGCTCTGATTGCCAGTGCGGCAGAACGGCACTCTTTGTTACAGACTTTCCATCTGCCAATTAGACATGACGAGCGTGAGGTAAAGTGCATCCTGTGCAGGGATCCTGAGGCGTCTGGAGCGCTGGAGATACCTTCTCTGTCAGTGCCAGCCAGCCAGCCCAGCACAGAGCTGCCCCTGGTGAAGGCTGAGGAGGAGGATGCTGACACCATGGATGACGTGGCAGCCCTGGCAGGGCATGGCAAGAGCCAGGATGCTCTGGCCACGCTAGAGAGCGCTCTAAGGCCTGTTGAGCGCTACGCTGTCCACTTCTTAGAGGAGGTGTGCCTCATGCTGCCGCGGCACCTTTCCTGTATGAGCCTTTAGATGCATGGAAGGCATCGTGCAGCATGCGCAGCTGTGCTTGCCTCAGGGGAGCGCTAAGGACATTACGCCAGAACAGGCTCCATAGGTACATGCAAGAAGGCACCAAATGCCTGCATGCGGAGCAGCGTAATCGATGTCTCTCCAAGCTTTATCACAGTAAGTGAAGGTGTACCTCATGAGAGGACTGAGTATCGCTCTGCTCATTTGCAGCAAGCTGCAATCAATGTGGAGGTGGAGGCAGCCGCCGCAGCTGTGGAGGCCGAGCTGGATGCCCAGGAGTGGAACATGCAGGAGATCGAGCGCATCCAGGAAGAGCAGGCAAGCCTTCCGCTCCAATCTCTTGGTCTTATCGTCACCTTAATTCTGTGTGGATATATTAGAGCAGACCGGATCTCGGGATCCTTGAGCAGAGTGTATGAGGAGAGTCTGATATGTCGACAATCGTAGTGACACACTTTGCTGCAGCAGCTCATCATCACGCCCTCTCAGAGAGAAGCGCCCACCAGACCACGAAGATCAAGGAGACATTATGGCTGCAGGAGGCTGAGATCGAGGAGGATGTGGAGGCGACGCGCGTGCTGGACTGGGACAAGGCTGCAGCTGACACGGCCTACCGAGCCAAGGTGGAGGAGGCCGAAGAGCGCCAGCGCCTCATCCTGGAGCAGCGCGCCCGAGAGGTTTGAGCTCTGAACCCTTGTGTTGCCAGAAGCACAGCTCCTGCCAGGATTGCACCTAGCTGTGCAGGCCTGTAAGACTACAAGATATTATGGCAGCCGCTGACCTCGGCATGGAAGCTCTCGTTTTGTGTCTGGGCAGACCCATTGTAAGATTTGTCAGGTAAGAGCTCCCAAGCGGGCATGTCCTTGGTGCAAACAGCTTGCAAATGCGTGCGGTCTGACCTTTCAGGTGTCTTGCACGACGTTTGCAAGCTCAGTGCAGCTCTGATATACGCGCTTGGCAGCCTTTTTCCACTCGGGCATACTTGGAATGCAGCAAGCAAGGACAAACGTTGCTTTAACATGCAGGAAGCTGCTTGGCTGGAGCAGCAGGAGGCGCTGCTGGCAATGCAGGCGGCCATGCCGGTGCAGCCCATCTACACCAGGGTGCCGGCCAAGAAGCTGCGGACGCCCGAGCTGGACGACGCCGAGTCGCAGCAGTACAGCCCCTACCCCCGCTTCAGCAGGTGCGCAACACAACTGCCACATGTGTCGAGATACCGCTACGCTCTGATGTCAGCTTAGTCTCACGTCTGTATGCCTTACTGAGAATATGCTACATGCGTTTTCTTTAGATTGTGGATAATAGTCTAATGTGTACCAGGCCAAAAGATGCCCAATTGAGAAGGGCCTCTGTGGTGCTGCAGGAAGCGTGCAAGGACAGCGAGGGGGCGCATGGTGGTGCGGCCGAGGTGGCCCGGTGAAGAAACAACCCCCAGCGCCAGCCATGATGACAGCGACGCATACTCCTCGGCTGATGAGGCCTCTCCCTGGACAGGTAGGCTCCTAATTTGCCTACTGTCTGCAATGCACTTGACCAGTATCACTACTGCCCCTACCTCAGTTGCAGGGCGATCACTGTGTGTTAAGCTCATTGAAGTTGTGGGGAAGCCTGGTGAAAGGATGCTCAGAGGAGAGCTGGCACCTTTTGTTGCAAATGAGAGGGCAAGATGCAGCACTGCATGCCTTCTATGGTAGGATACATGGTCACCCTCATTGTGCCGTCAGTGTCTGCCTGAAGGTAGTGCTGCTCTCATTGCAGGTGGGAGGGCAAAGAGGCATCACACAATGCTGTCTCCGCAGAGCGCTCGGCAGCGCAGCAGGCTGGCGGACAACAGCCCCGGCGGCACGCTCATCAAGCAGGAGATGTCTGACAGCTACACTCCAGGTAAAGTCAGCCCTCTGACGTAGCGAGGTGGGCATGGCCTCGTTTGCAGAATGCTTGTGAGGCAAGACCCTGCTGCTTTGGCTCACATCCCCCTTTGAGCCATGTATGTTGCAGCTGAATGCTATTGCTCGAGGGGAATGCTGTCAGAGTCAGCCTCAATGTGACTTTTGTTCAGATCGCATGTGTCATGACGCAGGGCAGCCAGGGCTCATTGGGAGTGCAGACATCCCCAAGCCCTACAACACCGCCCGGCTGTACCCGCAGATTGGGCAGCTGCGGACGCCTGCGCATGTGTGGCTCCCCTGGGATGTCCTGGAAGATGTGGTACGTGTCTCTCAGGGCTTCCCGTCTGAGCATGTTTGTAACAATATACAACACCATTGCACAGTGATGAAGCTCTGTACCCCTAAGGTTGGAATAGATCATCGAGAGAGGTAGCTGTCTTAGAAAAAGAATTTCTCTTTGCCGCTGACCCCCTTTTCACCGTTTACAATACATACACCCCTGGCCCTAGAGAACGCATGATACCATTGCCTTGTGCTGCAGGTGCTGGCCACAATGGTGGAGGACTGCCAGGCGCCGCAGGTTGCTCCTGCCGCAAAGAGTGTGCCAGCAGCAGTGTGGCAGCTCATTTCTGATGCACTCTCTGCTGGAGCGGCAACACTCTCCACAACAGCAGCCGCCGCTGCCAGCCAGCCTGTATGCTGCCCTCTCTCCTCTGGCCCAGCTGATTCCCTGCTGCCTCTGTGTGTATCACCCTCAGATATGGCATCAAGAGGACCAGAATTGTGTTGCTGCTTGGCACCCGGGTGCTGATGTTCAGGGTGCACCAAGCATGAACTGAAGAACTACATCGGCACTGGTATTGCGTGGCTCTGTCATGCTCAGTGTAAGTTGAAGGTGAACTTGCACACTGATGCTTGCGATGCAGGCTCTCAGGACGCTGTGCGTGGTGCAGATGAAATTGCGGTCTGCGCAGCAGTGCCGTGACCGCTATGAAATGCTGCTGGCGGCTTTCCAGGACAGCCGCGCCCAGCTGCCCAAGACAGCGCCACCTGGCGCCTTGCTGGCAGGGCAAGCACAGGCAGCTTCCTTGGCGCCACGGCTACCGTCGGCGTCCCTGTCACCAGCAGCAGGGTCAGCAGCAGGCAGCGCCAGTACAGGTCTTTCAGGGCCTGCTGCTCCAGCACAGCATGCTCCGGCACAGCATCAGGTGGCGGGAGCCGCACAAGGCACACAGCCTGGCTCGATGGCTCAGCGCAGCGCTGAGCCAGCGCCTTCCAGCGCAGCGCAGCAAGCCCAGCAGCAGCAGCACGGGTTGGCCCTTCCTCACTCGGGGACAGCGCTGCCACATACTGGTGCAGTCCCTGGACAGGGCACCATGCAGGCTGTCGAGAATCTCGGTGCTGCATGGAGCCTGTCCTCAGAGCTTCAGACGCTGAGGGAGCACTTGGCATGGCTTGCCAGCAGCAACATTGTCTGCAGCATAGCGGTGAGCCCCCGTGCAGTATCTCATAAGTGGCGCAGCTCTTTGGATAGCCCAAAGGTCCACCTCTGCCCTATTTCATGCAAGCTGCATTATGCGTCATAATCTTTGTGGCGCTGAGTCACACTGTCTCATTGTGCAGGGTATCAATGTAGTGACAGCAGCAGTCATGGGAGGGCAGATGCCTGGTGACGCCGCGCAGCTCTCTGAGGTCCTGGCCGAGCTGCAGAGCCTGCCCAGGAACGGGCAGCTCAGGGCTCCGGGCACCGTGGGACCCAAGCCGCTGCATAGAAGCAGCGCGGGCACCCCCGTGCAAGCACAGCCCCTACAGGTGGGCAGAATGTGAAATCCAAACAAAGCTCTTGTCCTTGCATATCTGTATCCGTTGTACTGCTGACCAGCATCCCTCAAGATCTGTCTTGCAGCCCTCATGGTGTGGTCAACGGCCTGATGCTGAACATTGTGATATTTTAGAGACTTAGAGCTGCTGCGCACTGCAGGTGGCTCAAGCTGATGCGGCAGCAGTGAGGTCTGCAGTTGTCCTGGCGGCTGGGGCGCCGTCCAGAGGCATCATCCGCCACCTGGACGCTGTTGTCAGCGCTGTCAGAACAGGCGGCGTCCAGGTGCCCATTCCCATTGCTTCCATAGACTGGTGATGCTTGTACAGCCATAGCCACATTAGCTAGTGCAGGTGCATAGACATACCCTGAGTGTAGAGTAGTGGCATGATGGTGCTTGATGGCAATACTGCAGCAACAGCTGGCATAGGATAGCAAGAGCTCCAGAATTGCCATCATGCAACTTACATCACTACTCCAATCAGATAAGTAACATGCTGACATGCCAGCGTAGACAAGGCTCAGGCTGGTCATTCCTGTTTGTAGGCTGGGAATGCAGCACTGAGGCAGCTGCTGCAATTGCCAAGGCACCCTCCAATAGCCGCTGCTTCTGGCCCACAGCAGGCGCAGCAATTCCGGCCGCCGCAGACGCAGCAGGTGCTATCTCATGAAGCACTTTAATCAAGCTGCAGAGAGTTTGCCTTGAATGTGTGATGGGTTAAGTCTGCATTGTGGACAAGGAAGGCCCGCCTAAAATTTGCTGAAGGTCCTGTAGGGCTCTTGAACCCTTTCTGCTTGGCACATTGGATTGATGCGCTCGCCAGCAGCTGCTGATCACATGTTCACCTGCTGCAGATGGGCTTGGCGCAGCAGCAGCCTCTGCCTGCCTCAGCGCCAGGTCCTCACAGCGCCCTGCGCCCGGTGAGAGGCCCAATGCCGGGTCAGGCCTTCAATGCGCCAGGGCAAAATATTCGAGCTCCTTACCCTGGGCAGCAGTTTGCGCAGCAGCCCTACGCGCAGGGCCTTCAGCAGCAAATAGCGCGCCCTGGAATGGCTGGAGTTTCAGCACCCCTGCCCATGGTAATGCTCTTCCCACTATGGTTGTACTGTTATGAGATGCCTCTGCAGGGTGATCCATGTGGCAGGACCAGCAAATGCCGAGGTACAGCATCCACAGCATGGCTGTGTGCATGGTTAGAGGCGTACATTAGGTCAAAAATGTTCATGAGGTCAGATGGTAATAGGAACTTGCCGGTGCAGAGGCCGGGCGCATTCCAGCAGCAGTATCAGGGCTCTCAGGCGCCTGGACAGGCAACAAATTCACACATGCTGAGGCCCCAGTTGCCGCAGCAACCAGGTAACATGTCCTTGCAGTTGACACACCAGCTTTTGCATTGTCACCTTGTGTTCACCGTGGACACACTGCGATCTGCTGAAGCTCATTCAGTCCAAGCGCTACCTCAGAGTGGATTCAGAGATGAGACTGCCCATTTGTGCAGGATCAGCGCCTGCAGGAAGACCCGCCTTTCCTGGACAGCAGCCTTTGCCAGCCTATCTGCGGCCAGCTCTCATGCAGCAAATGCAGCAGGTCCGCCTGACCCCAATTCTGGGCTCAGTCCTGGCTTCTACTTTGTTGCATCTCCTTGTCAAGATGTCAAAGTGAGCTGACTCGGCCCTTCCGTAACCCTGCCTATATGCAGGTAGTGGGACAGATGCAGAGACCAGTAGGGGGAGCACAAGGGGGACAGCAGCCAGGTGTAAACTTGATACCAGGGCTGCAGGCTCTTCTGGAGCAGCATGCCTCTAGTGCGCAGTATGCAGGTAAATATTTCCACGCAAGTGAGTAATCTAGAACAGCAGAATGCTTGAAGAGATGCAGGGGCTGGTGTGAACTCTTAGAGCCCTCTGCAGGTCAGTCCACCACTTCAAAGAGTCAGCAGCACAACCTGGCGCTCCTGCATAGCCTGCTCTCCCAGGCGCAGTCTGCTGGCATGCCGGCCGCAGCAAGCACACCTGGGATGTTCAGTGCCGGGCAGCCTGGGCAGCCGCAGCTGCCCGCCTTGGGCATGAGACCACCAGGGCAGCCACAGTGGCCAGTAGCTGGCGCTGCGCGACCTGGGCAGATGCAGGTGCCCATGCAGGGCATGGGCCAGCCCAGCCAGCATGGGCGGCCCAGCCTGCCCATGAACAGCTCAGGCGGGGCCTTCTCACATGTGCAGCCTGGTCTGCCCTCAGCGGCTAGGCCAGGCATGGGTGCAGCAGTCCAGGCTGCTCCTGCGCAGGTTACAGGTGTGCAGAATCCGCAGCGGCCCCAGCACCCTGGACAGGCGTCAGGGCTTGCAACAAGTAGGGCACCGCAAAGCTCAGAACAGTGAGCACAAGAGGCCTAGTCGAGTTGGCAGCTTATCTTTGAAGCAAGTGGCTTGAAGGGCGTTCATGTATACACAGAGCAGTGCTGCTCATCAAGGGCAGCTAGGTTGCAACTGGAGTGCCACTTGGAGTGCTCCAATTGGAGTGCTCACAATCTGGCACAGCACGCAGGTGATGCTGCCCTGTTGCAAAATGTTTTGTGCCCTAAAGCTGTGAGGTACAGCAGTGAGGACAAGGAATGAGAGGGAAGTGTGACTGAGAACTGTAAGAATTTTGTTGGGCCATCAATACACAGCAAAAAAGAGCCTGCACATGGCCAGTGCAGGACGGCTGCAATGTCGTGCAAATCATACGAGTGTACTCACACCTGCATGTGCCCTGCACTTCCCTATCATCTGCTCTCTTAAACACCTTTCAGGTGCATCATTATAGCGGCAGTGGATGCAGAGAATGAAAAGATCTCACACTTCTGCAAGGATGTGCTGTGGCATCGCATCAAGCAGTCCCATGCACCCTGTTTTGAGTGCTTGCACCATGTCTATAAGGCTCTCTGCTCGCCTGCGGGTCCTTGCATGCACAGCTAGCATTCTTGTTACTGTCTCCTCACTGAGCCCATCAATGCTCAATTGCACATTGACTGCCTTCCCTATCTTGTCTTTTCTTTGCACCATGCCTTGCTTGGCCTGGGCAAAATGGGCTTTTCCATTATGCTGCACATTACCGTCTATCTTCATGCTTCTGGTTGGCTGGCTTGCAGGTGAGGAGGCTGCGCTGAGCTGGTGAGAAGCAAGGCTGCCTTGTAAGGCTGGGATCGTATCAGGCTCATCAGACTCGGAGTCTGGCGCCTGGTCAGGCTCCGCAGCTTTACTGCGCATGCGCTGACTTGCGTTGTCTGCCCAGACATATGTCACCTTCTTGGTGTCCTCAGAAAGGTGGAATGCCTACGGTAACACTCATCAGTCAGCCTGCAGGCAGCCCAGTATTTTACCCTTGAGTCAGGCGGTCGAGCAGTTGACTCATGATGCCATGCGCGCAGCTGAAAAACCTCCTGCAGATATTCCTGACATCATATCGCCCTTACAGACACTGCTGAGGTTGCTCACCTGAGGCGTTGTGAGGCGCTTATGCATTGCAGCTTTTGCAGCAGCCAAGTGTGCATCCCACTTGGCATGCAGCTCTCTGAAGTTGGGCACGCTCCCCGCTGGCCTGAGCTGCTGCTGGGCAGAGGGGCGCTGCACATAAACAATCCTTTCTGCCTCACGCTCGGCGACACGACCTGCCAAAGACCTGCGCTGCTGAGCTGCCCTTTGGGCATGTCTTGCGGGTTGTACCTTTTGGTGCTGATCTGAGTGTTGTGCTCTGTGAGATTGACCCTCTTTATTGTTCTGCTTGTGCGCATGACCGGCATGGCTGTCCGCCTGGCTGCTTTTCTCAGGGGGCTGAGCTGGTAGGTCATTGCCTTCTAGAAGACTTGGTGCACTTTGTGGCCTTCTCAAGTCCCAGAGCTGGGCTTTCACCTGCTGACTGGGCTTTTGCTGACCATGCACTTTCCTGCCGCAGGGAGCTTGCTTGCCATCAGTTCTGGCTGCTGTGGGATTTGATGAAGGAAGAGGGCTCTCCAGATCCGCCCTCCACCTGGGCAGCCTGCTCCAGGGTCCCCCGCCAGTGACTCGCTCTCCCGGCCACCATGGGATGTCTGCTGAGCCATGAGCGGGGGACCCTATGCTGGGCGTGTGTGGAGACTCTCCCGCTGAGGTGAGACCCTGCTGTGCTTGAGCAAGCTGAACCTTTCTCCTCCTGTGCTCTGCCGCCTCCTGCAAGCATTCTCGCTCGCGATACACCAGGCAGAGTCCAGATGTAGTTTCTTTCACAGCATCTCGGACAGTCATACACTGTAATCATAGGAGGTGTGTCTTGCCTTTTTTATGAAGCCTGGAACAGGCTTGGCCACGAATGGAGCTGGACTGGCACTGTCATTGAGGCGCATGTCCTGCAGGGGCTTTGAGGTGCCTTTATTGAGTCCGGCATGGGCAGTGCTGCTGTTCCTCCGCAGAGGGCTCCCAGCAGTGCTCCGTGCCGGTGCTCGCTTTGCCCAACCTGCCCGGCACGGGCTCCTTACAGCCTCCCATGTGCCTGCAGCGTGAGAGGCAAGGCTGCCCCTTCTGCTCTCCAGGTCCTGCTCCAGCTGAGCCAGCTGTGCAGTGCAATCTGCAATTGCCGCAACCAGCTTCCTGCCTCCAGGAGCCCTGTAGTAGCTCGTCCAGTCCACCTGCAGTGCATTCAAGTACACGTCTGGCAATCAACAGCTCAGTTATGAGTTCTTGTGTGTGCTTAGAAGAGCATGGCTGCGTGGTAAAGGACCCTGCATGCATCTTCAGCTAGCTAAGCAAGCAGACATGGTGAGGTCTAACTCCTAGCAGAACATGGCTGAATTGGGAAGAAGTAAGGTGTCAAGGTTTGATTAGTATGAGGCCAGACATGATCTGGCACACTCTTCATCTGGCAAGCCCCGTGAGTGCTGCTAGCATTGCGCAACCATCGCACATTATGCAGTGCTGGCTGTGTACAGTCTGGGCGAGTTGGGTGGTCTCTGTCACTGCTAGCAGCTGGGTCTTCCTCCGTCTTGGAAGGCCCAACCTCTGCGCCGCTGCACATGTGCGGTGCGCAGCTATCAAGATCACATGCGCAGCGGCCTGCTGGGTGCATGCTGCCATATCCTCTGGCGTTTGTCTCAGGAAGGCCAATCTTGTCCTGAGTGTGGCTTGCCAGGCAGCTGCTGCCTAGCTCCTGTATTTCCACGGAAGGTGCTTGCAACCGGCCAAATGCATGTTGACATTCATGTTCCGGTCTAGCTGTTCCTTTGAGGAAGTGTACGCAGTGCTGTAATGTGGCAGGTCATGAAGCCAAGCGCATGCTAGCACTATAGGCATAGGGATGAGGTGATATGTGTCTGCAATCCATACCTCTGCACTTTGATGCAGCGCCTCGACTCTTGACTCCAGCTCTGAAAGATGTTCTGAGAGGCCAGCATTGCCGGTGGACGTGGTGTCTCTCGCTATGCGTGCCTCCACTTGTGAGAGTAGCGCTGGATCTGGGTAATCTGAGGCTGTGCTCCTCTCTGCTGCTATTGCTGTCCTGGGCATGAGGTCCATAGCTGATTTTGTAGTGAATTGCGACTGCTGAGCAGGCCGATGGCTGCCGCTGCTTTGTGCATGTGGCTGTGGCCTGTGCCGCGCTGCCTTATCGAACCGCTTATCAAGTCTGCTGGAGTTGTAGAGTGGTATGCTGTCGAAGCTGCACGTGGATCACGTCAGATTACCTCAGGAGCTGCTGGCTGTCCATGCATGAGGCATAAGTAGATGCAATTGTGCTCGTTGTAAAACACACCGGTCGGTGATTGATCTATTGGGCAGACCTGAACAGCTGCTGCTTCACCGGAGTACCCTTCGGGTTGAGCTGCCTTTCACGCAAGAGAGCCTGCTGCTTCAACCAACCAAAGGCCTGCACTCTTTTTATTGAGCTAACTTCAAATGTGACGCAGGCATCAGGCTTGGCAAGTGCGCTTTCGTTTCGACCTTCAGCAGGACTATTGTCCCATTCTTCGTTGTCTCTCTCTGCGCAAATGCTCATTTGTCACCCTGTCATGCATGGACCCTCAAATCCATCGTCTTCGTCCAGTGCGCCTGTGATGGCCCCTACTGTGGAACAGTGTAGGTACGAGACATTTTATCACTCAGGGAGATCCAACGGAAGCCTGTTGTCTCCCAGAAGCCCGTAGGCAGACGTGTGGGCAGGCGTTTCATATCTGCCGTCCACCAAAGCAGATGAGCAGTAGCTTTTGACCCTGCTCACATGAAGGTCACATCTCTCATCGACGATGTTCATGATGAAGTGGTTGTGATGTGCAACAATAGTGTTCAAGGAAGGCAATAGTTGAATGCATGGCTCCGCAATTACCTGCCACAGCTCAAGAGATGCACCATGTTGTGTGCTAGGCCAGTGAAGTCCAATGGACTGATATGTGTGACCCTCTGCTTGTGCTTAATGAGCTTTTGAACCACAAGTCCCAAGCGTAAGATCATCCAGCAAATTGACGCAGGGAGTACTACAAGACTGCTTACAAGCTCCATTCTTCTGGGAAGCAGTTGCCTACTTGTACCCGTACTGCAAGTATCCGTCCATGCTGAGACATATCAGGGCGATACGCTTGGGAATTGCACTGTCAGGAGGTCATGGCAGTCATGCAGGGCTCTTAAATACTGTTCACCTCTCCCTGCTGTGCGGAAGACAATAAAGCATACCATTGCGTGCCATCCCAGGGCGTGTCCCAAAAGGTGGCCAAGAATAGATAAAAAATCTCAGTACTGTCCCTCCTTCCAGTGCTGTGGTGGGATCTAGACAGCTCTTGGCATCATTTGATGCGCCTTGACAAGCGTCCGCACTCTACTTGCCGCCGGTGTTTGCTGGGGGGCATGGGTTGGGCGCACTGTCTGTGTTGGATGGCAGGCCGCAGGCCAGGACACCTGCACGTGGGGGCTGCTCAGTGGGTCTTACATGAGCATACATCATAGCTATCTCGCTCTGCAGCGCTCATAAAAAGACTACCTTCACAGTCCCGCACTCACGTATGCAGCTCCAGCGATGGACTTCTCCAAGACTTGGTGCACTACTGAAGCAGTCTCCCGCATCAGCAGAGGCATGGCTAGGTGCTCTTGCGCCATCAGAGGAAGACAGGTTGAGGACCTACCGGCACGGCCGAGGGTGAAGAAGCCTGAGGGTTGGATGCCCAAGCCCTGGGCCAAGGCCTCCACATTGGCATCGCAGCGGCACCCCTGCGCAAGGGACACACTAGTAGTGTCAAGGACTGTCCGTACTTGTGCTTCAGACCGTTGGTGACCAGACCAGCTTTCTCGTACTTGCAACACATTCAACAAGGAAAACCCATAGCTGCCTGGGACCACAAAGCGCAAGCTGCCTATGCCACAGGCCCAAGAGGTGGTTGCTTCACCAGATCATGCCACCGACTCTGCAAGGACGAAGGCATCTGCTGATGAGGGCACAGAAAATACTGCGTTCTGCTCAGAGAGGACAAGGGGAAGGGGCGTACGTTGGAGAGAACCTTCTGGATGTCACCACAGCACCTGCAAGCAGGAAGCAGGTCATGCGTGAAACAGCTTTAGCAGCTCCAGAGACTTGCAGCATGACTGCTTTGGTAGTGACCCCATGTCAGCAGCCTGAGCTATTAGGAACCGCCTGTCTGGGCATAGTGTAAGCCCGCTGTGTTCAGGTGAAGACCTTGACCAGTACTTCAGTATCCTTGCATAGATGACACATTGCGCTATCCACCGCGCAAGTCCATACAAATGGACTGAGTGAGCCCAAAACATCCCGACAATTACACAGGGCTGGCGCAGGCAGTGCTATTGCAAATACCTGACACTTAGTTTGGTAAGGAGCAACTGGGCAGTTTCGGTAATCGCAGCAGCAAGACGAGGGGGTGCTTACGTAGGAGAGGGCTTGTTGTTGCCAATGGCAGCCATCAGCTGAGCGTCACTGGCTCCGTTCAGGTTCATTGAGGACTGCACGGTCCCCAGGAACTGAGCGCAGTCGGTGGCCAGGCCCTGAGCATACGTCTGGCACTGAGCTGCACGGACACACAACTCCCTTACTCGCTAACACACCTCCTTTCATGTAGAGCCACTGCTGCACACGTCAAACTCCCTTTGCAACTTGCAAGCATCCTCCCTGTGCGGTGACGTCCCAGCTTGAGCACCCAGTGATGGGCTGTTTCCTGCTCCTGCAACTTATATCTGACAACAAGTCATATAAGGTAGAGCAAACAGGTCAGCCATGTCAACCTTATTGTCATGCTGGCTTTGTGACAGAAATCCAGGTGCAAAAGGTGAGGCAAGTCTGCCTCACAGGACTCTGTCTGATGCCCTACTTGGATGAAAGCTCGACCAATACCAAGTTGACACCGGCAAGCAATGACGGCCTAGTTCCCAGGACATCAAGAGACGCCTTCCTTGACGACATCATGAGCTGTGGAGACGCCTTGTGATGTCTCATGGTATGCAGCGTGATATACTGGTCGGGCTGGGGTGGCGGCCCAAGATGACATTGACGGTCAGGACAAATCCAAAGCACTGGAAGATCGTTCCGGCGGGTGCGCCGTGCCGCTTGTCTCATCTTTAGCTCACAGTACTGGCTAGTAAGCAGGATGCTTACGGTTCTGCAGGAGGTGGCGGTTGGGAAGGCCCAGCGCAGATGGTACAGCCGCACAGGCTATCAAAGCCACGAAAGCCAGAGCAACGAGTGAGGACTGCATGGCGATTGCTGGTGGATCGCGTTGAGCTGCGGTGCTGGGGGATTCGGGGATAGTTCGCTGGGCGTGTGAGGAGATTAATATCCCAGCACCCGTCGAGACATAGTCCTGTCACTTGATCATTCCCAGGCAACCCTTTCTGGCGATGCCAGGCTCGTACTCTGACACTTGGCTTCCATGTCCAAGGTTTCCTGTCCAAGGAGAGGTTGCCACATCTGGCACCCGTGATGTAACTCATTTCAAAATGGATCCTATTGCTAGGGGAGATGTTTTCTGAGCTTCGTGCATATAGAAAAGCGAGGGAACACTCCAGACTATCTAGAGAGAAGCGGACGACGAGGGTGAGCCCCTCAGTCCCTAGTCATGTAACACCTGCATCATGCAAGCCGCTTTCCCGCATGGCCCGGTTGTCTCACCTGACTTATATACCAGAAGATTCCTCAATAGGACATAGTTCTGCCCTTTCCGGTCATCGGTCAACAGCAGGCAGCTCTTTCTACATTGGCGGGTGCATCAGGACAGCCTCTGGGTTGGGCATTAGATGGCTGCAAACTTCTCTGTCACCAGTGCTATTCACTTCTCTGTGGTCCCCGCCCTCACTGTGACCTTGATTTAGCTAGTCGCGCGTGTCTTACAAGTCTGGGTATCTGACCGAAACTGTTTAGCTCACTTTGCGAAGCAGACTCGAACTCTATAAAGAGTGAGCATCCTGTCCTTGCAGCTGGACTACAACGCCATTCATGGGCTTAAGTCTCCAGAACAAGCCGGTCGACCTCAGGGAGTATACACTGTCAGCCTACAAGGAGGGCGCAGCATGGCTCAGAGACTATGTCACAGCCATCAAGAATGGCCAACTCCATCCCTACACCAAGCTGGAGCGTAAGGCCAGAGAGGCTACGCGCAACGAGCCCTGGTGAGCATTAGCTTGAAGCTCTGCCATGACCGGTAGCCTTTTGAACACCTGGCATTGAGCATGTTTCATGTCACTCCTCTGTGGCTAGTGCACGGATACTGGTGCAACTACTGTGCGTCAGGGTACTGGACGAGATATGTGATGTTGCAGGGGTCCCACCGGAACTGTCCTGAATGAGCTGGCGCAAGCATGCTGCGAGCCAAGCGACTGCCAGATAGTCTTTGTGAGTCCACCCTCTTCCTGCAGGCCAAATGCAGATTCACCAGACTCTGCCACTCCTATATAGCAGACCTGCTGATGAGGCCTGCCACATTCGCATATGCTCTGTCTGAGCGCACAGGTGCCCTTCATCAGGCCCCGCCAGTACGGCCATAGATGGAAGGACACCACTGCATGCTGTCACAGCACACACGGTCCTGCCCCTTCTGATCTGACATGAGGTGCAGCTCTGATGTGCAGCTGATGCCGGTGTTAATGTACATGCAGGCGGTCATACAGCTGCGCCTTGGCTACCCACCGGTGAAATGGCGCAACGTGTACAAGGCGCTGACGCTGCTGGAGTTCCTGCTGAAGAGGGGCCCTGAGAACTGCGTGCGCATCGCCAAGCAGGATCTCCTGTACCGCCTACAGGACCTGGAGGGCTTTCAATTCGTGGCCCCTGACGGCAAGGACCTGGGCGCAAATGTCAGGCTAAGGTAATTGCTTCAATTTACGTTCTCTGCAGACTTTGTCAGAATTGGCCGATGCTTTGGCACAGCTTTGTTGGTCCAGCTTGTTTGCAATGCCCTGGCAGGAATAGCGAAGTTTTACCTGCCAGGGAAACCTGCCAAAGCAATCAGACAGAGGGATCACAGAAGCTGCGTCAAAACCTCTGTAACCTGCCAAGATGCTTGCCCCGAGGAAAGAGACAGGGCAATATCACAGCCATCCACTCTGGAGGCGGTCAATTTGTTCATTATCCTGTCATAGGCCTATGCAGAAAGTTCCTGCATGCTCTGAACAGGGCACAGGCGGTGCATGCGCTGGCAAAGGACGAGCGGCGGCTGAAGGAGGAGCGGGAGAGCTTCAGGAGCAGGCGCCAGGAGTACTCGGGCTTCTCGCGCGGCGACATGCTCAGCGGGCAGGGCTCCGCTGCCGCAGGGAGCGCCTCGCTGCGCAGATCGATGCGGCCATCCACGGTACTGTAAAAGGCATCAAGCAGGATCTCTGAAGCAAGACTAAAAGCCTTCATGCAGCCAAGGGGGTTAAAAGCTTCCATGGCTGGCTGCCTCAAAGCATTCATTGAATTACCAAACCCTTCATAGTTGCTCACAAGGTGCAGCGCAGCAGTCATGAGGGGTTATGAGATGTGAGCTCAGGGTGTCAGGGGCTGCGCAGAGGTCGGATGGGGGCGGGGACTCAAGCAGCTACAGCAACTACACGGCCCCTAGCGCAGCTGCTGGCGAGGCCACACCGCAGAGCAAGCTGCAGTCCTCCTCAAGGTGCTTGCCACCTGCAACCAGCAGCTCTATAATAAAATGCAACTGTGCAGCTGTTGTGCCCTGCCCGCAACATGGACTACACAGACATTCACATATAGAACATCTAGCACTTAGCGGTGAAGGCCTTTCAGTATCTCAGATCAGTGCACAAATCCTCATGGCCAGAACTGGTCTCTGCTTTTTGACACCACTGCTTACTGCAGGCAGAATAGGGCAGATAGAGGGGGCATGAAGAGGAACATCAGTATGATATGAAGCCCGAAGCAGTGTCCATGGAACAACGTGTGTGAGTGTGGGCAGGGGCGCGGGCGAGATGAAGGGCGTGAGCATGGAGGACAACAAGAAGCAGCTGGCGGCTCTGAAGCAGCTGCTGGAGCGCCCGGAGAACCGCGCCTGCGCCGACTGCTCGGGCGGGGGCGCCGCCTCGCGCGCCAGCTGGGCCTCCATCAACACCGGCGTTTTCATCTGCATGCGCTGCGCAGGTCCGTCCTCCCCTGTATCCGCACGCTCCCACGTGGTGTTTGGAAGTTTGCTGGTGAATACATCTCCCTGCTATTGGAGATGGTGTGCTATCTTAAACACCGTCCTGATCTCAGAACGGCACCATGCCATAATGCGTGCAGAGCACCTGGCAGCCCTTAGGAGATGCTGGATCCATATTCAAGAGCTTGGATATACGCTCATAGATGTGGGTTCTCTGTTTCTAGTTGCCAAGTGTCTTGCACGGTGTTGAACTCATCATCTGCCATGTTTGAGAGTTCTTCCCAAGGCAGAGCTCCTGCAGAGCTAGCAATACAATTCTGCATCTACCTTTTCTCATAACTTTCAGTTGTGTGGCAGAAGCGGGTATTGAGATAGTGGTGCCTGCACGCGCAGGGATACACAGAGGCCTGGGCGTGCACATCTCCAAGGTGCGCTCCTGCACGCTGGACACCTGGCTGCCGGAGCAGGTGCAGTTCATGGCGCGCACCGGCAACGCGGCCGCCAACGCGCACTTCGAGGCCCGCCTGGACCCCTCCCAGAAGCCCTCCTACTACTCCCCCGAGCTGGAGGCCTTCATCCGCAGAAAGGTGAACACGATGGCATAGGCACCGCCCCGACACAGGGACAGAGTTGCAGTATGCAAGTCCTAGGAGCTTGAGACCACTGCAGCATGAAGACAGGCTGACCATTCTGCCTTTCGAGATGGTTCTCATGCAAGTAGAAGATGGCATAGGTGACAGGAGGAGTGCAGGCTGTGAGCTACAAAATGGCGCAGGCAGCATTCCAAGACAGTGTGGGCTCTGAGTAAAGCAGCTGTGTTGTGCAGTACAATGGAGAGTATGCGAAGGAGGGCGAGGAGTGGCCGCCTGCTGAGGCCTTCAGCGATGCGCCAGAAGAGGACCACACGTCCACTGCTCTCTCGCAGCAGGCACAGAGCAGCTCACGCTCATCGCTCAGTCGCCCACCTGGCTTTGTCAGGCAGACCCAGTCTGTTCAAGAGGTAAGCATCAGCCCACTATGGCCCCATCTAGACCTGTGTCTTGCGCCCTCCGGCCTATAGAGCCGTGGGCTGTCATCAGGACCCAGGCTGCTATACACAAAGTGTATTCACTGGTGTATGTGCACACAATCAGGAGGCACATGTCAGTCACATGGCAGCTCTACGGAACGGGAACTGATTGAGTGCAGGACAAGGGCTTTGAGGAGAATGTCCTCCTCAGGACCAGGACATCAGCCTCCAATGCATCCCAAGGAAAGATGTGCCCACATGAAAGGGCAAATCCACCTCTGTAAGGGAGATGAATGTCCTGCAGGACGAGGGCTTTGGGGAGAGCGCCTTCACAGGGCCGGGGCTGCAGCGTGCGCCCAGCGCGCCCAATCTCATGGACTTCGGCGCAGACACGCCCACACCTCCCGGCTCTGCAGGCTCTGCTGGCCACCTTGAGTCCTCATCCGAGTCCATTCCCATCCGACAGCATACGCACCAAGGTACCAACATCGATGGGGCCCAATGCCTGGTGCATCACAAATCCTTGGATTGCGTCAATCAGTGATAGCCCATGTAGCACTCGACATGCAGCCGCGCATCCCTGCTTGTCACAGGCACCAAGGTGCTTTCATTCTCAATTCAATTCCACTTCATGTGCCACTCTTCATCAGCTGCAGAGATCCCAGAGGTCCTAGGCGCATCAGAACTCAAGGATCTTTGGTAGCCAATGAGAACATTGAGTTTGCTTGTGACTGGGATCTCTAGCATCTCTGCATGTCATATTGCCATGGCGCTCGTCTCCTCTGTGATACACAAATGGCAAAAGAGAATGCCCAATGCCTGCAGGTGTGGGCATGGATGAATTTGAGCAGTTGATGGCTGCCTCAGCACAGCCCGACCTCCTGGACGACCATGGAGTCATGTCCTCAGCGAGGGGGCACGAGGATGCAATGACGCCTGAGCCCGTCATGCACTCGCGGCAGATGAACGCTCTGGGCATCACGCCGCCGCGCTCACTGCTCAGCTCCTTCACTGCCGCTGCCAGATCAGGTGCGACGCTTGATTGGCATCATATCGCCAGACAACTTCTTCTGCCTGACACTCCATACCGCATGTCTTGAGTGTCTGCAGGACAGCCAGCATTGTTCTGGATGCAACAGCAGTATGGCCATAGTCCCATTGTCCCAGTGTTGACACAAGAAGTGTGCAATGAGCTCAGACCAACAAAGCTATCCGTGCAAATATGGCCTTAGGCTGCGCTGCATTCCATGCAGGCCAAGCCATGAGCGCAGCAGATGCGTCTGAGTTTGGGCCACCCACAGACTTCAGCGCCCCAGGCGGAAGCCATGCAGCCAGGAGTAGCGCAGGACTTTCCAGCGTACAGTCCCCAGGCACCACCTATGGCTTTAGGCCTGAGGCCGCTGCCCAGCCCGGAGCAGCTTCTGCATACCCAGGGCTGCATGAGATTGGCAGCCTGTCGAGTGCCTCTCAGCAGCCGCAAGCCACTTCAGCAGCGCCTCAGATGTCTTACAGAGCTCTGGAAGCAGGACAGGCTGGCCAGATGTCTGGGATGGGCAGGGCCTCATACGGGCCGAGGTCAGCGCGGGAGCTGTCGTTCGAGGGCGAGCCTGCGCCGCAGTGGGAGCTCTCCACCGCATGCGCCCCTCCACCCCCGGGCGCCATCTACTCGGCGGGATTCAGCGCCAACATGCAGAGCGTGCTGCAGCAGCATCTGCAGCCGCTCCCAAACCCCAGCTCAGCTATTGCGCCTCTGGCCAAGGCTGCTGGCAAGCCCTACCGCCCGCCTGGCATCCCGGGCGGCCCGCCAGATCAGGCTCTTGTGCCAACACGGCAGCAGCAGGCCTTCGCCCCAGCAGAGGATGCATGGTACGCACAGGCCGCACGCAACAGCCGTCCAAACGCTCAGCAGCCACTACAGAACAACAGGTGAGCCGATCACAGTCTGCACTTACCTTCATCTGAAAAGCCGTATGCTTCTTGAGACGTCAGAGAGGCATGCAGCAAGGTCACCAGGAACGTAATCTGGGTTCAGGCTCAAAGGATCGTGGACTGTCATGGAGTGCTGTGACTGAGCCAGCTCCGAACCAGTGTGACTCAAGCCATAAAGGCGCAGCGCTAAATACTGGACCTGCTGACAATGCAGGGCGCTGCCGAAGGTCCAGGGGCCAAGGAGGGGCAGCAGCGACCCCTCTGGGTATGTGATGGAGGACCTGCTGGCGCATGCCGTGGACAACATGCGCATCAAGAACGTGAGCAAGACGCAGCTTGCCAGGCGGGCCGAGCAGCCCAAGCCCTCTCTGCTGGTGAGCGCCTACTTGCAGTATATGCAGCTGTACATGGATCGTATCGGAAAGTTCCCAGGCGCCGACTGATGATGGTGGTAGTGTACTGGGTGACCTCTATATCGCTGCCTGTCCACAAATATGCAGGTGCATGTTTAGCGCAATGCTTGACGGTGTGGTATTGCCTGTGCAGGAGCAGAAGATGGGAGCTCGCATCAGTGTAGCGAAGGGGTGAGGCCAGAGCAGCAGAGCTGCGTGTGCACCTGCTGGAGTGTGGCACCAATCGGCCTATGAGCCAGTATGATGCATGCATGTCAGACTGCTTGTGATGTAAGGAAGTCTTCATTGGCAAGATCGCAACCCACAGTGCTGCTGTCTTCCTACTATAGAGGCATCTTAGAGAAGCTGATCGCCCGAGTGCGCGCCTTGAAGTGAGATCTGCATATAATCTGTGTTCCTGAACGAAAGCCTTACTGTAGCCTGACTGATGTTCCGGAACCCATGTCGGAAAGGACTTCGTTCGCTCTCGCCTGGCCATACCTCGGCACTATATCTCTACTGCCCTCTACGGAACAGTGTGAAAGGTAGTGCTTGTTGTCTGGAAGGGCGACACAACCTCAGCGCTGCTGTTTAGTTTGTACTGCACAGATGGCGTCTTCGAGCGAGGATGAGGAGTACAGCTCTCTGGCTGACGAGGTAGGGCTTGTAATCGACTGGAAAGATGTCCCACTCTTTTCCCCCCAGCCATACATACAAGCATCGGCCGTCCCCTCACAGATGTCCTACAGCAGGAAGGAGGCGGTGACCCTCACTCAGATAGATGCCACTCCGCTAAAGCACCCAAGCCGTCGCTTCTATCAATACTAATTAGCTGATCACAGAGCCCCGACGTGCAGGAGGCAGCTCTGGCTTTGGCTCCTGGTGTGACCTCAGCAGCAGGCAATTTCGACGGTGTAGATGAGGACGAGGACGAGGAGCTCTTGAGCCCAGCAGAGCGAAGAGCGAAGAGAATAGCGGAATCAGCAGCCAGGCCGCCGATCTACAACGCTGAAGCGATGCACGAAAAGCTTGAAGACATCAGCTGGCCCTCAGAGGTGCTGGCCCTCTCTTGCCTGAGATTCTGCAAAGGCGAACGGCTGAAATGGCGGTGGCTTTTATCTGTTCCTAGGGCTTTGCATGGGATTCCCAAAATTTCACAGCTTAAGTGCTGTCTCATACGATTGCAGGCTGCCTGGGATGAGAGCCTTGTCATAACTGGCGAGGACACAGCTCAGGTGGAAAATATTGATGACGACCTCAGCAGAGAGCTTGCTTTCTACAATCAGGTGTGCATGTTAGACACCAGCCCTCCCCTCTCCATGCAACCTCAACTTCAGAGAGGTTGATGTTAATTACATCCTGAAGTACCCTTGGTTGGCAGCTGGCATCCAGATGATGTTGCACTAGGTTGGGCAGGTTTCTTTGCCGTGATGACTTGGCCTTCTTATGAGCCCCGGAGCAGCTATCTGTAAGGCTGAGCAGTAGCCATGAAGCCAGGACTCAATGCAGGCACTGGAAGCAGCGAAGAGCGGGGTGCAGAAGCTGGAGAAGCAGGGCAAGAAGTGGCAGCGGCCTGTTGACTACTACGCGGAGATGGTGAAGAGCGATGAGCACATGGCACGCGTGAAGTCCCAGCTCATGCATGAGCAGACGCAGATAGCCGAGGCCCAGGAGAGGTGTGATACCCTCTGTAAAGCTCCCCCTTCCACCCTGCCTCTAGACCCGGGAAGCCCAGTAACAGAAGTTCTTCCCCAATCCGTGCCAAGTCTCACCATATCGTGGAAGGTGGACAGAGCAGGTACTTGCCAGAGACGCCTACGCTCGCATCTACCAAAGCAATCGTTGAATCTCCTGTCAACATCCACTTCGGCAGGCTAGCCAGCTCTGCACATATAGAGTGGGTTCAATAGGCAGCTGGACCGGAGAGCACTCTCATTCTCTGACTTAAATGATGCGCGCATGCAGGCGCAAGCAGCGGGAGCAGAAGCGCTACGCTAAGCAGGTGATGGCGGAGCGAGTGAAGGAGAAGGTGCAGGCCAAGAAGGCCGGGGTGGCCTCCATCACCAAGCTGCGCAAGCAGCGCCAGCGCGACGGCTTTGCGGGCGAGCTGGACATGGACGCTGAGCTGGCCGGGCCCGGGCAGCGGAAGCCCGCCATGGCGCCCGGACAGCGCATCCGTCCAGGTAGGCTAGGGTGCGCGAAGAATCATTGCGGGGCAGGTATTCCGGCAATGTGTGCCTACTGGCTGCGGCGTCCTCATGCTCAGCCGAACTGGGGCCAGCAGGGCATGTGGCGATGGACAGATTAGCTCAAAATGCTTCTAGCGGTGCTGGCTTAGCAATGTGTGGTGTGACAGGGGAGAGGACGGTTGGGAAGAAGAGGGAAGCCAAGAATGACAAGTACGGCTTTGGTGGGCGGAAGCGCCTGGGGAAGCAGAATGACGCCAGCAGCGCGGCTGACATGGACGGCTTCCGGCAGGGCAAATTCGATGACGGCTTTGGGGGCAGGTAAGATCATTCTGAAGACAGTCTCTCTGCATCCGAGCAGGGAGCCACCTAAATTGCCATCATGGCTTCTGTAGCTGGGAGGCACATGCTCTATTGTACAAGTGATGCACTGTCATTGTCATTACAATGCCTGCAATGCTGGTGTGAGATGATGTTGCACTGCACAGGGGAGGCCGGGGCGGAAGGGGCAGGTCGGGCAGGGGTGGAAGAGGAGGAAGGGGAGGTGGGTTTGGCAGAGGGGCTGGAAGGGGCGGGAGAAGCCCTGGCGGGGTCAGGGGAGGCGGTGTGAAGAAGGGTGGCCCTTCTAGGCCGGGCAAGGCAAGGAGAGATGCTGCTAGAAAGGGCCTCTGAGTCATAAATAGTTGTAGCACTTACTGATGGGGAATGAGGTGCAAAAGAGCAGAGCATCACGCAAGGGGCTGGTACAAGGCACTGCAGGAGAGGAAGAGAGAACAACTTGGAGAGACCTGTATAATCTGCATGCTTGTCACTATTTCTCAAATTATCACTTCCCAATTGCAGATGTTCAAGTACATTGCAATGGTGTCCAGTCGGGCGCCGCTTGAATACTTGTAAGCACCAATCAATGGTATCTGTCATGAGCACCATGTGCGACTGGTTTTGTCAGACACAAAAGGAAGACGTCATGTGTATTCAAAAAGCTGACTCACATTTCATCGCCACCTTGACTGTACAGAACGTTTGCATGCGTACGCTTCACACATGTCAACCCAAAGCTGCTGGCTCTCATTCCCACTCAATGGTGCCAGGCGGTTTGCTGGTGATGTCGTAGACCACCCGATTCACAGAGCGGACGCCGTTGCAGATGCGGCTGGACACTGTCTGCAGGAACTTGGGCTCAAAGGGGTACCAGTCAGCCGTCATTCCATCGCTGCTGGTCACCGCTCTCAGAGCCACCACGCTGCTGTGCGTGCGCTGATCCCCCTGCACACCCACGCTCCTGCAGGCATGCATCCCCCATGAGTCACTTAGAGACTTACACTTGCGTCAGCTGTCTCGAGTCTCAGTGTGCAGGTAAATGGGGCCCATCACATTCAGGCTCTAGGTTTCCTAGTGCAGTGCTCATGCATGGTCATTGAAAAATCATTGCACAAAGCACTGGTGTGTCTGGTCCACATGTGCGCGCCAAATATGGCTAGCATTGAGTGAAACTACATCTTTCCATTCAGACTTCCCTCACCAGCACTCTCATCCTCCTGATCAAGGTCATGTAACGGACAGACAAATTAGCTGCGCGGCTGCTGTATAATCCAACTGCATCATACAACGGCAGGGCAGCTGCTTCTACCCACCACACCTTCCAGAGGGGAAGATCAGACCGTGCTGGGTGAGCTTAGAAAGGGCACCTGACTGGGAGGAAGACAGCAAAGGCCTGCCAGATTTTGTCGTAGAGGCCGAAATCGCGGATCGTGTTGATGTAGATCTCATCTACTTGCCTCAGCACATCTAGAGCCTCGCCCTCTGTCACGTCCCCCAGTACCCTCACCGCCAACCCTGGGCCTGCAGCATTGCAGCACGTGCTCAAACCATCTCTCCCTAGGAGCTCACTCCACGAGGTGCCTGGTAAACCTGTTTTGCCTTAATTAGTCCTACCGGAAGGTTGAGCAAGGCTGAAGTCCTCTTCAAGGATTGCGTGAGCCCAAAGCTGACCTGCAGCCTGACTGTACCCAGACAGATGAGCACCCCAGAGTGGAGCAGGCTGAGTGCTAACCTGGGAAGGGATGCCGCGTGATGAATGTCTCTGGCACATTCAGCTCTGGCAGCCGCCCCAGTGCCCTCACCTCATCCTGAACAGGCATTCCTCTGCTGAGTCAAAAGGTATGATGTGGCTCGTGCCAGTACAGTGTTGATACTGCATGCACTTTTAAAGCAGGCGAGCAGGGGTGCTGACCTTGAAAAGCTCTCGCAGAGGCTCTATGAGTGTGAACTGCAGGTCCTTGGGCAGGCCTCCAACATTGTGGTGGGACTTGATCATGTGGCTGTGCTTCTGGTCCTTCCCAGGCGGAGGCATTGACTCTATTACATCCGGGTAGAGCGTCCCCTGCATATATAAGAGTGCTCTTGCTTGCGGGTATAGCA
Source organism: Coccomyxa viridis (assembly GCA_963930925.1). Classification (NCBI taxonomy): domain Eukaryota; kingdom Viridiplantae; phylum Chlorophyta; class Trebouxiophyceae; family Coccomyxaceae; genus Coccomyxa; species Coccomyxa viridis. The sequence continues at coordinate 2,983,569 of CAWVOJ010000013.1, read as the reverse complement.
TGGTTGCAAAGCACAGGACGTGTCAACAGGACGACTCCGGGGTATCAACAACGACTGCCTTTGTGCAGTGGATGAACAGCAGGATTATTTGCCACCCTCACGAGGTTGGTAACAAACAAGTCAGGCAGAGGCAAACATATTAGGCGGTTGCCTAAGCTCGCATAGATATGTGCAATTGTATGCAACCAGCGGAGCAGAGATGTTTGTACCTGTACGAGGAATCTGGGCTTCCTCTCAAAGCCCTTGGCAAAGTCATTGAACACCTCAATGAAGCCAGCCCCAATGGCTTTTCTCTTTGCTTCAGGATCCTTCAAGCCCTGCACAGCACCACAGCTCTCAACTGGATCATCGCAGAGAACCGGGAACATGTAACCTTGCCCCTCTCAGATAAGACGCAGTATGCCAGATGCATGTCCGCAAGGTGAAGGCAATGTGAGCAAATTCAGATATACAGTCCAACAATATAGATACAGATGATGATAAGCTCATGACAGGCTCAGCACATGGGGGTCTCCCAGCTGCCACGCATTAGGTAGTGTGCGGCCCATGAATGCGCAAGTCGGCAGCTGTCTCTGAGCGCTAATGGGACAGAAAGAAGATGGCGCTGACCTTCAAGCGTGCCAGCATGCGCTTCGAGTCATCTATCTTGGTGACTGGGAGGTGCAAGTGGTTCTTAAACGTGTCCATCACTCTCTCACCCTCCTGCAATGTAAGAACTTTGCTGTTTAGAGTCTAGAGTAGGATGGGACATGGGGATAAACATGCTCATACTTAGTATCTGGACTTGCACACATATGCCAGCATGGCCTGTTATGTCTGTGACATTAACTTCTGTCGCTGCCAAGCAGTTCTAGGAGAGGTACCAGGTGGCTGAGCAAAGGCGTCTGACCGACTGTGGAGAGAGCCGGGGGGAAGGGCACCTTGTATCTGAGAAGGCCATTGTCCACGAAGACACAGTGCAGGCGCTCCTTGAGCACCTTGTGCACCAGCAGCGCGGCCACAGCGCTGTCGACTCCGCCCGACAGCGCACAGATCACGTGGTCCTCAGGCCCCACCTGCGCTCACATGCCTAATCTAAGACACAAGCTCAACACACGCAGATGCTTCATTTCCTACCTTAGTGGGCAAAGCGCTCAAAGCCGGCCAGCCTGAACAGGTAACAAACTCTGAGAGCCCTAAAACAACCTGAAGCATGTTTGATAAGCATCAGGAAACTTGCTAGCAGCGATTGAGTCCCAAAAAAAGAAACAGTCCAGCCCTTGGAGGTGGCTCTCTGAGCTAAGGCAGTCTCCTAGCCCGCCCAGAGCTTATCTCATATGTTGAATTCGTCTGAAACCTGGCTAGCCAAGGCAGAGCCACCGACATTCGCAGAAGCGAGCAGGGGACTCACTGTGGCGCTGATCTTGTCCATTTCCTCCTTCAGCACATTCTCAATATTCCAGTCTGCAGGCATCTTGGCGATCCCAAAGAGGAAGCGCTTGAGCGTGGCGATGCCCCTCTCGCTGTGCTGCACCTCCGGGTGGTACTGCAGCCCGTACAGCAGCTTCTGCTTGTTCTCTATAGCTACAATGGTGCCCTGCAGCATCATTGCACACCTGTCAGACCACATCTGATGCAAGGTGAGTGCACACAACTCCCTGGGGGCCCATAGAGCATGCGTGCTGCTGAGAAGAGATGAAGAGGTGACACACAAGCTCAAGCATGGCTGTCAGTATAAGCTGGCAGGGGGATCAAGAAGTGACTGGCAGGCAGGTGCTGGTAATGCTGCTGCTGGCACTTGATTGTATGTGCCCATGCCATATATAATGGGACTTTTCACTGCAAGTGGTAGAGTTTTTGCACCTTCTCGCTGGTCGCGACAGGGTGGAAGCCCTCGGGCAGCTCAGCCACTTTGTCGCCATGACTCATCCACACGCTCTGCGCGTGGTCGGTCTCTTCCTGGTACAGCTCGCTGGCCTGCGTGGTCCTGATGGACGTCCTCCCATACTCCCCATCTGCTTCCACTGTCTCCACCTTGCCTCCCAATGACTGCGTTGCAGCAGAGCGCGCTTCAGAAAGAATACACTGCAGTCTGCACTGCGGTGCAAATGCAGGCCCAATGACTGTCAGCAGCTGAGCTAGCAGGGGCCTCAAGGTACCCCGCTACGTGTCTGTAAAGCTCATGTCTCTGCAGCAGCCAGCTGCTAATCCCTCGTTCACAGTGCTGAGGTTGCTGCATGGGCCCATACATGCTCATGCTTCTGCATGTTGCTATCAGTGACGTAGTATCAAGGCCACCTTTCAGGGAAGGGGGAGCTCACATGGACAAGCAGCTGCATGCCATAGCAGACGCCCAGCACGGGGATCTTTTCCTGCTGTACATACTCATAGAATCCCGGTGGCAGCTGGGGTGCATTGGCCGTGTGCACAGAGTTGGGGCCTCCTGACAGAATGATTGCCTGTGGGCGCTCCTTCTTGATTCTTTCCTGCAAAGAGGCAGGCTGACTTCCCTCAGCTTCCCCCTCCAACATCTCGGGCAGACAGCCTCGCATTGTACTGAGTATGAGCTTGCGCACAGGCTATGAGAAGAGCCAGGTGACATGGGGCCGCTCGAGATGATAGTCTGACTCACCAGGGTGGCGTCTCCTGGCAAAAGCAGTGAGCAGACATTGTTCTCTCTGACGCGTCTGGCTATGAGCTGTGTATACTGTGAGCCATAGTCTAGTACCATACATATGGAGTGCTGCTTGTGAATCTGCAGGTCTATCCGCTCTGCGTGATGCAGAGAGCCGTTGGCTGCCATTTTGCTGCCAGCTGGTACGCACCGCAATTGCCTCTTTCTGTCCTTGGAGACACTACATCTGCGTCACTGAACGACTTTACGAACAGCTTCTCACAACACTGCTGTGCCTGCGACCTTGCCTTGATGGCGCCATCTGCCCATGTAGTGAGTCATCAGGGCAAAATTCCTGCAGAGCACGTGCGGCCATCGGAAGAGATGGAGAGGAATAGAGTCACGATTGGCATACTAAGCCCAGAAATGGACCCCCTGTGTGGTTTGCGGATGTTCGCGTAGGCTTGGGCAGCTTGCACGGCTTACCTCTTGTGTGTCATGCATTGATGCTGTCGTAAATCCCCGTAACCAGCATTGTCCCTGGTCAATCTTGTCATATACAGCTCGAGCAATGGCTCTCGATACTAAGCTGAGAGACGAGTTTATCGAGCTCTCTCATGTAGATACCGGCATTGAGTTTGTAGCATTGCAGCCAGTGGCCATTGTCGACCATGTGTGCTCTGTTGATGAGGCTACTCTGACGTCCATCATCTCTAAGGACGAGATTGGAGGAAGCAGACGAGTGGGCATGGAGGAGATACGGCGCATCCTTGGTAGCGCCCCGCATGGCCCTGTATAGCATGCAACGTTCCTAATGATACAGGACATCTATGAGAAGCTTCACATGCACATGCAGCTGAGGTCAGTGAATACACGACCAAAGCTGGAGGATCAGCTGCCAACACCATCAAAGGCCTTGCCTCCGGCTTTGGCGTGAGGTGCCAGCTGGTGAGGCCTACACCGCAATGTACCTCAGGAGTCCTGAGTCAGGACCAACTGATGCTGCTTCACTGCAGCATAAAGCACTGTGTTGCAACAGGCTAAGCGTAAGGGAGTAGGAGGACTGCCTTGGGGACAATCCAGAAGCTGTTTGAATGTCCTCATGACGGACATTTCCCTACGCAAATGAGTGACAGCGTCCTTACATGCAGGTGGGAGCGCGAGGTGCAGATGAGCAGGGAGCAATCTTTGCCAGCAGCCTCAAACGCTCCTCAGTAGATGTGAAGAAGCTGAGGGTTGGCAGAGGCGTCACAGGTGCAGCGACCTGCGCCTGTCGCCCTTGCAGCCTCCTGCTTACTTGCATGCCTGCACTCGTGTCTTCCCCCTCTACGACGTGCTCACTTTCAGTAAGGAAGGGGTTACACCTCAATGAAGCAGTGGTCTCAGGTTACAGTGTCTATACAAAACGTTTGAAGGGTGCAGACTTGTTAATGAAAATCTCTTGCGCATTGTCATCACAGGAAGGACTCCACTGTGCATACACAGCTATCAGCGTAGGCATGCACCCTGCAGTCTCGAATACATGCTTACGCCTGGGCAATCATGGACAGCAAGCCACATGCAATGCAATGTGCAGGGCGGTGCGTGATCCTGAGCAGCAGCGGGCAGAGAACCATGCGCACCTGCCTGGACGACGCCGAGCGGCTGTCAGCAGGCGACGTCAGCAGGTCGGACTTTGAGGGCGCTAAATGGGTGTTCCTGTCTGGCTACATCCTCTACAGGTGGGCTTTCAGGCCCTTTGCTCTTCTTGGTGTGCCACATTACACGGGCACCCCAGCGCATGCATACAATCTGCGGAGTACCATATGCAAAGCATTCTGGCGGTGATACTCAGAGGTGACTGCATTTCTGTGTCATGAGCCTATATGGTTGCTGAGTAAGTCTCTTTTGCCGTATGCAGACAGGACCTGCTACAGAGAGCGGTCCAGCTGGCGAGAGAGGCTGGAGCCAAAGTGGCATTGGATCTGGCATCCTTTGAGGTTGTCCGAGAGTTCAGGGCTGATGTCGAGACCCTCATAGAGAGCAAGCAGATCGAGTGCTGCTTTTGCAATGAGGTAGGGAGCTGTCACCTTCCGGGGAGTCTTGGCGACTTTCTTGACCAAGCTGCAATTGGCGACGAATGAGGACATCACCTCTGTCTGCAGAGCCTAATAAGACTCTCTTGCATAGCTGCATCATAACCTGTCTCTGTCCTTGACCTGAAAGCAGAAGCAATGCAACAAGGTAAAGCCCTCGATGGCTGCAGGATGAGGCAACGGAGCTGACGGGAGGGGTTGCCAAAGGAGGCAGCGCTGAGAAGGGCTTGGCGCTGCTGGCGCAGCACTGCAACATTGCAGCGGTCACCCTAGGCGAGCGGGGGTGCCTCGCGCAGCAGCATGAGGAAAAATCACTCTCGGAGCCTGCTGCAAAGGATGTCAGAGTGGTAGATGCCACAGGTACTGCTTTAGCGTTAGCATCTCTGTCTTACTTCCATAAACCTCAGGTATATCTGCACACCTAGCTTGACACCCGTGGCAGTCATGCACAACCCTTAGCCTGCTTTATGGGGCTCTTCACCAGCAGCCGCAGTATATTGCACCCTTGAAAATAGAAGGCATCATGAGGGAAATTGCAATCTGGAGCAGCTTTTCGCCCCACTGGTCAGCTCGTACTTCTCCGTAGCTATACCTGCATGGTTCTGCTACCGACCGGCCTTCACTGCTTCAGAGCGCTCTCTCTTCCCTGCAGGGGCGGGAGACCAGTTTGCGGCAGGCTTCCTGTATGGCATTATGCGCGGGTACTCCATGCGCAAGTGCGCCCAGCTGGGCTGCTTAGCTGGCGGCGCAGTCGTCCAAGTCGTGGGCGCCGAGATGACTCCCGACTCCTGGCGCTGGGTGTTTGCCAGGTCAGCACACAGTCATGCCTCCGCCTGCCTCCACTTCTTGCTGCCTTGCATATCCCTGTCCGGTTTACTGGGAACTCAGCGAACAGGGAGTGTTGACTGCATGCTAGCAGTGGCGCCGTGGAAACAATTCCACTTCCAATGCAATTCAGTTGTTCAGAAGATCAGTGTGTCCATGCAGATTACATGGTGAGCTGGCAGCAAATGTGGTGCGGGACTCTGCCAGTGCAGTACAGAAAGAGATGTTGGAGGCATACGCCCTTATAGAGAGGTTGGGCAGGGGAGTGGTCTACTATGGGTCTGCAAGGCTCAAGTCCACGTCAGCGCATTGGGACCGGGCGAGGACGCTGGGCAGGGATGTGGCAAAGCTGCTGGGGTGCACTACCTGGTCGGGGGGTGGACCAGGCATGATGGAAGCTGCCACCATAGGTGACCCTTCGGACTATCTCAAATCCTCTTTCTGAATGGGCGCAAGCAGTGCTCCAACAAGCTCTGTCTGTCTCACATGTGGACCTATTCTGCAAGTGAGCACCTGATGTACTGCAGCTTCTTTCAGGCAAGAACACGGGTCGCATTTGGCTTTGGCAACACTGCCCAGCCCATGCTGCTGTCAGTGCGGTATCTGTATTGAGGCTGGTGTTTGACATGGCCAAATGCCTTAAGACTTCACCTGCATGTGCCTGCAGGTGCCATGGACGCTGGAATGCCAGTGGGAGGCATCCGCATCAGCAGAGAAGCAGGTACCACCGTGCGCACGGCGTCCTATCTTCCCATAGACTGCGCGGTCTTCTGCCGCTTTCTGTCCTCACGAAAAGTAAGCCCCTCTCGCCAGTCATCCTGGGCACGGATGGACCTCTCCTGTATGCATGGGGGGTCCCATGAGCCTGCTCTCGAGATAGCCCTGCATGGTTCTTCCCGTGATTTTGTGTGCAAAGCAAAGACGCTCAAGCACAGTGGCGTCTCAAGTGTAGCGGGCTCAACTCTATCCTTGTGCCCGTGCCTGATTGGAGTGCCCCACTCCCATGCCAGTGATACTAACCCGTTGCAAGGCTGCAGCCATGGCCTTGACTGAGAGCAGCGCTGTGCAGGTGGCCCTGGTAGATGCTGGGGTGAGAGCTGCAGAGAAGGAGCGCTCCGCATACATCTTCCTCCCCGGAGGGCTTGGGACCCTGGACGAGCTGGCGGAGATCATGACGCTCATGCAGCTGGGCAAGCTTGGCTCGTAAGTCTCCTCAGAGTGATTTCTGTGAACTGCATGACCCAGCCTCTCGCATGCAATTGACAGGATGACCCCTTGCGCTCTGACTGGCAGGGCACCTAGTGCGCAAGCACTCATGCATCGCATGACAATTTATGCTAATATGCAGGCGGCACTCGGTCCCGCTCATTCTTTGTAATTACGATGGCTTCTATGACGGCCTGATCAGGTTCTTCAAGTCTTGTGACACAAATGGGACCCTGGCAGCCCGCGAGCTCAAGGACATCATTCTGGCCGATTCCAATGACGAGGTGACATCTGATTCCGGGCACACTGTGCTTCCAGCATTGAAGCAGACATGGCACACAGTCATGTGCCTTTCAACACAACTCATGTGCTACCTCAGCTCACACGAGCACCTGTGGGCAGCGTCAAGGTGCCTGCAAGGCAATGGTGAGACGAGGGAGCTTGCGCTGCTCGGCCACGGTCCATTTGCTGTGATGGGTGAGGACCATAGCTGAGCAGCGTCAAATTCCCTGACTCACGTTGCCTGGGGTCAGTGCAAAGGGCTCATGCAAATGAGAGTGTCCTATGCTTGTGCAGGTGCTTTCGATCCTGTCAGAGTTCTATGGTCTGGGCTCCGGTACCTCAAAGCCTGGGCATGCCTTGCGTAGGGCGTCATCACTTCTGAACACCTTGTCGTGATGACCATACAAGCAAGCTGACCATTGCAATTGCAATTGCTTAAGCGCTCATTTTTGTATGAGGCCGGGGTAGAGTGGCAGTGTTCAGCAGATTCCTACAGCAACTGCGGACATTGCGCGCTACCATACAAGTCACAAGTCTAGACCGATCTGTGTGTATGCGTCATGTTCTTTGAGGGAAAACCAATCTAGTCAGCAACTGAAGATGAGCGTGAGAGATACGACTTACTCAGGCTGACACAAGCGGCCTGGGATGCAGACATTAGAGTTAACATGCAAAAGCTTTGTGCAAAGGAGGTGCAAACTGCCGGGCGCCCTCAGGCACATGACTCTCAAGAATATGCCTAGAACTTCTTACAATGCAATCTACATGGATATCACTATTCTACTGAAAGCAGATGGCCGTATAGTCAGGGGCGCTGAAGAGCTGAAGAGAAAACAGCAAGCCCTCTAGGAAGTGCTTCAGTCAATGCCCTTCACCATTATGTCAGTAAAGCCGCTTACGCTACACCTCAAGCAGTGCAGGCAAAAACACACAATATATTACAGCTCTGTTATTCTCCATATGGCTATGTATCCTCCTATGACACAGAGCAGGGGTCTTGAAGAGAAGTACATGATGACCCGTCTAGACCTTCTGGGTTTCAATTCCTGATTCCTATCATGCCTCCCCACTGCCAGCCTTAACACCAGCCCTCAACAGGTAACACAAGTTGCCTGCATTTCATGGTCATTTCGAAGACGCCTGCATGCCACTGCCATCTGTAGAGATTGAGCATGGCAGGACCCACCCCTTCTTTTGATCAGCCACCGGCTTGGGCCTTGGGCATACGAGCATCTGCTGCAGACTGTGTGGCTGATTCTCTGGTGAGATATCTCCTGTGGCAGAGCCTGTCACGATGCTGCTGAAGCCCTCTGCTTTGCACACCATGCGCATTCGCAGCCCGACAAAAGCCTCAAGTGTGTTGCTTTTCTGTTTACTTGGGTAGGCCAGGTATGCGGCCGGCAAAATCACAGTGCGCACGCATAGCATGCGCGCCACCTCAGCAGGCCCCATGTCCCCTCACATCTGACGCATGGCTTGCATGCGCAGGCATGGCATGCGGGCACTGGCCGTGAGACCACCCTCAGACTGCATTGCCTCCTTGGGCTGGCACTTTTCGCGTGCCTGGCCGCCCACTCAGAACTTGAAGTTGAGCACGAGGCAGGAGATGTTGTCGTTGCTCCCGCGCGTGTATGCTGCGTCTGTCAGCTTCTTTGCTGCCTTCTCGGGGTCCTGCAGGTAGAGAAGTCTTCAGCCACAACGTACAGCCTTACAATAATTTCCTGTGGCTACGTCTTCTAGTGTCAGGCCCAGTCACGGTCCACCTCATCCCCACTCGCCACCAGACCATGCAGGCCATGGCAATCGTCACAGCCTTGCTCTACTCCCCAAACTGCACAGTGTGTCTGCATGTAGGCAGGCAGCGCCTGCCAGCAAAGTGAAACTCATGCATGAGCCCCAAACAGCAAGTGTGCGCCTTCACATCTCCGCACTCAGGCAAGGCCTTGACACCGGGTTGCCTCATTAGGAATCTCAGTCGTGGAGCACCCCTGCCGCGGTGCTGCCTCAGAGTGATGTAGGAACAGCAGCACAGGGGTTTGATTGGGCTCGATGGGGAGAATATGCTGGTCATACCGGGGTGTCCTTGATGATGTTGATGGCCTCCTGGTTGGCAATCACGTCCCACAGCCCGTCTGACGCCATGATCAACACCTCGTCCTCTGATGTCAGGATGTCCTCGCGCACATCTGGCGTGGACACCTGCATTCCATATCACAGGATTCATCCGCAGCTCACAAGCGCCTCAAATTTACATTGCGGGAGACTCAGGAGTACATGCAAGATTGCAGAGACGCCTCGCAATGCTGCACAGGCACTGCAAAGCACTTAGAAATCAAGGGTGAAGCCACTCAAGCAATCAGCTTCAGGCATAGTCAAGGACGACACTCTGGAAAGTTCCTTTAAAAAGCTAGACGCGCCCGAAGCGATGGGGACCTTGTAGATGGCGTACCACATAGCGCTTCAGCAAGCGGTCCCCAAAGGCACGAGAGACGGCCAGAACGCCGCCCACGCGCCATGTGCCGGCCCAGACCACGACCCCTCCAGCAGCCTCGATCCGGGTCCTCTCATCTGTTCTGTTGGGCTTGTGGTCGTCCGACAGCTGGACAGCTGCATACAATGAGGAACGTGTCATGCCTTTCCATCCAGTAGCCACTGATCATGCAGGTCTCAACATACAGCCCACTTCTGCAGGGGCTCATGCTTGATAGAAGCATGCAAGGCTGCACTATGGGGAGAGTACCCAAAGGATTGTGTGCTCTCTCCGGGATGCACCCATATAAGCAGCACCACGTTGGCGACCAGGCACAAAAGAGGCTGGGAAGCACTTAGCATGCCTCACTGCTCCTCCAGGCAGCACCACGGCGTTTACATGGGGACAGATGCCCAAGGACAACTGTAAATACTGGAAGGCCTTCAGGAAGAGAACTCACCCTTTCCTGTCTTGGCCAGCACTGCGCGGGAGTCACCCACATGGGCCACGACCACTGTGTTGCCTACAATGACAGCAGTCACGGCGGTGCAGCCATCATCCCTGTTGCCACCCGAGTCGGCTTGCAAGTAGCGCTGGTCTGTCTCGGTGAATGCTTCTCCTACAGTGACAAGGATTGGTCAGCATGGCAATGCAATACTGGCACAAAACATGTATGATAGCAGGCACAGACAGTAAGAGGAAGCCAAGCAGGGTAGATGAATTGTTAGTTTGATGCTGGAAAAGCTCTGAGCAGGCATGAGACTGGAAAGAGACCAGCGAGAAGAAGCTGGGTGCTGCGCTGCCACAAGATAGAAAGGCTTCCAGCTCACCCAGGGCAGTTTTGATGTCGTTTGGGAACTTGGGGTTGCTGAGCAGGCTGTCAAACAGGTTGTTGCGCACAAAGTCTGCTGCATTGGGGCCTCCATGACCTGTACATGGCCATTTAGCATGAGCCCGGCCAGCAAGTATAAGATGCGCTCAACTGCAGCCAATACATGGTCGACTATAAGTTTTGCATCTACATTTGGACATGCAGCAGTGCATCTGTAAAGATTGCAGAGCCAGATAGGTGCAAGTGACCTTTACAAGACAAGACTCTGGAAAACTGTGTTGCAGGCATGTCTGAGGGCCGTTTGCGACTTACCGTCAAAGACCCCAAACAAGCCGACTGGGTCCTCGATTCCAGCGACGTTCTTGAACTGCACAGCGAGCACAGCAAGGTGTCAAAAACTCTGTGATCAGGTCCTGCACCTTCCCTGAGCGCCAAAGCTGAGGCGGAAATAAGCCATAATTGTCTTTGAAATAAGAGCGTCCCTCACCTCGGTGTAATAGAAGTCCTCCATGCCGGCTCTTTTGCCGCGCATGACCGAGTACCCGCAAGCAATCTTCCCGTCGCTCCTGTACATGCAAAGAAGAATATGCATACCCGCCAAGCGCAACGGAGACTTTCGATGAACGACTCATTTCCGCGTAACAGACATGGTGCGTGTCTCTACTACAATAATCAGCGATGGCTTCTGAACTATCAACCTAGCACAAAGGTCTGGGCAACGCTGACACGAGGCATGCTCGTCGTTCACCTCACGATAGTCCCGGTTGTGCTTCCTTTTACAGGCTGTACGGCGGCCTTGGACACCACGGGGGCCTCCTCCTGGCTTTTCTCGGGCTCCTTGGGAGACCCATTGCCACTGCCAAACAGCCAACTGAGAAACTGCATTGGCCTCTTACCGCGCGGCCAGCAAGATCCACCACCCCCTATCTTATCCTCCTGCCCCTGCTACCGTGCCTCACGGCTCTTCTACCATCTTTCAGGCTTCCAGAGAAGCCTCTTGCTGGGTAAGGGCAGAGCCCCGGACCACGGTGCAGCGGAAGCTGCAGCACAAGACCCAAGCCTGAAAGCGTCAGAAATCTACCGATGCGTGTTTGCTGCTGATGGCGACTCTCAAAGCTGAGCTACATGGAGAAGATAGGAAGGTCTTGGAAGGAGTCCGAGTGCGCAATGTCCCGGGGTGAGTCATTACCTCAGCTTCCCTCCCACCTTCCAATCTTACACTAGGCCTACTCGAGACTGCTTATGGCGACGACGGTAGCAGCGTAGGGATGCCTGCTGGCGTGAAGGAAAAGCAGTGCACTGCGGTCCATGCGAGGTTGCAAAGGGGGTTGTGCAGAGCCCCCACTTTTCTCATCCCTAAGCTCCCGAGGCTGGCATACCTCCTCTGTAATGCCCTCGTCAGTAGCTGTCGTGGAACAGTGAAGGACTACTAGATATGCGACTTGAGAAGGTGGAAAACATCCAGCAGCAGCACGTTCCAATCAGAGAGTTGACCGAGTCAAATGTAGGGCTGAGCTGGTGCCAGCCTGGAATCCTAGGTGGCGCCCTCGGCACCAAGAGCACAACGAAGTGCAGCATTTCGCATTGCCGTATCGCGCGCCGAACTTCCTATACAACGCACTTGAGCGGGAAACTGCGTTGCCTGCGCTAACCCGACCACCCCGTGGACAATGACGCAAGCCATGAGCACCTGGTCAGCTTGTCCGATGGCGCCGAGGCGGTCGCGTGGGAATCTGGTATGCTACATCGCTGTCTTCATGGTCTTGCATCTTGCGCTGTGATAAATGTTCGCGTCTCTTAATTCTCAAGCCGGCCCACGAGGCGATCACTGATCTAGCACTCGCCAAGTTTCTGTCTGCAGCATCTTCCGTGTTTCGGCAGGAAGGAGTATTTTCTGGCTACGTTCATTACCGATGTGGTTACGATAGAAGAGCATGTTATCCCACAAGGAGTGCTGCCATCTCGGAATGTGTTCAAAGGATGGGTTTTGTGCACAGGTCGTTAGCAACGTGAGTCACACCTCCTTGACCCAGCTCAGAGAGACGCACTATGGCCCTGTCACAGCTGCACCGCATCCCAGACGCGTCATGGGGAAGTCCGAGAGCTTCAGCCTATGCTCCTGGGGGCCAGGCAGCACAGACATTGGGTATGCCTCCAACGCTCATGACAAGCTTCCTGCAGTCATGCGAGGCTCTCCTGCTTGTGTCACACTAAGCGCTGGTTTATGCCCTTGGCCTGTGTCACACCCAAGGCTGGAAGTACAAGCCTGAAAGAGCAGATCACATGCAGGGATGACACTTCCATGGGCAAGCAGCGGGGACCTATCAGGAAGACCTGGTCCTCAAAGCAGCTGGCCAATGGGAGCCACATGCATGAGCTGATCATCAACAGCCCTCACAGCGCAGCCGGCATGAAGTGACAGCCCGCTGTCAGTCAGCGAGGAGAGCTTCTGCTTTTGGAGAGGCGGGTCGGCGTCGCAGCGCATTACATTCTTGATGGGCAAAGCAGGGCAACATCGCCTCAAGCTTGCACCATGGGCATAGCACCTGCTATGGCTGAATCCAGCACAGTAGGAAATTTTGGCCCCACAATTTTGGGGACGGCCCGAGGGCTGTCCGCAGTGTTCTTTACAAAGTGAGAGTGATGGTGTTATTCCCCGGTCAGCTTGATGATCAGTGCTGATGCACAAGCACAGCGGATGCTGAGCAATTAGGCATTCAGGTCACTCGACGTGTCCTGTGCGGAATTGTATAGGGTAGCACATCTCCACACGGCATCAGAGGCAGCCACTATATGGAGGCAAGATGCAGGAGCTTTCTGTTGTGGGACCTGGGGAGTGCCACAGGCCCAGTTGGAGCCTGTCTGCGGCTAAACAGCACACCAGACAGAGCTTCTAGCTTCTAGCTGTCTCACCTTGCAGACCGTGGTTGAATGTGTGTCAGAGAAGAGTGTGACTGAGAGACAAAGGAACGCTGGCTACTCACCAGCCAGTTTTGTGCAGCCAAATCTGTGCAGATATCAGAAATTTTGGGTCCGCAGTTTTGGCAGATTACACCTCCGCTGTTGTGGTGAGGAGAATGAGAGCTTTGGGACCCGCCTCTTAGTGCCTATTGAGCGTGGCTTGGGCAGGGTGAGAGCATGATGCTGCCGCGGACATTGGATGGGATATATAGCCGGCTTTAGACACATGCCAACTAACAAGCGTGCTTAGACATCAACACAGCTAGCGGTGTGGAATGCATTCAGGTCCAATGTTGCCTGCTGTTGCCTGCCATCACATGTGCATGCTTGAACTATAGACAGATGTGCACACTTCAAATTATCAGATCTGTAAGTTCTGGCCAACAAAAATCTCACAGCGTAAGGTGGCCTATGGAGGGTTGCTTCATGAGTTACAGGTCAATACTTGATGGAGCAGATGCCACCACCCAATAGTATGCCTGATTTCCCTCGAAGCAGGAATGACTGCTCGTCCCCTGGCAGGTGTCATGTAGGACATGACCTCTGCTTCAAGCACTTTACAAGCTTACACTTGTGGGACAACATCATTCAAAGGTACCAATAACCCAGATCTCATGCTTTCTGCAAATTTCACTTGACCTCCAGCAAAACTCAGTGCTCCTCTGCCCAGCTCTCTCCTGGTGCTGTCACACACTTCTCAATCCATGCAGGCCCACAAGCCTAGAAGCTGACAGATATACTTGGCCAGAAGAAGCCGAAGCGTTCATAGCTAGCGAGTTTCCTTCTACAAGCCTGATTCAAAGCTGTTTCTCAACCCCTGGGCACAACCCAGGCTCTCCCGCCAGGCCTGACCAGGCAACAGACACGATCTGGACAGACCCAGTGTACAATCTCCTGTAGCACGACATCGTTGGTGGAGACCAGATTTTGAGCAAGCCGAGGGTGCAGCTACAACGGTCGCATCAAGCGCCTGCTCTTCAAAGGACTCCATTGCTGCCCCATGAGGAGCTCTGCACAGAGGCCTCAGCTCCTGGGTCCGGGCGGGGGCGGCGGCTGGGCAGCGGGCACAGCATTCTGGGCCGGCTGGGCAGCATGGATCTGCGGAGGGCGCTCTACGGCATCGTAGTGAAGCACAAAGTTGTCCTTCCGCACCTGCAGGGCGCCGTACCATTCAGCGTCATCATTGCACCTGTTCACCACCTGACAAGTCTACTGTGTCTCCGTGAGCAACACAAGCAGGTGAATCCTGATCTTGAGCATAGACTGAGGCTAGCAAACATCCAGACCGTCAGCACTGGAAGGAGAGCTACCCATGTATATGCAGGGTCATGACAATGATGCATGAAATAAATCTGAAATTACCCTAGCCCAAGGCATTGTGAGGGTTTCTCAGCAAGGACTTATACCTGAGCCCATTGGGCAGGGTCAAAGACAGTGTAGGAGCCCCGCTCCATACGCTCATCAACCTGCTGCGGGGGCAGGTTTGGCACCTTGGACAGCCAGCACTGCAGCAGCAGTGCGTCTGTCATTGTGGTGTGAAATTGTGCTTGCATCGTCAGGCAAATACGCACACGTCACCCACTTTCACGGCATCTTACGGCTCTGTAAATCTTTTGCACCCTCTGCACCGATGCTGTGCTCAGAGTTAGTGGTTTGCAGAGCAAGTCTGGGGTCAGCGTGCCCATGAGTGCATACCCGGAACTCCTTGTGGTAGAGCCAGCCCCGATTCCTGAGCTCGTCAGCGGCCAGGACCTGCGCCTCATCGTTGGGCATGGAGTAGAAGATGTAGAAGAGCGTGTCCGCTTGAAACTTGCTCAGGTAGCCCGGTTGTAGTCTTGCGGGGCTATGCCTGTAGCAGTCCGGTACCTGCAGCGCAAGGGCATCTTCATATCTCAATATTGATAGGTCGGACAAGGTTTTGCTATTGTTCCAAGTCTGGCACGAAATTCATGGATCTTATACCTCACAAGCATTCCAACCCCGCTCAGATCTTCATGAAAGCCAAGGCACACTTCATTGCAGAGAGGTTGCATCAGAGAGGTTAGGACAGGACAGCTGCCTTGCAGCAAGGGCTGTGGCTGATACTGGCACATCTGCATGGTACATGGACGCATGCATGCCTTGGGAGACATGACACTACTTTGCCGAAGCTGCTCACCAGGTATTCAGGCTCTGCTTTCAAGGGCTGCTCAGCCCAAGGGGAGGCAAAGGTGCTGTAGACATTCTCCGGGGAGTTGAGATGCAGGCCAAGGCCTGTCAGATCAGTGCCCAGAGCCAGAGTTGTGAGGTCAGGATCCTGCATCCTGATGACACCCAGCAAGCCCATGAGCCCATACGGATCCGAGGGGGCTGGCTGCTGCGTCCTTGCAAACTGCAAGCAGACATATTTCACATAAGTCTGCGCCTTTTGTGACTCAAAGTGTCTTGCTGCATCTTCGCAAAGCAATCTGCCCGGCTGAAGACGCATCTCTGGCGATGAGGCAAGAATGGCAAATATAGGACGCTGAGGCTGCGAGGAAGGCACTTCAAGAAACCAACCTTTGGAGGCTGCTGGCCGTCTCTCTGCTGCTGCTGTTGCTGCATCAGCATCCGCATCATCTGCTCCTGGTTTACATTGCCTCCCGCCTGAGCAGCCCAGAACACGCACATTCAAGAGGTAATTGTCTTCAAGCAGCAGCTGACACAAGCAGATGACATGAAGGCAGCGGGGCTGTTCATGCTGACCAGGGCGGTGTGCTTTACCTGGAAGCCGCTCAGCATGGCCAAGTTCTGGGAGGCCGGTGCAAAGCCCTGCTGCCGGGCCTCAGGCAGTTGGGGTTCAAGCTGCCCGCCCTGCTGCTGGCTCCTTGCCTGATTGAGCCCTTGGAAGGCTCCCATGCGAGCTCCTATTTGCCCATAGCCCTGCAACCACAACCAGGACATGAAGGGCTGAAATACACAGTCCACCGGCGTGGATGTGACACTCCTCGAGATCACTTGGAGGATGCTTCCACACAAAAACGACACAGCAGGAAAGCCGCCTTTATGAATGCACCCGGTCTGTCGTGTATAGCGCCTGCAGCAACAGAGAGCCCCAAACACGGAGGCGTAAAAACCAAGCTGCTGAGCTCTTGTCATCAGCAGGGGCCAATGCACAGCGGCCTGGTGCGCTGGGCTCACATGTTGGCGCGCTTCTTAGCAGGAGCTGCAACGTTCATGACTGGAGCATACACTTGCATTGTGATGAAGCACCCTCCGCCAGTCTGCCCAGGGGCTGCTGGTACAACCGCTGTAGGGAAACCAGCAGTGAGTCACACCTGCTGCTGCTGAGGCGGCTGCTGGCCCGCAGCAGCCTGCTGGCCATCTTCGCTGCCTCTCTGCTGCTCACTGGTGCCCGGAAGCGCGGGGAACTCTGCCTCGTTCTGGATGGAGAAGTTGCCCCCGCCGCCCATCTGCGCCTTGTGCAGCTGCGTGAGGTTGGCGTAGGGTGCCTCGCCCAAGGCCCCCAGGCCAGTGCTGCCAGCAGTGTCGCCATTTGAGAGCGATCCAGCGCCTTGCCTGCACAGTGACAGTCACAGCAACATCACGCTCTGGCAGGCAAACGGCCAGGTGCTTTGATGACATGCATGCCTACTTTCAACTTGGAGTGGGTGTTTCTTCGAAGCAGCCCCGGTCATCCCACATTCTAAGTTTCAGACTCTACAGCACATGTGGACAAGGTAGCAGTGAGATTGATGGTGGAATCTCCCTGGTTATGTCCGATATTACCTCAATATGTCAGAGGATACCCCATGTCCAATCAAACACTGGCAGACATCACACCTTGCACCCCCGCCGCTGCCAAGCACCGGGAATTCGGAGTCATGGAAGGCTGGGCCATCTTGCTCTGGCTGCTGCTGGCCCGTCTGCTGCTTGTGCGGCTGCCCAGTGCCCTGCCCCTGCCCCTGCTGCCCTTGTACTTGCCCGCTCAAGATGCCCTGATCAAGATTCTGACTAGCACCTACAATGGGGCAGGATCCTCAACGCCTGACAATTGAACTGGTTCGGCGGTCAAGAGCAGCACTTTGGACAGAAAAGGGCTGTGATATGTTTGCAACTTGGAGCAAATGTGCACTGCTCACCAGCAGTGTGCCCGCCAAAGCCTTGAGTGCCCATGCCGTTCATCCCGCCCTTGTTGAACATGGCTAAGAGGTTGTTGGAGGGCTGATTGAAGGCTGTGGACATGTTGGCCGCATGTAGGCTGTTCATGGCATTGCTGCGGCCCGGAGAGGTCCCCAAGCCCAAGGCAGCCCCCATTGGGCCCATCTGCCCGCCCAACCCCAAACCGCCCATGTTCCGGCCTTGCCCAGCCTGCGTGCATGTGCCTCAGCCGATAAGAGTCTGTCTTATTTACAATGTCTGTCAACTTCTCTGCCATCATGCCCTGCTTAATTGCCAAGACTTGAAATGTGAAGAATTCATGAATACTGACATATCCTGTCTGATACCAGGATGAACACAGAGGTAGCTTGCCTGGTTATTCAGGAACAAAGCGTTTAGATTGGTGCCGCCCCGCTGCATGCCTGCATTGGCAGCTGGCTGGGGTATTTGCAACCCGCCAGGTCCGCCCCGGTCCATGCCGGGCCTGCCAGCCGCGCCTAGATTTATGCCCGCTACATTGCTCCCTACTGATCCCCTCGCCGCATTGCCAGGAAGTCCGTTCATGGTCACTGGAACTCCACCTCTTCCCGCCTGAGGAAACTGCAGAAACAATATGTCATCACTTTGGTCCCAGTGTGCAAAGAGACTGATCCTGAGACGCAGACTTGTGAGACTTAGTGGTCTCATAATTAGAATCGTGTATGTCAGGAGAAATGTGTCTGAAGGAACCTAGACATAGAGCAAACCTGGATCACTGCAAAAACAGTGGCGCGTGGCAACTTTACCTGAGGCATCTGACCCCCAAAGTTGGTGAACCTTCCCTGTCCTGCCGGCTGCTGAGATGCCGAGGTCGGCAAGTTGCCAAGCCCACCAGGCCTGCACATGTCTTGAATGATCTCTACCCGTACCATGCTACAGAACCGCAGCATTACATAGTCACTGAGCACCGCCCAGCTGTCTGGCCCTGCCTGGCTTGGGAGGACATCATGCCATGATGTCTAGTTGCCAGGCAGGCAGCAACTTATCAGGCGTCAGGCTTTTTATGAAGCAGTCCATGCACACCTTGCTCCCTGCAGCGTATTCTGCAGATTGAAGTTGCCTTGCAGTCCCGCAATGCCTGCATGCAACAGAACTTCTGTAAGACTGCTGACTCAAAACCCACCACCTTTTGTGGCTTTGGATATGGATTGTATAGAAATGGACTATCTGTCAGAAAGACCAGTGTATCCTGCTGAATGTAAGCTTGGGCAGATGCAGCTCCCACCTCCGAGATTGAAGGCGTTGCCTCCACCCTGCAGCTGATTGGCATTGAAGGGCGTCTGGAATTGCCTGGCAACGTTTGGGTCAACTCCCTGATTGGTGTTTACCATTTGAGCCCCAAGGAACTTGGGAGCCCTTCCCACTCAAACCTGCACGGACACACATGCTGTGCTTCAAGGTTCCACATGTAAGCCACCATGCTGAGAAGCCATTTCACCCAGACATGCATGTGCTCCATGATAGCTGCCATGCATGGCATGTAGCGCTCACTGCGGCGTCTCAAGATGCTCAAGTCTTGCAGACAAGGCAGACAGCAACTTGTCAGCTTGCAAGTGGATGCTTATATCTGTCGCCAGCCTCTCCTGCTAAATCACTCGAAACAAGTCCGGTGGGAGGCGCAACAGGCAGGTATGCATGCAGGCGGGTCTTCTGAGCAGCTAGTCAACGAAAAGTCTTGCGTCGAGCTTGCACGCTTGCTCCTACATGCCCCGTCATGACAATAGAGGCATGATCCTCCATAGCTGTACTTCTCATCACGGCATCATGGGCGCCTCGCATTTCCTAGAGAACCAGGATGTGCCTTTCAAAGTTCGTGATGCTAGCGATGCCGTAAAAAGGGGCGGCGTCAGGCCAAACCTGACAAAGTTCCCTGCCGATGCAAGGCTCATCTCAAGCTCTCTTCCTTGCTTGCCAGAGCGCCTTAGGCTTCCCTGGAAATGTTTGTCGTCTCTGAAGATATGCTGCACTCTCTCGTCTCACCGATGGTGCGAGTACTGCCTGCAAATCCGCCGTGCCCTTCAACAGAGCTGCTGTGTCTGCGGGGGCGTGCCGATTGCTGGGGACTCAGACCATCTGACTGCCAGATTTTGACAGAGTATCAGAAGGTTGATTCTGACTAAATCGATCGATACCTAATCATCTCGCAATGAAGATGAGCCCATCAATCGCTCTGTACTTGCACGAAGCAGTGCCCTTACCCGGCATGCATGCAGGGACACTCCAGCGGCGGTCCATGCAAGCCCAACAAATCCCAGTGATGTGACCCGCGTGCATACCTCCGATACATAGAAGTACTGCGTGTATCCGGGGCAGGTGTACGTGACCCGGCTGGGACATGAGGACAGCCTGTATGGCCACCACATTCTATCACTAGGCATCACATTACAGGGACTGTCTGGCTCATTGACTGTCCTCTAGTTCACCCATGCTACTGGAAGAGCCGCAAGGGCTTGTAATGATCACCATTGAGTAAAGTACATGAGCCCATAGGGTGCGTAGGTTCAGATCTGGCAGACATTCAGGCCTCTAAATTTGGGGTTGTCTGGCATTCTTATCTGAGACAGGCCTTCCCATGAGGGGTCCAATCTAAAGCAAGTCTGCATCAGGCAAGAGGAGAGCATGCACTCTCCATACGTCCAGTCCACCATGGCTATGGATGGTTGCTGACAGGGCCCCCCGCCTGTAAGGCGCCCCAGGCTTTGGACACCCTGAGGCTTGTACCACAGCAGCAGCAGAAACGGCGTGTACTCCTGGCGGGTGCATATGAGTCATATCAGGTTGTGGGAGCTGGACTGCATATTCCTTTTATGCAAAGCTGGGTAATCTCTCAGAGACGGAGCAACTCGTACAAACAGGGGTCGCCAAGATTGGACAGAAGGAGTCACTGAAGTCGAGCAGCACAAGATGCAGGGCTAAGGGTTGTGCAGCGACTGCAGAATCGTTTGATTATTACATGGGAGGCGTATTATATTTGCCTTGGTGAGGTGTCTGGTGGTGTCAATTCCTTTGAGAATTGGAGCTGCAGAGATACCCTGCAGGGATGAAGACTTGGCTGGGGACCAATGAAACCCGCGGATGCATTGAAAACACCTGAAACTGTGTAGCACCAGCACAGACTCATTGTCAGCCCATTGTATGTGTTGCGGAGTATCCCCTCTGTAAACAGCCTGCTACATGTACATGGATGGTCAAGTCTCCACCATGCTGGCTGAACCTGCCTGGAGACCAAACGTTCTGCCTTGTCCCTTTTGCATATCCACGATGAGACCTGACACAGCAACCACTGTGGCTGCAGAACTGGATGCCTTGCTTGCAAGCCAAGTACCCAAGCTGCAGCGTGCGGGTCATGTCTGCTGTGGACAAACCTCATTCCATGTATCCTTGCAAATGCTGAACCTTGCTTGCACACCCGGTGGTGATAATTGCTAGTCCAATCTCCTTACCTTAGGACTTGTTCCAGCTGCCGTTGAAGGGGAAGCTGGTACCCGTCAGCAGCTGACGAGGCGACGTCGCGTATCCGACCCTCAGCCCTTCATTGACTCGAACACCGCTGAATGCGTTCTGCTCATTGGCCGTCCACGAGAGCTCACTTATACAGCGTTTGAGGGAATAGGGAGCAGTGAGGGACGATAGACAGGGCGTACAGAACCCGTCGACAAGCTGCGAACACGCCAAAGGTGCGTTCTCGCTCGATCGCCTCTCTGTCCAGAAGCTGAACACAGCCCAGCAAAGACCGGCAAAGATGCCACAACTTCATTGCTTATTATAGTGACTCTGTTGATGACAGGTTGTGAGGATGCTAGGCCGCAGTACGGTGCTCCCGTGCAGCAGCCCAAGCACCAGTTTTGCAGCACCCACCATATTCAGGCAGCCTCGCCGCCTCGCCGCACCGAAGCATGTGCAGGCAGCTCTCGTGACTGACACGCCCCGTTCGAAGGCTGTGGAAAGCAACGGAAGCAGAAACGGTGATGGTAAGGTGGGAGAGGGTGGTCCCACCATCATCAACGGACAGGTTCGACCAGCTTCGCCTGCCCAAGACAGTCTCTTTTGCAGCATTGCTCCACATTCTGCTGCTGACTAGTATCGCAAGGCTGTTGCATTCACAGTGCGTCAAGGTGCTGCATTGAGTCAAACCCACTGCACAGGGGCCATGCCTGCATGCATAGCATCGTTGGGGCGTTCACTGCGGAACATTGAGCCTGAGAGTGCGTTGCACAGGTGTTGCACAGCATTAGCTCGCATCAGCTTGACTTGCTCCACTCAATGGAGGGCTATCTGAACACGACAGTGGTGCCCATCCTGAAGAACGTCAAGACAATGTGGCAGCCCTCAGATTTCCTTCCTGACTCCTCCTCTCCAGACTTTTTGGACCAGGTCTGCCATCACCCAAAGCACCCTCTCGATGAGCCACCCTTGTGCATCAGCACTGCTTTGCTGTATGCATGTGCACGCTGCGGTCAACTAAGTCTTGGCTCATTGCCCTTGTTGCTGAGCAGTGAGTGCTCCAGAAGACTTGTCTTCTCAATCTATGTCATCTGTAGGGCAGGGTCCATGGAGCAGAATCTATTATATGTGTGTACATATGATAGTATCCGGAGGGCCAGATAAGACTTTTTCCTATACAGGTGGTAGAGCTGAGGAAGAGGACTGACCAGCTGCCCGATGACTACTGGGTGGTGCTTGTTGGCGACATGATCACAGAGGAGGCTCTGCCCACATACATGGCCATGCTCAACACACTCGATGGAGTTCGGGATGAGACTGGAGCAGCCGACACACCCTGGGGCAGGTATGATTATTCTCCTCGTGAGCTAGTCACCCTTGTCCATCTTTGGCAGGCTGGCCTGAGAGTACTCCAGGGTATTGTCATAGTATGCCTTATGTCCTCATGCACACCATTGCCTCCAGTCCATAAGTACCAGTGAAGGTGACAGGATTCAATGGTCTACAATGGTCTATGCTGTGAGGCAGGAAAGGTCTTTTCCAGCTGATGGTCTGTCATTCCTAATCTGTACCTGCAACTGCTGCAGGTGGAACCGGCAGTGGACAGCAGAGGAGAACAGGCATGGGGACCTCATGAATAAGTACTGCTACCTGTCAGGCCGCGTGAACATGAAGGCCGTCGAGAGGACCATCCAGAACCTGATCGGGTCTGGCATGGACCCCAAGACGGAGAACAACCCCTACTTGGGCTTCATCTACACCTCCTTCCAGGAGCGCGCCACCAAGGTGAGGAGGCACCTCTGCTGCAGCTGCAATGACAGACACAATATCATCATCGAAGGAAATACTCTCCTGTTCCAGCTGGTGTAGTCCTTGCTTTGGACTGCTCCAAACCACAGAGGCACGTGAACCCTCAGCTCTGTATCACAAATATAGTATCACAAATATAGCACCAATTGTGCTACACACACGCATGTGCCGTTGTAAGGATGGGCAAGCCCATCAGAGTGCCTCACTGAAGCTGCATGGCTGTGCGCAGATCAGCCACGGCAACACAGCAGCGCACGCAACAGAGCTTGGGGACAAGCAGCTGGGAAAGATCTGCGCAGCCATTGCAGGAGATGAGGCCCGCCACGAGAAGGCCTACATCAAGATCGTGGACAAGCTCTTCGAGCTGTGAGCTCCCTGCCTGTCCCCACTGCCTATCACCTGACATCATCTGAACTGGATAGGCCCTCCAGCCAGCTCTACCCTGTCAGAATCTCAGTGATCCGCCTTCTGTCCTGGGTCTGCTTGTTACAGGCGCCATACGCAACCCTGACATTGACGGATGTTTTGCGCTGAGCAGCGCTGTACTTTCTGTGCAGGGACCCCAGCGGCACCATGATTGCCTTCTCAGACATGATGAGGAAGCAGATCGTCATGCCTGCTCACCTCATGAACGACAATGAGCACGAGCAGAACAACAGCCGCGGCCTCTTCAAGGACTTTTCCTCAGTTGCCCAGGCCACCGGAACCTACACCGGCCAGGTCAGACATCTTCTGCGCTGACTTGCTCTCAGCAGCTGGCCGTCCCCGACACACATATTCTGGGACTGCCTGCTACACGGCACTGGGCCTACGAGGTGTGCCGTGCCGAGCACCCCAGACTGCTAGGCCTGGGACTGAAGATGATGATCTGGCATGCAGGACTATGTCAACATCATGGAGTTCTTGATGAAGCACTGGAACATTGCTGGCCTGGTGGGCCTCAACTCCGAGGCACAGAAGGCCCAGGAAGACGTGCAGGCCCTGCTGACAAAGTTCAGGCGCCTCACAGACCGCCAGGTGAGCTCCCTCCTGCAGAATATGTGCACGGTGGATGCGCTCACATGGAGCGGGTGCAGAGTGTTGCGGCGCTGAGTATTGACAGGGCAGGGTAGGAGGGGCCCACTGCTGTCTTCTATATTGTGCATGTGCTGCACTGAGCTTCAGGGGTCCAAGCATTGGAGGCTGCATGATCTGAGCATTCAGCTTATATAAGGGATGACATGCAGGAGCGGATCATGAAGTCCAAGGCAGTGGTTCCCACGAAGTTCTCCTGGGTCTTCAACAAGGAGATCCCCGTCATCCAGGTGTAAGCGCCAGGATTTTCCAGACAATTGGCAGGTCAACATGTGCAGCCAGAGCGGAGACTTTGATTTCTCAGCGGACACACAGCTGGCAGGCCAGATGGTCTGTGCAGCAGAAGGAAGCACTACAAAAGAAGCAGGGGCATGGCAGACGTCACATGAGTGGATATATTTTATGAGCTTGGCCTGTTGGCACAGCCTTGTATCATGGTGGTTCAAAGTGGGTTCTTCTTAATCTACAGAGGATCGGAAGATGGTGTGAAAAGCTCATCAGGTGCTTCTGGGCCGCGCTGCTTACAGATCTTGCTCTGGCACCACGAGAAGCATCAAACGCATCTATTCATAGCAGTAGACCTGCAACAATCTGTGCTCTGACAATGCCCAAGGGAGCGTGGGCTTGTCTGTTGGTCAAGAATGAGGAGGTAGCAGCAGCATTGGGGATGCTGCAACCGCGATTCGCTTCGTACGCTGGAGATGAGCGGCGTACTTGCAGCAGGTCAGAAGATGCGTACAGTCATATCGGCTTGATTTGCCTTGCAAAGCATCAGAAGAGCAGCATGCATTGCGATATTGTGTATGAGCAGAAGAGGTGTATGATGCGAAGCGCTTGGGTGGCTTTCAGGACCAAGCAAGGCATTTAGTCGAAAAGGTATACCACAGCTGCTTGGTATGGCTGGGACCCCCGCAGGTGCTCCCATTGAGTCTTGCATCTCTATCCTCCTAGAAAAGCAAAGGCTGGTGGGTTTATTAGGTGATAGACAGTCACATGGGCTCCGTGTACATTGAGAGAGTGAGAGAATTGGTGCCCTAATCATTGTCCTATAGACACAGTGTGCTAGGGTAAGGATTGTACACCTGTACACTCTTCTAGCTCGCAAAGGGCCGGTGTGTTTACCTAGACCCTTCTGTAAAGCTTCAGATACAATACAGGAGCCTTGAAGTTCATTGCTGGACCAAGCAGTCATTTGGCTGATCACTGATTGATCACAAGTTGATAATACAGAACACCCACTCTGAGTTTGCATACTGTCAATACATGCACAAATCATGGTCTTGCACCTTCCGTCTCTGCCAGCACCTTGTCGGCCAGCTGTGAGATTAGCTGCCATGCCGCTCTGATGTGCCTCTCCTGCGTCTGAGCGCCTCCAATGGCAAAGCGCGCCACACAGCGGCCGCTCAGCTCCGTTGTGATCATGAAGGCCTTGCCACTCCTGTTGACGGCATCCACAAGAGCAGCAGTCTCCTTCCCAGTCTGTGCCTGCCACAGCATGCGCAGGTCCAGATCGGCATGTGCAGACGTCTGTCAAATCTGCCAAATGCACTGTACACGACATGAGATGCAGACTGTTAGGATCACCTGACCAGATGCAGTTTACTCAAAGCTACCAGGCATCACTGGGTGCAAATTGAGCTCTCCTCAGCCTTGCGGCACTGTCTGCAAACGTGTCTGTACACTGTGACAAAGCAGAGTTGATGATGTGCTCACCTTGAGGCAGAAGCATGTTAGCGCGAAGCGTGGCGGGGTGACAATCTCAAAACGGCTGTCGTGCCTCACCAGGTCAGCCACCAGGTCCCCCAGAGCAATGTGATGCCTGCAAGAGGCCTCAACACCTCTGTCGTGCCCACAAAGTTGACCACTGCCTGGCCTCATCACACACTCTCATCCCCTGAGTAGATACCGACGGGACGAGGTATCCTTCGCACTTGTTAAGAGCATCCTCAGAGCTGAAATGTCGCACCTGAGGTATTCCTGGAGCTTCTGCTTGCCATACATGCGCAGCATGAAGAACAGCTTCAGCGAGCGGAAGCGCCGTCCGAGCGGTATCTGCCAGTCCTGCTCACCACCCATCCCATGCTGAGTACGTGCCCTTGAAGACAGCGACTGTGGCGACATGCAGGCTCTCTGCTTACATGCGCAGACTGAAGAAGGACCGCACGCGTCATGAATGGAGCCACGATGTGTTGTCATGGTACCGTCAAGGCATGGCACAATGCAGGACGTGAGACGCAGGAGATGGGGCTGCAGGAGCAGAGGCATGTCCCAGACCTTGTAGTCATAGGCATTGCCCTTCGCCCTGAGGAAGGCTGGCGTGAGGGACAGTGCGGCCTTCAAGGGGTCTGCATCTTGCACCCACATGCAGCTGCAGTCGAAGTTTGTAAGGAGCCACCTACAGGAGCACAAACACTCTGTTCTGATGTGCGTCCAACCACGTATGCAGCAGGAATGGAGGGTGTCTGTGGTACGGATCTTGTATCCTGCGTTTGATGTGTGGAAGGCTTACTTGTGTGCATTGGTGTTGAAGCTGTCAGCCAGTTCCAGGCCCTGAAAATAGTGCTGCATCTCTGGAAGCATTGCTGTGACGCCAGCAAATGCTGCATCAATGTGAAACCTGCGCACCAGTCGTCCTCCCCAATGAACTTGCCAGACAGCGTTTCAACTTGCCACTTCTTGAGCAGCATTGACTGAGACATCCAAGATGCTTTCTGAGGCACTCCACTCACTGGACAGAAGCATCAATTGGACTGACAGGGGGTCTCACCACATATCATGCCTTCTTGCAATGGCGCCAAGCTTGGCAATAGGGTCCACAGCACATGATGAGGTTGTCCCTATGGTGCCGACAAGATAGAAGGGTATGAGTCCAGCTGCTAGGTCTGCGTCTATGGCTGCTGTGAGGTCATCAGGATCCAGAGCATAGTCCAGCTCAGGCCTTGCTGGTATCAACCTGCAGTGGGGCGTTCCCGCTACCATGCAGGCCTTCTTGATCGAGCTGTGCGCCTGCACACAATGCAGGGATCACACTCACTGGCGCAGCACCAATACTGCCCTCTGTAGTGATAAGCCCCAAGAACCGCAGCAGCTCAGGGCGCCGCTGTTCTTGACATTTGAGTTGCGCTCAGCGCAAGCGAACCACTGCTAGCCTTGTCTCTGCGAAAGCTGAAAGCTGGTCAGCGCAGGAGAGTAAAGCATGCTGCCAGTTGCAGAAATGACAGCATAGTAGCGCACCTGGTCTGAGCTGTAGCACACAAGGTACTGCCGGTCCTCTGCAGGCCTGGATGCCATGGCCCTGGCTTGAGCTGCCAACAGGGCAACCAGGACTGTCTCGCTGGCTGTGCCCTGCAAAGTCAGCATGTCACAGGTCTCTGTGCTGTGCTGGTCATATGACCCTTCTCTTGGTGCTTCAGCGACCGGTCAGATGAGCAGGTGCATCCATGGATCATTCGAGAATCATCTTGCATGGTATGTCCTAGCAATGGGAAAAAGGCAAAGCCGGTGAGGGGTGGTGAGCCGCATCCAGACTGCAAGCCCTGCCAAAAGGGAAGTAAGGTCTACAGCTTTGGGCATCACGATAGGTGCGGGCTTGCCTGGATGATCCCACCGCCCTTGCCAAGCTTCATGTCTGGCCCGAAGGCCAGGAAGCAGGCAGGAAGATTCAGCAGCTTGGCTAGCCAGTCCAGCACAACCTGCAGAGTCCATCACTGCTTAGGTGGTAAAGTGGTGCCTGTCTGTCTTGTCATGGGCAACTCCCACAGCCACAGATAGTGAATAGCCAAGTGCGACCAGTCCGCCTCGGCTGCAAAAGCAGCGCCTGTAGGCTTGCGGGGACTGTCAACTCAGGGAGGGAGGGGACAGGCTTTACAGTCTCAAGCTCAGTGGCAGCAGGAGAGCCGCTCCAGAGGAAGCCCATGACGCTGAGCGCGCCGCTCAGCATGTCGCCCAGCATGGCCGGGAAGCTGCTGTTGGCGGGGAAGTATGCAAAGAAGTTGGGGGACTGCCAGTGTGTCAATCCTGCATGGATAGATGTCATGGACAAGAGTACAAGATCCTTTCAGCCTGCATGCTTGGAATGCTCGTAAGCCGTTGCTGCAAGGATCGCAGAAACATATGCGACTCTTTCTATGCAAAGACTAGGTTGAGCAGGACCTGGATGCATAATTAGCGCCCTATGGTAAAGTGCATGCTTCAAGGCTGAGCGGTTAAGTGTCGGTTTGTGACAGTGCCTTTGATGCCTTCAGCATATTGCTGCAGGCAAGGGCGTAGCCAGGCTTACGAAGGTGCAGAAGTGGCTGACCTGGCATGATCTTGCTCTGGATGTCACTCAGAACGGCATCTGCAGATTCTGGAGCATCAGGAGCTTCCGTGGGCAGCATAGGGGGCAGATATCCTGGCTCGGCCTCGGATCGCACCGGAAGACTCTCCACACGGGCGTAATAATCGCAGATCCAGTCGATCAAATCCTTTGCAGTCTTTCTATACTGCAAGAAGTTCAGCAGCATTGTAAGCAGCAACTTGAGAACATCAGTCAGACTTGCGAGTACAGGCTAGGAAATGTAATGCGGAGTATTGGCTTTACTGAGTGCTCAGGCATGCTGAGACAATGACATGAGAGGACATCCTTACCGCCTCTACACCCATAGGGTGCACAAAGTCATT
The DNA here is from genome assembly GCA_963930925.1 of Coccomyxa viridis. NCBI lineage: Eukaryota > Viridiplantae > Chlorophyta > Trebouxiophyceae > Coccomyxaceae > Coccomyxa > Coccomyxa viridis. Next base: position 2,955,178 of record CAWVOJ010000013.1, on the reverse strand, counting down.
TAAAGCATTCCTTTGACCGTTTCCAGCATTGCTGGACACTCCAGTGCCATTGGAGACAGCGCGCGTCTCTGTCGATGGTTCCGGCATGTCACTATCTACTTTCAGGCACGCAGCGCGTTACCTTGTCAGGGTGCTGCCTGCAATATGACAACAGAAATTAAAGAAGCTAATAATGATGATGTTCAATGTCTTGAGCATGGTCCTGGTATAGCGTGAGTGCCTCTACAAAAGTGTCGTAAAACCTAGCCCAGGTGATTGACCCGCTTGAAGCCATTCGATTGACCCTGGAGCTTCGAGAATGTGCCACTCGTTCAGCCAGCAGCTCAGAGTGGAAAAGCCACATTTGAGCAGATTTTATCGAGGAGCAATGAACGTTCTTGGCCGTGCTCTTGCGCGCTCGGCGCGCAGCGGTCGGAAATCGGTATGTTGCAGTCGTCAATCGGCTGCGCCCGATCTGTGATGAGTCGTATTCGCTCCTGCATTCACTTCTTCTGCAGTCTGCGGCTTTACGCCTAGAAATGTTACAGTATATCATTAATGGAATGCATCTGCGTGCAGAGCACTTTTCATATGTTGTAAGTGATCTGGCTTGCTGCTTCAGGCTTTATCGCAGCTCCAAGCCACCCGCGGCTTTGCAGCCAAGGAAATCAAGTTTGGCGTTGAGTGTCGAGCTGGAGTACTTGCCGGCGTTGACCGCCTTGCAGATGCTGTGCAAGTAACGTTGGGACCCAAGGTGCCATGCCTCTGACAGCCTTCTGCCATCACTGCCCGTCACTTTTGCTCATTGGGGCTCTCAGACTCTCTATACAGAGTTTTGATGCTGCAACCATATCCCTTTCCTGATTGAACCCATCTTCTCAACAGTATGTGATGTGCAGGGGCGCAATGTGGTCATTGAGCAGTCCTATGGAGGCCCCAAGATCACCAAGGATGGTGTGACAGTAGCCAAGTCCATCGAGCTCAAGGACCGCTACCAGAACGTGGGAGCCTCCCTTGTGAAGCAGGTCGCCTCTGCCACCAATGATGTGGCAGGCGATGGTAAGCCCATCTGCCCTCCCCCCCCCCCCCCCCCCCCCCTTCTGTATGTCATGCCAGCAACTCCCAAGCCGGCATTGTCCCTTGTGACGCCTGCCAGCCAGCTGAGTATCCTCATGCCGACCACGGAGGTGCTCACAAGGTATGTTGTGCAGGCCTGGAAGCTGCTGGTATGGCAAATCTTGGGAAAAAAGAACACGTCCATGTGCTTGCAGCGCATGCTGACAGGTGTGGCGCTCGCAGGCACAACAACAGCGACGGTGCTGACGAGGGCGATCTTCAGCGAGGGGTGCAAGTCAGTGGCAGCGGGCATGAACCCCATGGACTTGCGGCGAGGCATCAACGCGGCCGTGGAGAAGGTGCTGGGCTACCTCAAGCACCACGCCAAGATGATCAGCACAACAGAGGAGATTGCCCAGGTGTGCAGACTGCCTTTGTTCCTCTATAGCGTATGCTTAGAGATTGATAGGCCAGCTCACAGTGCGCGTCATGGATGATCTGAGAGCAGTAAAGAGTGTCCTCCTCTCAGGCAGCAGCGCCTTTACTGCTCTCGAGTCTTCCATGGTAGGCACTCTGGGCAAGCCTGACACAGTGGCTGGCCTGAGCATTGGACCATGCTGTGGTTTGCAGGTAGGAATCATCAGCGCAAATGGCGAGAAAAAATTTGGCAAGCTCATAGCGCGCGCCATGGGCGGCCTGGTGGAGTGCTATCTGAGACAGGCCAGAACTGACACTGTACCTAGTCTAGAGGATCAGGATGTGCTGTGGTGACGCAGGTAGGACTCATCACCGCAAACGGCGAGAAGGAAATTGGCGAGCTCATGGCGCGCGCCATGGACCGCTTGGAACACCATGCAAAGGATTGCAAGTCTCAATATTGACACCCTGGTGTATGGCTTGTGCAGGTAGGAACCCAAGCGCAGACGGCGAGAGGGATGATGGCGAGCTCATAGCGCGCCACGACACTTCCAAGGCCATGAAACTATCGTCCTTCTCAATCCCCTGAGCACACTGAGGACAGCTGTGCTGCCTCATGCAGGTAGGAACCATCAGCGCGAACGGCGAGAAGGAGATCGGCGAGCTCATAGCGCGCGCCATGGAGCGCGTGGGCAAGGAGGGCGTCATCACCGTCACGGAGGGCAAGACCATGGAGAACGAGCTGGAGGTGGTCGAGGGCATGAAGTTCGACCGCGGCTACATCTCGCCCTACTTCGTGACCGACCCCAAGACCATGAAGTGCGAGCTGGAGTCGCCCCTCATCCTCATTGTGGAGAAGAAGGTGTCCGGGTGAGTAGAGATGGTCCCTTCCTCAGGTTACTGCAGTCTGATGATGACCTGTTGAGCATGGCATGTCTTCTTGCAAGAGGCTTTGGCATGCATGGGCGTGCAAGGACAGCTGCATGCTATCCAGCATACACATGCTGCTTTTACTCTTGTGGCAAGACATAGCATGCTCAAGGCTGTTGTGTGCGTTTAGAAATCATAAATAGTGGTGATGGGCATTTATGCATGGTGTGGTGCACAGACTATGCTGATGCTTCTCAAGCTGCTTTGTTAGACAGCCTCATATGCGCCTGCCTCCTCAGCAAAGTGTCGTATGGATTGCATAAAGCACAGATGTGAGGAAGGTGCACTTGAATGCAGGCTAGCGCCGCTGCTGCCCCTGCTGGAGAATGTAGTGAAGTCGCAGCGGCCGCTGCTCATCATCGCAGAGGACGTGGAGTCAGAGGCGCTGGCCACGCTCATTGTGAACAAGCTGCGCGGGGGCGTGAAGCTGGCCGCCGTCAAGGCACCGGGCTTTGGCGACAACCGCAAGTCCAACCTGCAGGACATTGCTGTCCTCACCGGAGGCGAGGTAACCTCACTCACAGTCTGCATGCCACAATATTCTGCCAGGCGCTTCTGCCTAACATAGATCGGCATGCCTCCCTTGACTGCAATCTGGCCGTTGCTTGGAGCCAACCAAACGCGACTCTGCATACCAGAGTGCATTATTACAGATGGTCAGTGTCCACAATGGCCAGATTGCGGTCAAGTCCCCGGCTAGTCCTTGGCTTGGCTTTTTGCAAGGGGCTTGTTGCTACAGTTGCCAAAGTGTCATGTCAGAGACAATGTGTGCAGGTGATCAGTGAGGACGTGGGGCTGAGCCTGGACAAGGTGGAGCCGCACATGCTGGGGTCAGCCAAGAAGGTGACCATCAGCAAGGACGACACCATCATCCTGGACGGCGCTGGCGAGAAGTCGGCCATCCAGGAGCGGGGGGACCAGATCCGCGAGGCCATGGAGAACTCCACCTCCGACTACGACAGGTACAGCTGCGCCCATACTGTGGAGGATTACACGTTGCCAATAGGCCGTGCAATAGCTGTTCACTGCACATTGAATGCATGAGTCCCTACATCAAGCCTCATGCTTGTTACGTGACTGTGATGGCTGGTGCAAATGTGCTTGTCATATGCCAGATCAGGCATGTCTGCACCACCTGTTCAGTTGGGGCACAAGTATGTGGCGGTAGATGGTCAATGTTATTGGAGCCTGACTGTCCAGCTGACTAGTACGCTGCGGTGTGCAAGCCCGGCGGGTGCAGGGTGAAATTTGATGAGCTGATCAGGGTGAGCTGCTGTGCAGGGAGAAGCTGCAGGAGCGGCTGGCAAAGCTGAGCGGAGGCATTGCAGTGATCAAGGTTGGAGGAGCCAGCGAGGTGGAGGTCGGCGAGAAGAAGGACCGCGTGACTGACGCCCTCAATGCCACCAAGGTGATTCACCTGAAGCTCACCTGTCAGGCATTTGAAAAACACCTATGAGCAGCAGTTATATTGCACCATCAAGCTGACAGCTGCAGCTTGTGTGACGGCTCCTTGGTCTTCCAAGCCCTTTTCTCAACAACCTTGAACAATTGCATCCTTAGTCAGCTTTGTGGTGGAGCTCAGGAAGTGCCAAATAAGCTGGGATTTGGCATTCCTGAGCCCTCCAGCTCGCTTGACTTAGGCTGTGCTTGTGTTCAAATCGTGCCTGCATCTGAAGGCTGGCTGTGCAAGCAGCTGGTGAAGACTCCCAGGTCTAAACAGTCAGCTTGAACATGCGCGAACGCCTCAAAATAGCTAAGAGGCTTGGAATAAGCGGACTGACAAAGGTCGAGAGCGCTCAGGCGGTCTGGTGCTCCTGCAGGCAGCTGTGGAGGAGGGCATCGTGCCCGGAGGCGGCGTGGCGCTGCTGTACGCCTCCAAGACGCTGGAGGAGGTGAAGAGCAAGAACGCCAGCTTCGACCAGAAGATTGGGGTGGACATCGTGATGAAGGCCCTGCAGATGCCCCTGAAGACAATTGCCAACAACGCTGGTGCGCCTACCCTGCTTGAGTTTGCTCATCATGTGGCCTGCAATGAAACACAAATTAGGAGGATACATGTTTAGGAAACGGACGCCAGCTGGGCTGGGGAGCACTGAATGGTGGTGACCCATTGCAAGTGTCTGAGGCTGCCCTTCAGCGACAAGGGCTTATTCTGGGCTGGGGTGCATTACAGTGTTCCATCACATAACCAGTGGCCTCCCACGGTTGCGCTGCTGGTCAGTCACCTGTACCTCAAGACGTCAATGATGTATGTGATTGCTCTGTGCGCAGGCGTGGAGGGAACAGTCATTGCCGGGAAGCTTCTGGAAAAGTCAGAGGAGGAGTCGCTGGGCGGCCGCCTGGGCTACAACGCTGCCACAGACGTCTTTGAGGACCTTGTTGCTGTCGGTGTTATAGACCCCGTCAAGGTAAGATTGCCCTTGCCGTCCTTCCATGCGTTGTACACCTCACACGCCCTGTTACTGAGGCTTGTGATGCCCCTCCTGGGACTTCTGTTTGCAGCAGGGATGTCAAAGCCTGCTCTATCGCCCAGTAAGTTGATGACAGACAGGATTGCGAGACACTCTGACATGCATGCGCATGCTGCAGGTGGTAAGGACGGCGCTGGTGGATGCTGCCAGCGTGAGCAGCCTGATGATGACCAGCGAGGCCATTGTGGTGGAGGCGCCCGAGGACAAGAAGGCGGCTGCACCTGGCGGCATGGGAGGCATGCCTGGCGGCTATGGAGACATGTACTGAGGCCCCATGGACTGAACCATGAGGCCCGTCACAGACCCCATGTGCATCCCATGACTGTGTCATGGGTATGAGGCTCAGCGCAGCAGCGTGCTGGAAGCAGACAGCATTGAGCAGCCATCTTCAGCATGCATCCAGGTTTACTGCCTTTCTGCTGGGAAGCTACGGGGTGTTGGAAGCTATGGAGTGTTGGAAGAAGAACGCAGCCTTGTGTGATGCTTCAAGGAGTGGCGGCGTGCGATCTGAGCGAAACACAGCAGCACACTCCAAATGGGTGCTGTCAGCCTTGGACTGGATCAGCTATTGGCCACCCCAGTATGCACCAAATCCAGTGCAACATGGTCTCAGGCGGCCATCCAGTGACCGCAGCCATTGATTGTCATGTATGCAGTAGCGCCTGTGCACTGGGAGGGATACAGGAGTGCAGTGCGCATGGTCCTTGCATCCTTTGACCTGCCCAATCAAAATGTGTGCAACATGATAGGTCCAGAGTGGTTTATTCGATGGGTGTCACATTCCTGCAGTGCTGTGGTGTTTCCAGCAGACTGCCAAATGCATGCCTCTGTTGCTGACAACATTTATAGCTATGGATCAATGTAGGCCTTATAGTAGCCCAAGAAGACTATTCGCTCACTATTTGGGTGCTCAGCATCCTGTCAATGATCCATTGTGATTGTCCTGATGTCCATATGTACACCTCACTTCAGGTGGCTTGCAACCTGATTGGCAAGCCCTCTCATTTGCTGATCATTGTGCATCGCAAAGTGAATGTCTTGCCTGGCCACAACCTGTATGTACATTCTGCAGCATGAGGCACTGAGCCTGCTCTGTACCATTGTCGCAAGACACAGCTGCCACCTCACTGTCTGCCTCAGGAATTGCATATACTAGGGTCTGAGAGGCACCCTAGCTTTTGCATCAACTCTGACACAAGCCTCGCGCGCTTGCTGCTGCCCTGCTCAGATTGTGGGGCTGATTAGGTGGTCAGGATGGGAAAGCTACCGTTGGAAGCGTCAAGACACTCACTTCAACCTCAGGCTGCCCCGTGCTTCAGCAGGGCTGATTTCACTGCTTTGCGCATTTTCTCGTATGCGCATTTTCTCGTAGCCACAAAAGCCTCAGGAGCTGCTCCTTCTGCTGAGAGACCTCTGTGGCTTCTCGCATGTTTGCAACGTTCCTTTCTCTCTTGACGCACATCTGTGCTGCAGACTGTCCACCCTTATGGCAGCCATAGACATGTGATGCGTGCAAGCGGCATGACTTCATGCCTCTCCAGGCATTTCAAAATATTCCTCCACTGGTCTTGTGTCAATCACCTGAGCAGCATGCCTATGGCTTGCCTTGCATGCCACAGAAATCATTCTCGTGGGTCTAAAAGCACAGCACTCTGGCAGTTGCAAAAGCGAACACTTCGCCTGATAGTGCTCTGCGTGACACCGCAACACCTTCAACGCCAGGACATGAGATTTGCCTATCCTTGAACCTTGCAGGCAGGAGGGAATGCTGTAGATGACCCACCAGGCGGTTGTCAGGAGCATAGTAGAAAGACAGCGTGGAGCCGGCCTGCAGGTTGTGCAGCTGCACAAAGTCCCGCACATTCTCGAGCACGTACATGCGCTTGGGGTTGGTGCCGTTCAGCCAAAACCTGCATGCCCAGCCAAATCCCTCCTGTCATCACCTCCCAGCCGTGGCCTGTTCCTGCCTCAATCATTCCGCAGAGCAACAAACTGTGGCCAACACTGCGCGGATGAGACTGAAGCGCCGGCGATATGTGTTCTGCACTCGCTTGCGCTCTGTGCACAGAGTTCACTTCAGCATGAAGCGCCAGAGAAAGCAGATGCCCCAGACGGTCGAATCACGTCCAGAGCTGTCTTCCACAGACAACAGAGGACGTCAACCTGAGATTGCTCACTCGCAGAACAGCGTGGCTTCGCTGATGAAGCGTCTCGCAAGGAGCTGTACATACATGCAGCATTAGAACCACACAAGAATGCTCACTGCTCACTTCAGCTTGAAGCGCCAGAGGAAACAGGCGGTGTCCCAGACGTCCAGGTCCAGCCCGATGCGGTCTTCCACGTAAGGCAGGAAGGTCTCGGCGGCCTGGCGCGGCAGGATCATGCGGCTGAGCTTGTTGGTGTCCGAGGCTGTCAGGCACTTGCTGAACAGCCACTGGCACTTGGCCGGCCCTGCACACTATGCTGCTATTGATTTGTTGCAGTAAGGTCAACCAAGATTTTACCAAGCCAGCAGACACTCCAGCCCTCGGGGCCTCCATCATGTCTCTCAGATGCATCCTTGAGGCGAGCTTCAGTTGATGTATGCTGCGCAGTCATTGTCACCAATTCGTGTGTGATCCAGCAGTGCCTTGCAGCTGAGAAGCAACAAGGCCTTGCTCGATCAGACACGAAGTCTTTCCACAGACCTCAACGCAGTGCTGCTCTTTTCGGTTCACCACTCTGCCAACAGTGAAAGACCTGCCTCTCTGGGCCTCGCACGCTGCTACTGTGCATGTGCGGTGAGTGAGGAAGCATTCACGTGTCATCATTCTACCTTATGGTGCGATAGGCATTGCACATCACCTTTCTGGACATAGCTGTGGCCGACCAGGCTCATCAACCCGTTGGCCTTGACGTCAGGGCCCCAGGGACCTGGCTGAATTGTGCGGCTCCTGTGTGCGGGCGAGCCCAGCGCTGGCAAAGTGAAGACAACGTAGACATGGTCCTGGCCCTGGACCAAGTCCTCATCCACTGCACATACAGCATTCAGAGGTGTAGCGCTGGCATTTTGCATGTCCTCAACACTGGCCTGCACCTCAGGAATTGGATATAGGCGTACATTCAGAGGACTTGCAGGGCAGCAGCAGCATCCAATGGACCTGTTGAACAAAGGAAGGGACAGCTCAATAATCTGCCTGCCTGCTGACCCTGCTGAGCTGGTCCAGGGCGTGCGGGCATCAACACCAGCACATCGCTCCCCAATCAGCGACATGCAGGCTTTGATGCTGCAAGCGACTGTGCCAGCACAGCAGAGGATTTGATGGAAGAATACATGTGCACGGTAAAGTCCGAAAGCACCTTTTCTGCGCTTGAAGCTGAGGGCCTGTTCCTGTGATGAGACAGGGGGGTTCTGGCGGGGGTTTTGGGGCGTCTTGCGAGGGGACCTGAGCTGGGGGGACCCCACCAAGGCGGCCTCCTGCCACTGAGCTTCCAGCTCCAGATCAGGCGTCTCCATCACCTTCACCTCCAGTCCCTTCTGATCCGCCCCAGCACTGCTGACATCTGCAGTGCAATGCATCTATCAGTTTGCCGATCTCCAAATGTACCTGATCCTTACACAAGCCCGAAATGCCAATGCCGGCATGCAGCCGGTAGAGAATGCTTACTTGTCCCGTGTGAGATGGTGGTGATGGCACAGCTCTAGCTCAAACCTCTGACAGCAGCAGCACATATAGGCTATGCATTTCACCAGCAAGTGGCTTTGGCCCCTACAGAGCTGCCAGCTGGAGCCATCATGCTGGACAAGTGTGTGAAACACACGTGCAGAGCGCGTGCGGTGTGTTGGCGTTCTGGGAGAGCTGCCATCCTCCAGCGCGGCTTCTGAGACAGACGCAGCCGCTGCTGGCATGTTGATCACGTACGCGGCTGCTTGAGCGGCAGGCAGGCTCTCGATGGGCGTCCCTCTCAGAGGCTGGCTGTATGAGGCCAAGTGCAGCGCATCATGGCTGTCCTGCATGACACCGCGTGCATCACTCTGAAGATACCTGACGACGGACAGAGCAACGAAGGTCTTCCAGCAGCAAAGAGGAGACTTCACAAGCATCTGAATTCCTGTTGATCATGCAGCCTGCTGGCATACCATACACAATTGATCTCCTGTAGATTGCAAGGCACACTTAGCAGATGTTGAGGAGTTCGTGATGTGAGCGCTTGGGGTATGGGAGGGGGTTGCCTGTGGCTGTGGCGAGTGCCCATGCAGCTGCAGGGGAGCGGCAGGTGGCAGCTCTATGGTCCCATGGCTGTAGCTGAAGCGCAGTGCCGGCTCTCCATAGCTGCTTGGGTACAGACTCTCAAGCGGGCTCCCGCCAAGCAGCTGCATGCTTTGCTTAGTCACCCATACCATTCACGCCTCATGCCCTTTACATCAATTTCCATATGGGCACTTGTCTTACCTACCAAAGCTGCCCAGGGTATGGCACTCAAGCTGTTTGGGTCTGAAAGGCTTCACATTCAGTCATGCTCAACATCAATGCCTTTCACACAGTCAGCATAGCATGTGGCTTTTCTGGAGGCTTCATCACCTGCGGCTCAGCTCTGGGCGGCTTTCTGAAGCTGCGAGAGATCTTTGCTGCCAGTGTCTCAGGTCCTTCTTGGTACTCTGCAGGGCTCACATGCAGCTGCGCTGCGTAGGGGTGCCCAGCCGGGCTCATCGGGCTGCCCGGCCAGAGATGATGGTTGCCGTGATAGCTGTGCTGCTCATGAGCTGCTGTGGCAAGTGGACCGAGGTCTGACAGTGTTGGTAGCTCAGGAGCTGTGAAAGCTCTAGCTGCTGTGTTTGGCAACAAGTCTGCATGCTGATTGTGCATGAGACTCCCCTGCGGTTGCGCATTGCAGATCAGGGCAACAAGTAACAAGCTGAGCTTTACCAATGTCTCACACGGTGCTGCAGTGAGCGAGTCAAGACCCGCTAAGTTGTGCATTGCTGTTCCTGTGAGGGGGACAGGGAACAGGGGCAGGGACACCAGGCATGTCTCCTCAAAGTAATAGGGATCTGAAGAGGGACTCACCAGGGAGAAATTTGTGATGCGATTTGCATGAGAGGCATCCGGGTACAGCCCACCATGTGCTACAGGATCCAGGTGGTGGCGATCAGGGTAGGTGTCTGGCTGCTTTGCAGTGCTCATCTTGAATGGTTTCAATGTGATGCGCGGTTCTAAAGGTTGATGTATCCTCTCAGTGATGTGCCCTGCAGAGATTACAAACACTTAGGTCAGGGGGCAGGTCAAGCTGGTCTGAGCCATGATGATTAATGTCCAACCATAAAAGTCTTGGTCGCGTACCCTTCGATTCCTTGTAATTATCCAGGCAGTGGGTGCTGCTCCCCTTCAAAGCTGGATGATAGGTACAACGCTTCACTACAGGGAATGCCTCTGGCTCATCCTTGCTGATGGGCCTGATGTATCGTCCTGACGCCCGAGTACGCTGTCTCGGCAGCGGGACGACTTCATTTCTGCGGGTCCTTCTGAGTGCCGGCCATGGGGCTGGACCGTCTGCGTACCAGAACGAAGACTGGTGACAACGTACAGCGCAGTCAAGACGGATGACAGTATCGACTCCGGACACCACACCTCAGGCTGAGAAGGTCATAACGGGGTGCAACAAGAATGATCTTGATGCATAACAGCGGGGTGTGACCTTGTCCGATGGGGGTGACCGCAACCGCCCCAACATCGGCCACGGGCATTAAAACCTTGGACATGTGTGGCCTGCCCATCCCCAACTTTCAAATCCGCCATTGACAGATTGTACCAGTCTGTGATGACACTCAAAGTAATCACCGGGTACCTAAACCAGCGCTTTTGATGCGCGCTAATGCTGAGATCAGGATGCTTCGAAGCGCATAAGCGCACTCATAGAGATCAGAAGCTCGAGCATGCTATCTATCTTTGAAGTCAGCCGCTGAGGTAGATTTGGCTGATGCATCAGCGTACCGCTCATACACCCAGATCAGATACTCATCATAGTCCAGGGCAGAGTTCCCAGACTCCGATGCTGTACGAATTGAAGGACGGCCCTTGGCATGCTGCCACCACCTCGCCAGTTTTGGACAATCCTGAAGGTCGGTGAACATGTCAGTTGAAAATTTGAACCCCTTCAAGGGTCCTATACAGCCCTGTGCATGGTCGTATGCTGTTATATCAAAAAGGGCTCGAGTGTTCGCGGAAGGGGTCATTGCAGCAACCAGCACGAGCGGGAGGAGTCAACCCCCTCCGCGAACACTCTAGCAAGGCGGTTAGGCAGTCTGAAGACCAGTTGGGAGTAGCACAGGCTTAGTGACAATGCAGCAAGGTTTGGCAGCACACCTCTGGCAGAGCAAAGGCTCTGTAGTGGCTCAGCACTGGGAGCCGCAGCATGAAGGGCAGAACGGAGATGTCTACGAGCGAGAACTGCTCGCCCATGAAGAAGGGTCCATCGCTGTCAAAGCACCCCTCCAGCCACCGCAGCTGTTCCCGCAATGCATCCGCTCCTTCCTTCCGCCCCTCAGGATCTTGCCTGCACATACATACTAAGCTCATGAAGTCAGTCCAAGCGTCTCCACATATCCCCATGCCTTCTGAGAGGGCAAGGCAGGGAACGCCCTGCCCAGTATCTCGAGAGGGTCCCTACTATCCTGAGGGTCCCCATACAGGCATGTGGTCTGGGTCAGATGGGACAGACCTGAGGAGCAGCTTGTAAAAGTCTGGGACAAACTTCTCTGTGAACTGCTGGATGATCATGCGCGCTCGGGCTCTGACAGCTGGATGGGGCGGCAGCAGAGGCGGCTCTGCTCTGTAGTCCTCCAGGAACTCATTGCAGATGTTGCTCTCATACACCTGTCAGGTATCACAAATGTGTCTGCAGCTTCCAAGTCTAGGGGCATAGCATCTGACAACCCTGTAGGTAGCAATGCCGCGGCAGGTAATGAGAAAACAGAATGGCCCATGCCAGTAGCTTCTGCTCGGTTGCCATGATGTTGCATGACATCACATCTGTAGAGAGGCCAAAAGAGGGGAGCTACCCGGTGCAAGTCGCCTCCTTCTCTGTAAGCAAGGACAGGGACCTTCCCATTTGGGTTCAGCTGCAGGAACCATGAGGGCTTGAGCTCGGGCGCATACTGACCTGCGATGTGACTCTGTCAGTGGATCAGTCACAATTCTTGCTGCTGTACTGGCATCTGAGCACATAAGGAGGGCTAAAAGCTCGCCTTCGGTGTTGCGCAAGTCGATCTCTATTTTGTGGAAAAGTATCCTCTTTTCCAGCAGGGCAATGCATGTCCTTTGCGCAAAAGGACCTGCATACGACACTCACATCAACTTGTTCCCCAGCTCAGTAGCAAGTGTAACACCAATGTAACACTTTTCATTGGTCGGACTTGTTTAAGCTGCATCATGACAGACCAATAACATTCGGGTGTGAGAAGCCCACATTCAAGGCTATTGAGGAACAGGAGGGTGTCATTGGGGAGGCTGCTCACGGGATCCCCAACAAATTTCATTTTTGAGCGGTGCTGTACAGCTCTTACAAGAGTAGACCCTCAAGATGGGGTGAGCTTCTAACTGGCTAAGGTGCTGTTCAATGCTCGTGTTGCAGCGCAATCAACACATGACGTCTCGATGACTTATAGTTTGCTTTCCTATCAGTTCTGTCCGGCTATAAGACAGGAAGGGCTTTTTTGACAAAGATGCAGCTCTGCAGCTTCTCGCTTCCAGGGAGCTACATCAGCTACTGGCATCGAAGACTGTACTAGGCCATTTGGAGGGGAGACAAAGACGAGGTTCTCGCCATGTAAAGTGCAATAGTACTGTCATCGCACCCAAAAAGAGCCGCAGATCTGCTTTCTTATGCTCAAGCCTTTCTCTGAACAACAGCTGGTCAGGACTCGGTACATCGGCATGACAGTTCCGGACGAATGGGTGAGGAGCGCAAAAGGGTGATGGACGCCGTGCAAAGTCACCCTGAGCTCAGTGCCGATGATACTCCGGTCACACGCATCCATCACAGACAGCATCCCTGGGACGTCAACTTCTTGGACAAGATCAGAGGTATGGTAGTGCGGGTGCCTGCTACTTATCACTTAGATACTGCCCTATAGTGCTACTGGGAAAGCTGATGCTCCAAGGCTTTCAGCAAGCTGGGACCTATGGGTAGTATTTTGTGACAGAAGGGGTTGTGCTGGCACCCAGGTATTGTCTCACGGAACAAGAGGCGATACAAGAGTGACGGCTATGACTTGGATTTGGCGTACATAACAGACAAAATAATAGCTATGGGTGCTCCTGCACAAGGGAGACGAGGTGTCTTATCTTCACCCACCTGTGTGGGCTCAACCTGTCTGTGCACTCTTGTTTCAGGCAAGCCAAGATGCCTTTCTGCAGCGCGTCCACCAGAGGCTGACCTTCATGTGCAGCGCTCCCAAAACAGCATAAAAGGGCCTCCCAAATGTGTTGCAGGGCTGTACAGGAATAACATGAGGGATGTGCAAAGCTTCCTCAAGCAGAAGCACCAGGCTGCTGGATATTGCGTGTACAACCTGTGCACAGAGGAGCACTTTGCTTACAAGCCATCCAAATTCGAGATGGTTGCCAACTTCCCCTTTGACGATCATCAGGTGTGCAGCTACCGTCCTGCTATCTTCAGTCCTCAGATGGAGCTGCTGCCATTGCTCTTCTGAAATCACCATACCATGCCATGCCTGATAGTAGCCTCAACTTGAATGGACTGTAGGAGTGCTGAAGAGCCTCCAGACAGTGCTCTGATGTGCTCAAGCACATGCAGGTGCCGCCGCTGGCATTGATACACGGCTTCTGCGAGCACGTGCACAGCTTCTTGCGAGAGCACCCTCGTGGGGTGGCTGCTGTGCACTGCAAGGCCGGCAAAGGCAGGACTGGCCTCATGATCTGCTGCTACCTCCTATACGCGGTAAGTGTCATGACCTCTTCCTAAGCATGCGCTTGATGCACTGCGTGTGGCCCTTCACTACAGGATCTCTGAGCCCTGCTGAGATCTTATCTTGATTTATATAGCACGTGTACTGCTAAGGCTGGATGCATCACACTTGGCCATGAGTTCTGATTGCCAAGTGCATGTCTGAGTGACAGACTGTGGGTATGCAGGGCATCTGCAAGACTGTGGATGAGGCGCTGCACTTCTATGCTGTCCAGCGCACATTTGATGGGAAGGGCATTACCAACCCTAGTCAAACACGGTATATCCTGCTAGCCCTGCACCTCAACCCTGAAGTATTCATGAATGCAGAGCATCCCTACTTGCCAGCAATCCAGAATTCAGCCTGCCTTGGTGTCACTTGTGCCTTAGAGGTTGTGCTGCATGGCAGCATATACAAAGGTCAGCAATAGAGGATGTCTGCTGCTTGCAAGCTCTGTACACGTTCCCTGCAGGTATGTGCAATACTTTGCAATGAGCTTGGCCAACATGCCAGAGCAGCGCAGAGTCTGCCTGAAAGCGGTCAGCATTGGCGGCCTGAACTGGCTCGGCAGCGGGAAGACGTACATCAAGGTCAGCTGCCGCCCGACAGGCGCCTCTGAGGCGGCAAAGGTGGCAAAGGAGTATCTGAACGACAGGAGACAAGCCAGCTTTGGCCACTGCTCACTTGAGGGTGACATCAAAATTGAGGTATGATGCTTCTGTGTCACTGCTTCCTCTGCTCACCCACTGGTTCGAAGTGTGCCAGCACTGCATGCCTTCGTGCATGCTTTACCCAGCAATCTGGTTCTCCCTCAACCATTGAGTATGAACCTGTAGTCTGACAGCCATCATCTGCAAGAGATCCGTGCTTGCATCATCATACTCTTACAGCTTTCATGACAAAGGGACTTTACATTGCACCGGCCTGCAGGTGATCCGAGCGCGTGAGAATCGTCCAAACCGCAAGCTTTTCTCAGCTTGGCTGCAGTCTGCTTATATTGAGGTCCCATCTATAGAGCTGAAGCGTGCAGACCTCGACAAGGTCTCCTCTGCTACCTTCCCGCACAAACATGTACATCTGCTTGTCCTGGTGATAACATTGACAATGCCTTTCATGCAGTAGCATATAGGGGGCAGCAACCCTATGTCCAGGTTGCTTGGGTGGCAAGAGATCACAGAGGCCCGCATCAATAAATACTAAAAAAGCGCCAATAATGGCTGTCGACATGATGCAGGTTGCCAAGGTGGTGCCGCCGAGCGCCTTGTTGCAGCTGGAGTTTGACTCAGCGGATGCTTCTCAGAAATCGGCTGCCTTGGCTGTGCCAGGCCGTACCTGAGTACTATAACATGTACATCTACTAGGAGGACCTGCGCTTGTCACATCAAGCAGTTTCACAGCAGTACCGGTGGCGTCCTTCCAGAATGTGAGCTGTATGTGCACATTTGCGCTAACAGGTGTATAAATGCCATAGTATGCAAAGCTGTGTCTTTGAAGTGCGGGTTTAAAACATTGAAGCTGAAGATCCCTTGTAAAGCCAACGCCTTTAGCGGCGGCTCCTGCGTAGCATATGCATGCATGCTGCTCTCTTGAGTGAGATGGAGGGTGTTTTATTTTGGTTGTGTTGGTAAGAGTTGTGATTTGTGTTGGAACCGGTCCACACACCAGGCTGTAGTGCAATGCCAGGCGCATGGGTGGGAAGGTGAGAGTGCAAGCACTCTCAGCCAACCCCCGGGCAAAAGATTAGGTTAATATCGTCGACACAATGTGCCGATATCAGATATTAAACTGATAAGAACAGATACTACACTTGATCTTAGCCAAAAGGCCGAGAAAGTGAAGAGGCCAGGGTTGGGCAGGATCTGGTGGGGCACGCTCAGCTACCCGAAGGGAATGTGCAATACGGGGACCACTGCTCCATGCAAGAGTACGGAGTGCCGCACTGCGGAAATGCTCACATGTACAGCAATGAATTGCTAAGGTAAAACACCTCGTTTGAGTGTCCTGCAGCAGCCATGAGGGTCAATAGCACGCAAGTCTATGATATTGGGAAGCAAATAACTGTGACTTAGGATGCGGGCCCTGCGTGTCCTTCAGGCTTACCGCTGCACAGAACACATCAAAGGAGCGCATGCGAGCACATCATGAGCTGTCAAGAGATTTCAGGCCAGATGTCTACTCGCACAAGACAGTGGTTCTGGCCTGACGCTGGTATCCATACAGATGCGAACGTCAAAGTTCGGCGGACAATAAAAGAGTCACTGCGCGTCTAAAGAAGTTCTACTGCGCCCTTGAGAGCTTTCAGCGCTTGGAGGGTGACCATGTCCCGCTGGGCTCCTGGGAAATTTATGGCGGTGATGACTCGAAGGCTCGTGTAATTCCGACACCTTCTCGGTATCGGCGGGCAATGCCTCTCATCACCGAGCATCTTTGGCGCATACGGTATCAGCATTTCAACGTGTGACCATACAGGTTGCCATAGCCTGTCATGATGTCACAAGATGGTGCCACTGAGTTGCGGATCAGCATGATCCTCGGATACCCAGATGGCGTGCCAGTGCTATCACTGACCTCTTACATGTACACAAACACAGCATTTGACACTGAGGAAATTCTGTTCGCCTTTATGGGCCAGGGGAGCCCCATACCTTCCCCTCACTCAAGATGCATGATTATCACAATCTCTACAGCCAGAGCTCCTTCATGTAGACTCCTCTAGCCCTGGCCATGCTAGCACAAAGCCTCTGCTTGCGATTGCTTGCTCCCACACCCCAATGAAGGTGTTGACGTCATGGTGAGTAATGTACCAAGCCTAGGGAACCACCCAATGCCTTCTCAGCGCGGCGTCTCGCCAGGAGGCGCTGGGGGCGGCCTTCGTCGTGGCAGCGGGCTCGGGGATGCGGCTGATGCTGCGCTGGCCGTGCTGCTTGCCGGGATGGACACCCGTGGCGGGGGCGCTGCAGACTGCCTCCTGCAAGTCACACTCCACACTGAGGATACCCGACATTCAGACCATGACTGTGCATGTGACCATAAGCCAGGAGCAATGCTGCAATGGTCCACCCAGTCTAATGCTGCATTGGCAGCTGGGCTTGGCTCAACATCAGCACATTGCTCATGCAGCAGCTGCACCCTGGTGCCTCCGGGGGGTGACACATTTCACTGATACAGGCAAGGCGAGATATCACTGCCTTGAGCAAAGCCAGGAGCAGTACTCAATGATGGGGAGGCCTGCAGGAAAGGTGAACTACCTGCCAGATGATGCGGTGGAGATGGTGCGAGCGGGAGGTGCTGCGCTGGGACTCCCCCTAGAAGGCATGTAGCTTGCCCCGCTGCCTGTGTAGTCATATGACGCCTTCCTGTTGCCGTTCTCAGCTGGTGGGCCATTTGAGGCTGCTGCACAGCACACCAGCCATTTCTAAGAACAAGACATGCTCGTGGGAGGCCTAACAGCCCTGACATCACATGCGCCTCACGACGGCAGTTCTGCAGGTGCGCAATGTGCACCCAAATTCCTCTTGGTGCACATGGAGGTGTCTCCTGCCCATGCTCTGTGTTGTGGTCTCACAATGTCTCAGCCCATTGCAAAACCCTCGCAGAAGACGGGCATGCTGATAAAGCTGCAGTATGTCTGGACGCAGCAGCCCCAGAGCAGTTGTTAAGATCAAGCTACACCTCATTCACCCCCGCATCAATTGCCCCTATTCCTGATAGTTCTGACAGCGTGCACACCTGAGCGATCAGAGGGCCGCCGCCTGCGGTACTCTGCCAGCTGCACAATCTCTGCAGGCACCTCCAGGGGCTCTGCAGCCCTCTCCGTGTCCTCGTAGTGGCCCTCCTGCAGATTCTTCAGCTGCGCCACCGCCTGTGCCACCTCCCCGACGCTCTACACAGCAACTTGCTTATCAGCACAGCCCCGAGAGTACCAGCATGCGCTGCGCAGACCTTTCATGCCTGGCTACTAGCCTGGCTGAGCGTCTACTTCACCCTCTGTCAGCTGGTGCAGGGCCTGATTCTCCTAAGTGCTGGCCAGATAGCTGTGCTGTAGCACATCACCTTGCCAACACTTACAGAAGAGAAGGCATTGCAACAGCTGACAGAGGGGTTGCCGGCCCCAAAGTGACCGGACTCCACCAGTTAGCGGTGTACCTCTGCATTCCTCTACAGCACTGTGCACACAGACGTCTGGCATCAGCAGATGTGGGGCATGAGATTGAGTGCCAAAGCTGGCCATGGATACCACCTCGACAGATTGCCCACCTGCTTCAGCTTCTCACGCTTCACGGCCGAGTCCGAGTCCTCCTCCAGCAGGAACTCTGCCTCTGCGCCGCCCAGGGTGGTCACCGCCGAGTACAGATGCTCCAGCAGGTGCGCTTGCGCCCGCTTCACCTGCACAAGTGTTGCCAAGTCCTCACACGCTTTCCTCCCAATATAAACAAATGTATACAGGCAGTCTATATGCCTCATCCTGGCATTTGTGTGGTCCTAGAAGGATTTGTTTCCAGAAATTGGCGGCTTGCTCAGCTGGACTCAGTGCATGCTCTGCAGCCAGGGCCCCGCGCCCAGCATGAGGAGTGCAAGATGTAGCAAATATTGCAGAGCTCAATGACCAGCAGCGTGAGGTGGGACTCCAGGTGACCCTAAACAATGAGCATGGCCTTGACAAGCATGCAGACAATTCCTAGAAAGGTAGAATGCATTGAAGTGCTCAGTTCATGCTGCTAGCTCAGCACAACATGGAGTGCAGCCGAAGCGGAAAGTTGTCCACAGAACATGATAGGTGTTAGCAAGTGGAGGTAGAAGGCAGGCAGTCGACCCCACCTGGCAGTAAATGACGGCCTTTGGCACTGTCAGCACGATGGTCTGGCACACAGTCCGCACATAGGCGGCTGTGTCCTCTCCCAGCTGCTGCAGGTAGTCATCAAAGACCTGCATGCCATGTACCACCCACTTGGCAAAGGCAAAGAACAGGCCAGCCTGCCAACTTCCAGCAGTCTGTAGCATATGCTAAGGTGCAGCGTGATTCCACTGTTGATGAAGCACCTGGGCAGCCCAGTCCAGCCAGACATCAATTTCCCTCAGCACACTGTGATAGACTAGCAGACTAGTTCACCAGCCCAACAGCAGCTCCTGTGGCTGTGCAGCATGCCAAGAGGGATGATATGGCTGCACTGTCTGGGACCTATCCCTTCCAAACTGTGATGGCTGACGGCACAGGCCATAAATGGGAGACCTTGTCGGGGGCCAGGGGAATGGCGCACCTTGGGGTTGGCGGGGTCTCCAAAGCGCTTGGGGCTGGCCCACAGCAGCGGCTCTGGGCCCAGCGTGCTGTCCTCTGCAAACAGCAGGCTGGAGCCAATCCCACCCTGGGGGATGTTCAGGTTCTTGGGCGTCTGCATGAAGGAGTGATGTGAGGGGCTGTGACGGCACCGCTAAGCAATTTTGGGGGTGCATGACCTAGAAGATGCAAGCTGAGGCACACAGGGTGCAGAGCTGTGCAGCCGCAGCGCTCAGACATGATGAGGACATGTGAGGAGCTACAACTGCAGCCACTCTGCACTGCTTGAACCAATCGACCGTGCAAAAAAGTTGCAAGGCATGAATCAATTAGTCCTGATGAGCTCATGCACAAGAGCGGGTTATCTTGGCATAAGCTTCCCATGGTACTACACTTACTGGCCGAAGGGCCTGCATGGTATCTTAGAGATCACATAGCTCC
The DNA here is from genome assembly GCA_963930925.1 of Coccomyxa viridis. Classification (NCBI taxonomy): domain Eukaryota; kingdom Viridiplantae; phylum Chlorophyta; class Trebouxiophyceae; family Coccomyxaceae; genus Coccomyxa; species Coccomyxa viridis. The sequence continues at coordinate 2,935,662 of CAWVOJ010000013.1, read as the reverse complement.
AGATAAGAAGAGCACTGGTAGCTTGAGAGTGTACTGTCTGTGTCGTCTGTGCTAGCAACACTCAGGAGGTACTGAATGTACCCCGCCGGCGCGTATCCTGGGCGTGGGCGCAACAGAGCTGGTGGTGCTGTCAGCGGAGCGCTGCAGCTCGGAGGAGGCGTAGGAGCGGGGCTCGCGCTTGACGCCCATGGCGGCGTCCCCGGCGTTGCGCAGGCGCGCCAGCCACATGTACTTATCGCTCGCGCTGGCCGTGCGCAGCACCAGCGAGTGGTGATTCTTCACGCAGGGCTTGGAGGGGTCCTGCACCTCAGCAACCCTCTCAACTGTCTTGGAGCATGTCTCTATCTCAAGTCTCATTCCTCCTATGTGCCCTTGAAGAGGAGATATCCTTTTTGTCTATAGTTTCCCTTAGACAGATGACAAGATGCAAGGTCCTATCAACTACAACAAAGGCCAGGATTGTGATAGCACGCGGCACATTTCAAGTGGGACAACCCCACAGGGGAGAACAGTACAGGGTTCGCTCGTGTCAGCGCTTGCACGCTCTGCGTGGCAAGAAGCCTCTCATGCAGCAGCGCACCTTGTGCGAGATGCGGATGAGGAGGGAGACTTGGCCGCCGCCCCCGTCCAGGTCATACTTGGACTTACTGGCGTTCCTGGGCAGGCCATCAATGTCCACGTCCTCGGCCTTGCAGTCGCGCATGTCGATGAGGCCCTTGTAGTTGGGCGGGTCATCCGCGGACTTAAAGTAGTACAGCTTGCCCTGGGGCTCTGACAGCACAAAGTAGCGCTTCTGCCACTTCCAGGCCTCTGGCAGGCTCTGGCGCCCGCTCTTCTCCCCGATGCGCTTCTCCAGCGTCCCCGCCAGCATGTCACCTGCCCGCAGCCAAAATGCTGTTCAAGGATCTGTCATTTGGCCAGTACCATCAGTGCTATGTGTACAGCACTTGCTCCTGAATGCACACCCCTCCTTCTGCTGGCATAGTGAAGCCAAATCCTGCCAGCTCAGCCTGCATGGAGCTGGGACTTGTGCGTAGGTGAGCATCCTCTGACGCCCCTGCAACCCTTGATTAGTCTTGCGCCCAGCAAAGGTAATGCAGGGAACGCAGGCTCACCAGGATCATTCATGGTGGCTGGGATTGTGAGGCCGCCAGACAGGGGCCCCCCCATGTTTGCGGGCGCGGTCAGGGGCCTGCTCTTTGCGGGGGACCCATCATTCGAGGAGTCGTCATCATCCTCATCCTCAGAGTCTGACTCTGCCGCGACGGCTTTTCCTGCAAGTACATGCACACGCCGTGTTGACACCCCGTAGTTCACAGCCCTAGAACATCTCCATCTCCTGCCTTGCACATGTACATATCAGCTCATGCAACAGCTATCATTTGATTGCTGAGAGAAAGGAATGAGGCCCACACTGTGTACATCCCAAGCTGTACATTGCAGTCCTGATCAATGTCATTTTGGCTAGTGTAATGAGGCACCTTCCCCAAGGAGCTTGGCAGTCTGCTGCGCTTGCATCATGGCCTTGTAGCGCTCCGCCGTTCTCTGCCGGAAGAAGGCTGCTGTCACGTAGCCCTGCTCCATGTTCACTATGGCCCTTGCCACTGCACGTAGCACATTTCAGTCAGCAGAGCAATACACAGGCTGCCCTCAAAACTGGCCGACTTGCACTTTGCTAGCGATGGGCCAAACATCAGCTCGACTAGTGCCTGACATACATGATGTGCGCAGGTGTGGGGGACCCACTCTCCATGGCTTCGTCCCGCCACACCTCCAGCGCGCGGGTGACAGACTGCATGGCTGCCTTCTCAAAGGCTGGCAGCTTCAGGGGCTCCCTGCTCTCGTCCAGGATGCTGCTGTCCATCATCAGGCTCGCCTTCCTTGACGCTTCCCTGCAGTGTCCACATGCAGCTATCACTCCTCCCCCCCCTGTCTGCTTTGCTCTGGTGACATGAAAAGACATGGACTCCTCTATTTCCGTAGCGCAGCACAAATTGCAGGCGTTTCCGCCCATGAGCAGCACAGCAGGATGCAAGACCCCTTTATTGTACCGCAGCAAATGCCTGGCGTGCTCATCAGAGTGTTGGCTATGTGAAGATCCATGAAATCCTGAGCTGCGACCCTGGTCTATCTCAGCGACACATGTCTTGATAAGGCAAAACAGGGAGGGTTCATTGCTTGCCTGGCTGCATCTAGCAGGACCTGGTGCACCCGTCGGACACAGATGTTGACGGGCTCCAGCACCAAATTAATAGTGTCATCCACCAGCCGCTTCAGCCCAAACTCTGGCGACACCAGGTGAGACTGGTACCCATCAGCTTCCCTCACCACCTGCAGAGCAATGAGTCTTCAGTATTTTGTGGTCTTTGCTTCAGATTCAGTGGCGCCTTCTGCATGGCTGGGAAGTGCAGCGCGGTATCCTGCGGCACGCCAGGCAATCTTGAAGAGTACCCTGAGAGCAGCGGAGGCTAGGAAGACCCCCACCTCTTTGACATGCTCCAGCTTGAAATTTCTCTCCAGGGGCAGCTTGGCAACAGTCCCCATGAGGCCCTCGTCCATGAACGCCCTCCGGATGAACCCAGCATAGTCACTGGTCTGCACAGCAGCGCAATGTCATTTCGGCTACACATCCTGCCCACTGCCACATCACATGGTGCAAGCTGTGTGCCTCTGCTACATGCAACCATGCGGCTTGTATGTCACAAAGAGAGAGTGAATGTAGGGCAGGGGATAGCGTACCTCTAGGAGGTGTGTGAAAGCTCGCTCAAAGCCACGGCAGAGGTGGAAGACGTCCTTCTTGCTGCTTGGAGCGCCAGGCACTTTGCTAAGCTCCTTCTCGAGAGCAGTACGCTTTTGCTGCAGTTTCTGTAGGAGCTGCAGCAGCATGAGAGGACTAACACTCCTGCACTTCGTCACTTACAAGCGGCATTGTCGCCGTCAACATTCAAGCATGACCCCAAGCAACAGTATCATACTGCCTGTCCACACTGGAGGTCAGTACGGTGTCGGAAGCCTTTGCCAATACATAGCAAGTTTCGACGCTGTAGATACTTGGCAGATTGCACTAAGAGATGCGGTCTTCCATCACAGTAAGCTTTTCTGGGACTCATGCTGCTGCGTTGGCTGAGCAAGTTCCAGCTCATACTCTACAAGCGTTTTCGAGTCACCAGCAATAGCCTCGGCACTCACTTCGGTTGCTTCGGACACATCTAGCTTGACAGTGTCGTCGCCTGAAGGGGCCATTGCCCCAGGTGGAGGCTCTCAATGCCCTCCTTCTGTGTTTGTCACGTCCACTTCCCCAGCACCGCTTCAAGCAACCCGCCCCTCCTGACCCGCAACGGATGTTATTCAGTACGAGGTATAACGACTCCAAGCCAAGGCACACTGAGTGGCAGTGCAGGTTGTCGAAAATTCTGACAGCATTGACCACACCGCCCTGCGATGCCAGGAACGCCTTCCAACAGCTTCCTGCCATGTGGGCAAAGGCCAAGTGAGCTTTTGCGTTCATTCTCCCCTTTTATAAGAGCGTCGTCTGCTACAAGTGATGTCTTGATTCATCCCTGTGGTCTTCTGCATTTTGTCGATTGGCTTGCACCTTTGGGCTTGGACCAATTGGAAGAGCGGTCCAGACTTGCACTAGGGGCCCGGCATCATTCCCTAGCCGTACAACAAACGCAGAAAAGATTTCTGTTACATGTAGTATAGGAAGGGGGGTAAGACTTGTGCGACATGGGCAAGCTGAGGGAGGTGCTCGAGCACCCTGATGAGCTGGTCCCCCTCATTCAGATGGCATACCTGGCTAAGCGTGCCAAGGTGTTGCCTAAGGATGAAAGCCTGGCTTTCTGCTACGACATGCTCAATCGTGTGTCCAGAAGGTGATTCTTCGAGTGCCCTTTTCATCATCAAATCCTCACCGTATGTCAATGCCCTGGGCATGCGCGTTTGCTCTGGCAAAGCTCTCAACCTTGAGAGAAGACCTATCCACCTTCTCTGACCTTCCCTCTATGCTGCTTGCAGCTTTGCTGTTGTCATACAGCGCCTACCTCCAGAATTGAGAGATGCGGTCTGTGTCTTCTACCTTGTGCTGAGGGCATTGGATACAGTTGAGGATGATATGGCCATCGCAGTCAGCATCAAACTCCCAGTTCTTCGTACCTTCCACGAGAAGATCTATGATAGGTGCTCACTCCGGCAGCGGGCAGCATTTGCCACTGTAAACGCCTGATGTGATGCATGTCCTCAGAGACAGCCCTCGAGCCACATCACACATTGCAATATGCACAACATAAGCTAGAGCGGCGTTGTGGGGCTGCTACACACAGACTGATATGCAGAGCAGAACATTGACTAGAAGTGAGCTTTCCAGGAAGTGGAGCATGGAGTGTGGCCAGGATGCCTATGTGGATCTCATGAAGCGCTACCCTATGGTGACAGACGCCTTCTTGCGGCTCAAGCCTGGATATCAGAAGGTTCTATACACTTTCCCTCCCTGTCGCAAGCACGAGCGCCTGCAAGGGCGAATGCTCTCGCGCTTACTGTGCTTCAGGAAGTCCTTTTGACGCAAACAGAACGGCAGGTGCTCTGGTGATGAGCCAACAGCTTCCCCCAGCAGATAGGCTGAGATATACAGGTGAGCTGTGCAGGTCATAGCAGACATCACCCATCGGATGGGAGATGGCATGGCGGACTTCATCGAGAAGGAGGTGCTCACTGTCCGGGACTATGACCTGTACTGCCACTATGTGGCTGGCCTGGTGGGCATTGGCTTGTGCCAGGTATGCCCTTCTGAGGCCTTCTGATCTAGATTCACCCAAAAGATGCGCTACCTGTTCTGAAGATGGCGGCATGAATGTCTGATGCAGTGAGCTAGCTGCAAGCCCATCCATGAGGGTACCCATCTTGCAGACACTCTATCATGGCATGTCTGAGAGCCTGAGAATGGTGCAGCTCTTCGCGTCAAGCCAGCTGGAAAGCAAGGAGTTCTATGAGATGGAGGATCTGGCCAATCACATGGGCCTCTTCTTACAGAAGACCAACATCATCAGAGACTTCTTGGAAGACATAGATGAGGAACCTGCACCCAGGTGAGAGATTGGACCAAGCCCATCCCCATGAAATACCTGAAGTATTGGTTTTCTGTGCCACCAAGTGATGTTCCCGCATGTGATAAGATCGCCAAGAGTTAGCCACAGTGACGGTCTAATCACTTGCTGTCATGGGCAGGATGTTCTGGCCAAAGGAGATCTGGGGGAAGTATGCAAAGAAGCTGGAGGATTTCAAGGCCCCTGAGAATGCCCAGCCGGCTGTCGGGTGCCTAAACGAGCTTGTGGCAGACGCTCTGCAGCATGCCCCATACAGCCTGCAGTACATGGCAAAGCTCCGGAATCCCGATGTGTTCAGGTTCTGTGCTATCCCTCAGGTATGTAATCCACCCTGGCGAGATGCCTCTCATCAGCCAGACACTGAAGTGTGGTGACAAGCACTGTCTCGTTCTCAATCAGCACGCCAGAATTTTCAAGACCCTCAGAGTCTTTGTAGTGTGCAGGTTATGGCAATCGGCACACTAGCGCTCTGTTACAACAACCACCGAGTGTTTACAGGTAAGCAGCTTCTCAGCCTGGTGCTGCTGATGTGTGCCGCTGCCATTGTCAGCTGCAATAGGGCTTTCTTGTGGGACATAGATACATCTTGCTGACCCGTCAAAGAGTCAAACCCTTGCACCATGCAGGCGTTGTAAAGATGCGCCGAGGTGAGACGGCAAAGTACGTGCAGCTGCTTGGGAACATGGGGGACCTATACAGAGCTTTTGAGCTGTTCTCGGGTAGACTGGCATCACAGTGAGGCCCTACCCTCAAGCAGCTGGGCGCCATGGTTTTTCACCATGGTCCGTAGGACATTGTCTCAACTTAAATCTCACATTCCTGCTGCAACCCATCCAATATAGCAGGGTTCAGTCTTGGCAGTGACCCTTATCATCCTGTGCAACTGCCTGTAAAGGCCTGTGAGTCCTGAGGGACACGTGATGGAAGGAGCTTGCCTGGCGCAGAGCAGCTGCTCTGGAGCAGAAGGATGAGCATGCACAGATCACGAGAGAACGAGCAGTGTACCTTCAGAGGCTCTGCCAAAAGGGGCTGGATCAGCTGCCGCCCTCACAGCAGATCTCTAGACCTTCCCTGATCCAGACCACAGCGTAAGCATACAGGCCTCATCCCCGCCTTCATACGATAACAGCCCACCATCTGCTTGCACAGCACTGACTAAGGACAGCCACCTGTGGAGGACCTTCAGGGTAGACGACACCGCTGATTCATGCTTGGTATGACAGCTCTGTTTGTAGCTCTTGTGTGCTGCATGAAGCTGCACGATCCTTACCCTGAGGAGATGCAACTTAGTCTGTGGTCTTGCAGGCGCGGTCTAGCCTTCGCTGGCTTTGCATACCAGGCGCGCGGGTATGTGAAGGAGACCTGGCAGCTATACATGCTCTGTGCCATGCTCCTTCTGCTCTTTGTCTACACTATTTACAAGCGTTGAGGAGATCATTCTTATTTTAAGGACTGTATGCCCTGAGGGCTTGTGCAGTAGAAGGAGGGGTGATGTTGAGCAAGCTGAGGATGAGAGGGTAGAGTTCCTTTGAGTGCCAGTACAGCCCTGAGAGGCACAGCGCCTGGCACCAACACGTGTTGCACAAGTGCACCGTGCTGTGACTGTGTGACCTTGTTGACTTGGAATTGAGCTTTGGGTCCCCACGTTTTGCCTAGGGGTAGATCTGGACATGAAATCCGGACTTAGGAGCCTTTCCAATTTGGATTGGGTCGGTTGCTTGGAATGAACATCATGATTCTGTTGAGAATGAAGACAAGCATGGAGGACTGTGATGTATCCAAACAATGGGCTGCACGATGTTGTGACGTTGTAAGCCATCCACATGTTTGACAAGTGGTGCTTATCAGAGCTGGTGAACTGATTTGCATGATGCAAGTTCTGACTCTCTCAAGCATCCTGCAGCCTGCTGAGCATACCGTCACGGTATATACGGTATGACTGCCAGTGTGCACATGCATCACTGATGATGAGTGCCATGGCTTCAGGCTGCCTTGCAAAAGTGCTGGCATCCGCAGGGTACCCCATTACTTGTACGACAGCCCTGTATCAGACGTATTTGCAGACCACATCCAGCAAATTTACGGCAAGAACGAACCAGGGTTTGCCAGTGGGTCTTGCGTGGCCAGTGCAGTCCAGTCAGCATTACGATTGCCAATCAGCATTGTCAAGCATCGCACATCTTTCAAATATTCACCACGCACGCTGCGTAGATGAGTGGTGCTCACACTCTCAGGTAGTAAGCGACAACCATCTCTCGGGTATCCTGCAGCTGTCTGTTGCGTAACAGTGAGAATGGTCAGAATGGAGGGAACCATATCATGCGTCAGGAAAAGGGGTACCTTTGCAACATGGTGCCCACCAGAAGTTTACCATTGACATCTATATGCGCTCAGCGGGGAGATCCAAATTTTCTGAGGACGCATTTGGCTGAATAGTCAGCGGCAAAAGTAGGATTGCAGCCTTAAGCTTGCAGGTTACAAGGCTGCCGCCTATTGCGGAGAGGCCTCGGAAACGGCTGTGGTGTTTCACAACACCACGAATTGTCGGAAGAATGCAGTACAGCTGAAGTAAGACGTGCCAGGGTCCTAGCAGAAGATGTGATGTGACCGCCGACGCCAAGGCTAGACCTTCAGCGATGACGATGTGAAAGTGGAAAACAATGCAACAATAGAAAGAAAATATATTGGCGAGCGAGCTGGTGGCCCAGCGGCTCCAGGGGCACTCGCCCCTTATGCAAGCAGATGCAGAGGACAGGAAGTGTGCAGATGCCTTCAGGGAATACGTCGTTCCCGTGCAGATGTACAGCATGCTCAGAGACAGGAGTAAGAGCCAGGTAGACTTCGAATAGTCTCACCAGAAGCTCAGTGCTATCATCTAACGCTGTCTCTGTCCTAAAAAGTGCCTTTCAACTGACATTCCATCGCTTGTGTGCAGCCACTTGCTCTGCAGCGCAGCCTGTCATACACAGCTACCCATGCCTCGCTCAGCAGGCGATGTGCCACCAGCAGGTTCGTCATCTCTTCAAGCATCATTGGACATGCGCAGCCTGAAATGGCATGTACAACTCCCAAATGAAAGAGATGTGCTGTAGCACGTCCCTGGCTGACTGTCAAGTCCATATTCTGTGCAGCGGCAAAGCAGTGTGGGTCTCCCTCACACTGCCAAGCAAGGTCAACCCGCACTTTCCGCGGAGAGGCCCCATTCCTCTGCAGGCGAGGGTGTGCAAGAGCTACTCTGTCTTCACTGTGCTGTGCCGAAAGCCCTCCCATGAGCAGGTGAGCTGAGGCGCTCTGCTTTCAGCAGTGCATGAGGATATCTGTAGTTCACTTACATGCCACTTCCCAAAAGCTGTGCAGAAAGTAGCCTGCGGCGATTTTCGAGGTACATTGCATGCATGACAATGTGCTGCTGATCCAGGGGCACCCTTCACATGTGCATCTGGGGCAGCAAGTGCTTTGCCAGCCACTGCATGCTGACGCAGATATGCATGCGTGTCGCAGGCTCAGGCGGCCTTTGAGCCGATCTCGGTGCAGCACATGCGTGTGCCGGTGCAGCAGAGAGCCACGGGGTGCAGCGCTCCTCTGCGCCTGCCCCCGGCAGGGCTTCCATGCTCAGAGGAGGCGCCAGACCTTTCTACAGCCGGCCTCCACATAGTTTTCATCATATCCTGTGAGCTGCCACACCATACCTATCTGCGCAGCATGCCCCAACTCACAAGCCTGCGGCATGGTGATGCAGGGACTCTGCAATGCGCTAAATGTGTATAGGATGGGCGTTGGGACATGGGTCATACGTAGATTGCTGGTGTTATGTGTCTCCCTGTGTGTGCCCTCAGTCCTCCTGTAAGTGTGCCTGTGAGAAGGCTGAAGCCTGCATTCATGTGTGCAGGCAATCGCTGCGACTTGCAAGTGCTGTTGCAAGGCAGGACGAGGCATATGCAGGCCACGGTGTTGCAGGAGCGGGCTTTTGGCTTTCTAGAAGCAGGCGAGAGTGTGTTGTGGGCGTCAGTGCCAGTTTTGCAGGAAGCCCTAGATGCAGTAAGTGTCTCAATTCTCAAGACACCAGACATTTCCGCTCATCGAGCTCTGGTGGTGCCTGAATGTCTATCTTTGCCAAAATGAGCCAGATAATGCATTTGAGGTCCAATTGCACTGAGCTCAGACATGCAGCTGGTCCTACATGCCGTGGTCACGGAAATGTCCTGATCGCTGGGCAAGATGTGGTAAGCATGACTATTAACTTGTGCTCAGGTCACACTGAGGCCAGGGCGCCTTGTGCTACACCCGGACGGCTATAGAGAGCTTAGCAGCAGCGCAGCCCTGAGCTTCGAGCGTGGGTCTGCAGAGAGCGATCAGGCATGTGCCTCCGCCTATGCAAACCCACCCCCTCATCTCACAATTTTTGCAAGGCCCCGCATATATAGATTCACAGGGCAGAAGTGCGCTGCATGCTGCCTGGACTCAAATTGCACAGCACTTGGCATTGTTGCACGGAACGTAAACACTAATGTTCTGATATCTGCAGGGTGAAGACATTAGAAGCATGCCCCTGGACGTGGCGCTCCGCTTTCAGGATGCGCAGTTCCCTCTGCCGCCCTCAGCGCGGTTCCTAGAGCCGGAACCGCTCCGGCTGAAGCACCCTGTGGTACTGCATCTTGAATACTGCCATCGTGTATGATTGTTAAGCTGTCTCGACATCGACTTGGATCCCTTACTCTATCTGTCTTATGCGAGAGCTTGCTCAGCTGCTTCTCTAGTTTTACTGCAGATATCGCTGCTGTGACCGCTGCTTGATGTGATACGGTCACACGTCTGCAGAAGCGCTGTGATGATCTTGTGAGGGTCCCCGAATGCCTGATGTTGGACACAGAGACTGTGAAAGCCAAGTGCTCATGGTGCCTTTCCTGCGTTGCAGGACAAGCTGGTGGCTGCGAGAGCAAGGAATGGGCTGCTTCCGTGGGGTGTGGTGTACTATAGATTCTTCACCAGCCAGAAAAAGTATGCCACGGAGTGCACCATCCACTGCAGATGCCCCTTCTGCCGGACCTCAATGAGCACTTTCACTGTGAGCTTGCCCCTCTCTCCCGTGCCATCTCCACAGACATGTGCTAGCATTGCCACTCTGCATACTCGGGCTGCGCTCTATTCTCAGCGTGCCACACTCTCTCAACAGCAGCTCGTCACAAGCGATGCAGTCATTGAGCAGCACTGACGCAAGACAGACTCCACACGTCAGGTGAGTCGATAAGATGCATGCTCCTGTGCCGGGGCTCAAAGCAGCACATGCGGGCTTGTCCCATTTAGCCTCCTCTCAACATGCATCTGATGAGCTTCTGACCTGCCTGTGTGCAGGGCTTGCAGCAGCACATGAGGGCCAGCCACGACCTCTTCGACTACGGCTTCTCGGAGGACAGCCCCATGCGCCTGCCTGCGGTGTCAGTCGAGGTGGCGGCCGGGGTGTACAGCTCGAATCAGACCTTCCAGAGCCCAGAGGCGGCCACACTGGGTGACTCTGTCAGCAAGGTAGAGTCAGAGCCGAGTGCCTCTGACTTGACAAGTCTCTGTCAAGATTTGCTGCTCAGAAGGAGGGTGTGGGCTATACCACAGCACAGAAACTTCTGGGTGGAGGTGCCCATATGATGCAGACTCCCAGGTGGCACGTCACCATTCTGCAAGCATCAGATCCATGCAGCACAGAATTGGGCATCATAGTGACTGACGCATCTCCTCGGCGGTAAGAGGCTACTCATCATCATGCACGCGCTGCAGGAGTTCTTCTTCTACTGCCCGCCGGGCGTGCGCGGGGAGCGCGGCAAGCTGGGCAGGCGGGCAGGGCCGGGCAAGCGGGCGCTGCCGGAGGCCGAGTGCCTCACGCCCGCATCCAAGCGGGCGCGCCTCACCTATCTGGCCACCACTAAGGACGTCAACAAGGCCCCTCTGCCGGCAGACGACCTGGTGCGCTCTGCTGTCTAGCGTTACATGTCCAGTGCAACACAAGCACTTCTTCCAGTACCATGTCAGACTGGTAGGGTGTGGGTGCAGCATGCATGGTTAGCAGGTTCTGTACAACAGAGCAGGACAAGGGTAGGGTACCCAAAAGCCATGTTCCTTGCCCCAGGGTTTTGTCTTTGTCCTTCAGCATGGCAGGCACACGCGGAATCTGAGAGCAAGGGTGCTGCCTGTAGGAGCTTGACGATGCAGCAGCAGCCGTCCTGGACAGCATGCAGCAGAAGAAGGCAAAGCAGAGGGCAGTGGTAGTGCCAGAGATAGACCTGACGCGCTTCTACCATGCCCGGACGTGCGTTCAGATGACTAAGAGTGAGGTGGAGGCCATCCTGGCGGATCCTCAGAGGGCACCTGACAGTGATGATGAGGAAGATGTGGAGGACTGGAAGGTGAACGCACATCACACTCAACGAGTCGATGGTTTCTTAGCACTATGGCCTCTGGCTGCGGGTTGCCTCACGTATAATTTAAAGCCTGTGCATGATGAGATTTAGCTAATGTGCAACATGCTCCGCTCACATTCCTCGCAGATGGACTGAGGCGCTTGGGGAGGTATTTTGCCATTTCACCAGGAGGCATGTAGCGTCTGGTGGCCTGTTCCCTGTGTGGCATTTGCGCATGTCATGATGACTTCTGCAAGTGATCCTTTCTTCACTGCAGGACCGCTGCAGAAGGAAGCTGGCTCCCAGGACGGACATCACCTCTGCAGACAAGGCCTTCATGTTCAACTGGAACTGCCACCTGCGCACCAACCCCATACATGCCGACTGGCAGGCAAGCTTCACCAGCCTTGCAACCTTACCATTCTCATACTGCATTGATCTGATTGTAGCAGAGGCTCCGTCAACTTCAGGCACCATGGTGGGTTATGCACATTGAGGTGCTGAGAATGTATGTGCAGGTGCCGGCAGCATGCGAAGCCTTCACCTTCAACAACAGGCACAACATCCTGCGCAGCATGGAGCTGCGGCGCATATTCACCATGCATCTCACCGGCCTGTACGAGTTCGGGCTGCTCTCCCCTAACGACATCAACAAGTGCCTGCGCCTGCTGGAGTTCTGATTGCCGCAAGGTTTCGCATCGCGCTGCTGCTATACTGCTGCTGCCACAGAAGGAGAGGCGCCTGTTAGTTGCGCGTGGCTGCGTGCTGCCAAAATCTGCACGCTTTTGAACAGACTCGAGAAGGTGCTGGAGGCTGCTGAGCTGGGGTGCTGGCATCATGGTGCCTTCCTATGCTCTCAACATGCGCCGACCTGTTGTGATGCAGAAGGTATATATGCTGCTAGCATCTGTCCAGCAACAGGTTAAAGGCATGGGGTCCAAAAAATTACTGCACTTGTCCAGCGAGCGAGTGAGCGAGTGAGCAACAGGTAGGGGGGAAAGGGAACGTGGCAGGGCGCAACCAGGCATAACCGCTCGCACTCGCCTGAATCCAGTTTTATCACCAAAACATTCATACCTCTGCTAGCACCTGATTAACCCCCTGTAACTCCTATCAATCCTGGTTACTCATCCTAGGTTATTCTTAAGTCCGTAGAACCACTAGCATATCCACCTGCATCTCCCTCACTCACCCCTTCATAACCTCTTCCCTATCCTTCTCAACCCTCATTACATTCCTTATACACCCTCCGACCTCTCTACGCCCTCGTTTCCTCCCCCCACTCCCTAACCCTCTGCTACCCACCATCGTACTCCCGTCTATTCCATCCTTCACCCCCTCATAGCGATAGCATTCACCCCCCTTCACTCCCGGCCACTCCCTCGCTTTTTTGCCTGGTTGCGCCCTGCCACGTTCCCTTTCCCCCCTACCTATGGTCCACTCACCCCTCCATACCCTCCTCTATCCTGCCTAACCCTGATTACCCCTTCTTTACTCCTCACTTATTCCTCCGTACGCCACTAGTTGTACTACACAACTTTGCCTATACCTTCCTCAGCTTCCTCCGTACGCCACCAGTTGTACTACAGGCTCCTCAGTGTATAGATAAATCTATACACTGACATCAGGTGTGACGTGTAACTGCCTGCTGAGCACACACGTTTAACCTACGCTATTTCCTCCACGACACGCGCGTAAGTGCAACCCAACTTTCTTCTTTTTCACCACTTTCATATTCTGGCAACCCTTGCTCAGCCTCTCTGACCCTCTCCACTTTCACCGCTGCCTCCCGCCCTCCACATCCCTCTTAGACCCCGGTAACATTTCTGCACTCCTATCTTATGTTTCTTAGAAACCAACCACTTATGGGAGTGCAGATTTGTGAGGGCCGGGACAAGGGTTGCGGAGGCGCGAGGTTGGCGAGAAGAAGACGGGGCCTGTTGAGAGGCCGAGCGTGCCCTCACATTTCTGCACTCCTATCTCATGTTTCTTAGAAACAACCACTTATGGGAGTGCAGATTTGTGAGGGCCCGGAGAGACACTCTCCCCCCTTTAAATATCTCTTTACATCAGGCAACAACCCAGTCTAAGCGCTCAACAAGCTTTTCACCAAGGTCGCAAAGGCTTTGACCTCCACATAGTACGAGTACTCCTTATCGCTCTTGCCGTCCACCCACACACTGATCGTGTGTGCCTTCAGGTTGCATCCACAGAAAAAGAGAAAAAGAGGAACTCTTCCAGGACATTGCCAACGTGCGTTTTCAGCTCGTGACGCCCCTCCGTCGCCCTGCTCTTCTTTCCAAACAGCCGGAGCAACTCCAGGACCTTCCTTTTCACACCCGCCGAATCGTTGTTCAGAGTGGCTGCGCTGAACCTCTTCGATGTGTCCAGCGGGTGCTTCAGGCCCAGCGCCGCGCAAAGCTCCCCCATGCCCTGGACTATCGCCCAGCGCGTCGGCAGCATCTCCTTGTACGGGTTACCGCTCAGCTCTCTCTCTGCCTCCTCTACCCCTCCTCTGTTCAGGATGACGAACACGTTCAGCAGCGTCTCCAGGTTCTTTGGATTCGCTTGCATACCGTTGAACACTGCCGCTCGCAACCCCTCTTCTGTCTCTCGCTCGCCGACGATGGTGGAGTCGAACCAGTGCCGCTTCAGCGCCTGGCTCTCCGCCAGACTCGCCTCCCCCTGTGCCACTTTCCGCTTCAGGATCTCCTCTCTCGCGCAGTCCAGGTTGCATTCTATGTCCTTGTATGCCATTGTCACGCTGACGTCGCTAGCCGCCTTCCGACGTCTTCTGCGGCTAGGGGTCGGTGGACCTCCCCACCCTGCCACCTCCTCCGCTGTCACGTCCTCTCCGCTGGCGAACCCCGTCATCTCTAACATCGCTTTGAACGTCCCCTCACACGCCTCTGGGTACCGGGTCATGTTCTCTTCCAGTCTGTTTCTCACGTGGATGTCCAGCAGCATCGCCGGCGTCTTCGTCAACCGGCGACTCAGCTGTGTCCTCCGGGCGCGCAGCAGGAATTCTTCTGCTGCTGTCCACTCGGTTATGTCCTCTGTCTCATCTAGCAGCACGGCGAGCTCGCCCAGCCCGTCACGCCTCATGGGATCTGCCCTCTCGGCCTCTCCAAGGTACGCGGCTTGCAGCTCACCGCGCATTGTCACGTCTGCCAGCACGCCCTCGTAGGTCAGCAGCACCTCCCGAGTCTGCCGCTGCTCTAGCTTGAGCACATAGTACATCACGTCCTCGCTGAAGTCTCGCACCCGCGCCGACGCCTGGAACACGTCCCGGATGCAGCACGACGTGTTCGTCACGTACATAAACAGCACGTCGAAGTGCTTCGCCACGTCGAACGACACCCCGTTCAGCAGCACGGGCGAGTAGATCAGGCAGTCCAGCGCCTTCCAGCTCCCGTTCACCATACCGAGCTCTCTCTTCTGTTGCCGAGCGTCGCCCTTCCCCAGGTACAGTCTCATCACTGTGCCTGGGGACGCTGCAGCGATGTAGGCATACGCCTCCTTCCCGAAAGTGGCACTCGTCGACAACAGGACCACTCTCTTCCCCGCCTGGAGTTTCGCACAGATCGCTGCCAGTATCTTCTTCTTTTCGTTGTTGCCCACGATGCGCCGGGCCGTGCGACCAGTCTTCACCATTGTGTTGATCTGACAGCTCACTCTCATGTCGCCTCGCTCGCTCTTGAGATGCCGTAGCACGCTGAGAGTCTTGTCTGTCATGTACGCGTCCATCACCACGATCTTCGGCGTCTTTATCAGCAGCCTTCGGAACGTCTCGAAGCACTTCTGAAGTCTGCTCTGCATCGTCGGCGACGTGAACTGTCCCAGGATCGTCTCGGACTCGTCCACCAGGAGCAGGTCGTACTCGGCGTCGCCCAGCTTGAAAAGGCTCTCCATCTGGATGCCCATCCTGCTGTACTCCCCGAGCTCTCTCTCACGAGCTGCGTCCTCTTCGGACGCAGCCTCTTCGTTCTCTTCGGACACGCCATCATCGGACACGCGCTCTTCGGACACGCCCTCTTCGGCCTCATCCACTTCTTCATCGTCCTCCATCTCGACCTCATTCGGTTTCCGGTAGTCTCGGAACAGCAGCTCCTCGTCCACCTCCGTATCGCAATGCTCTGCCAGCATGCGATTGTACCGCCGGACCATGCTCCGAGTAAATGTCTGGCGCGATGACAGCACTAGGACGCGTGGATAGCGCGCCACGAACTCCTTTTTTTGCGTCATCTTCAGGATTCTCTCAGTCTGGTACGTCTTGCCACGCCCGCACCCCGCTTGCACCACTATCACGTCAGTCTTCCCGAAGTTGTAGGCCTTCACCCGCTCCGCCGAGTACACCTGCAGCTCCGTAATCACGTCCATGTATTCCTCTGGGTGCGCATTGTACTGCCGGGCGTACTCGTGGCGCCGGTCCACACGCATGTCCACCTGCTGCGGCCCTTGCACCAGGTCCTTGAACCAAATCCGGATTCACCTCGTACAGCTTGCTGCGTATGCTCGGCCAGCTGATGCCTCCGGCGCGTGGCTGGCACCTGTCCAGCTGCCCGTCCAGTGCCGCTGGGTCGTACCCCCGGCTCTGAGCAGACACCTTGTGGGACAGCTCTCGCACCGCCGCCTTTTCGTACTCGTTCTCCCACGCCATGTTCGTCAGACCCCACACAGCTATGCGCATCCACTCTTTGTAGTCGTCCAAGGCGCCCTCCGGCAGACCCAGGCACACCCGCTTGCACAGCTCGAAGGGCACCCTCAGCCTGTCCTCCACAGCGAAGCTTGCCGCGACCTCGCCCGTCTCACGGGCAGGCCTGGTTGCCGCTCGGGCTACAGTCGGCATGCGGCGAGGTGCCACCTCCATCCGCACAAATGCTGCAGAGTCTCGCGCCTCCGCTGAGTACATCACGACCATGTGGTCCTCCACACGTGGGGACGAACCCATGACCGCCTTCAGGACCCGGTCACGGCTCTTCTCGCCCCACTTCCTCGACCCCAGCATGCGCCAGCTCTGGTTTGACCCGTACGGGTTCTTGTCCATCACAGGCTCCGCTGTCCACTTTCCTGTCTTCTTGTCCTGGCTGTTCCAGGTCGTCGACGACGCCCGCTCGTCTTTCAGGGTCTTCCATGCGTGCTGGGCGAACAGAGCCCCCTGTGCCTGGTCCTCGAACCCGAACCGGAACACCACGTGGTAAGAGGCCTTCTTCACTCCCTTCCATCTGCTGGAATCATACTTCCCTGTCGCGCAAGAGATCTGCACCTCGCGCGGCACCTCCTCCTCGTACATCGTGTCTGCCAGTCGCTGCACTCGGTCCACCACCTTCATCACTGTCGCCTCTGGCTCTTCTGTTGGGGCGCCCAAGTTCTTGATGATCTGCTCCACATCCCAGTCCAGGTCCAGGTAGAACCAACGTGCTGTGTTGCGAGGCACTATCTCGTACCAGTGCTCGCTCTCGCCCACGTGTGACACCCAGTCCTCCACCGTCGCGTACGAACCGTAGGTCTCGTTCAGCTCACCCACCGACACCCTCATCTGCACCTCGTGCTCCGAGGCTGCCGCGTAGTCCTGCATGCACTCTATCCCCTTCTTGTCCACTGCACGCTTCACCAGACGTCCCTGGGCGTCCTGCCTCTCCACCTCGCCCTCTCGCTTCTCGCACTGGTTTCCGAACCACAACGACCCTAGTCGCACTCGAACCACGTTGTCGTTCGACATCACCGATCCAACAGTATCTCCGAGCACCTGCGTCGCCTCCGCCTTCTTCAGCATCACCTTCGTCGTCGCTGCCATCGCTGCCATCTTTGTTCCTCTCACCTCCACGCGCTCACCTTATGTGCGTTACACACCTTGCAACGCGCTGTGACTTCGCTACAGCTTCCCCCCTTCGCATACCCTCATAAAGCTCGCAAATTGGCATTATCAGCACCTTCTCAACCCTCATTAAAGACATCTTAGTCTCCCTTTCCACAGCTAGACCTGTTCGCAGCCACCATGCACTTATCCTTCACTCCTCCGCCATACGCCACTAATTGTACCACACACCTCTCTAAATACTCCTGAACTAGCCTTGCTCCTCCCTGCACCTCTTCTCACTCTCCTCCACATCACACACGTAACTTCCCCCTCACTTCTGCCTTCCGCTTCCTCATAAACACTACTCTCTCATCCTTATCATCACACCATGGCCGACACGGTCTCAATCACTCCCCAAGTCAGGCGTAAAGTCTACAGTCTCCTCCGCAACAAATCCCTCACACTCCGAGGTTCCAAGAACTTCCTCCAGGACCCCGACGATGCCTTCATCTCTGCCATCGCCCACGAACTTCAACGCCAACTCCACGCCCTAGGCTATGACTGGGACAACGACACCTAGCACGTCGCCATGAGACAGAAACAGTGGGCCGTCATCTTCCGCCAATGGCCCACGCCTCCTGTCGACTTCCTACACGCTTGTCGTCCCCACAACCTTCAAGTCGTTCCCAACAAGGGCTCCGCAAACCTCATCGCTCTGCGCAAGAGAGCTGCTGGCATCCACCCCAGCAAGCCCGCCTACACTCCTCCGCCTCCTCCGCCTCCATCGCCTCCACCAGTCCCACAGAAGCCTCGCGATCCCAGTCTTCGCAAATATAACAAGACTGGCAAGTACAGCAAGAAGCGCGCTCTGCACACCCCTGGCACTTCCTAGATTGTTCCCGTCGACCTGTAAACTCCTTCACACTCCATTACTTAGGCGTGATAATGAGTGATTTTATATCCAATCCTGATGTCATCACTGCTAGTGCGATGGCAAAACCAACTTTTAATGGTGGGAAAATGCAGCACATTTTTAAACTCGTCGACAACCTGTACGTCGACGAATTCTATAGTGATACCGCCCAAGCAGCCCTCGAATCGGGAATTGCTTGCGTCAAAGTCGATGGAGCAAACCACATGGTCACTAAAACCGACTCGGGCATCACTCTCTACCAGAGATACGACTCCAAATCCGGTCACCGCCCAGGTGGCGCCATCGATCTCCCGGATGGCAAGAATGACTCTCGCTACACCTCTCAACACCGTTCTCACGCTTACTTTTACACACCTGTCCAACTTGAGACCGGAAAGCTCAGACGCACCTACGCCGCGCTTGTCGGCCGCCTGGCTCCCACCTTCGAGCCCTGCCTTGTGACCACTACAGCGTTGAGCTCGTTGGTCACAAGTTTCAAAAGACGCCTGGCGTAGACAGTGACGCCGCATTGGCATTTCATGCCGAACAATGCCTGCAATTGCAGTCAAGTGTACGATCCTACCAAGGCATCCGCTCCTTTCTTCTCACCCAGGTCTGCATCGAAGGTATCATCCTCGAACACGAAGGCCTCTTTTGGAAGGTCAGAAGCAACTGCTTTGCCAAAGACTGCTCCTTTGAAATTTGGAAACGCCGCCGAGGCCCAGCGCCCCAAAACGCTATTCCGGTCATCACCGTCTGATTTGGAGCCTTTCCTCGCTCCTCTTCTCTCTCTCACCCTTGTCCCCTGTCCGCCCTACGCCACCAATTGTACTTCACACTTCCTGACGCCTCCCCACTATGGATGCACCTATGCTGCAACCCAAGCACTCAGAGGAACGACACAAGCAGAGCTTGCCACAAAGCTGTGCGAATGCACACATCTTGCCAGGCATTGTTGGCTGGGAGGACTGTCCTTTGAGAAGGGGGGGTCTGCACTCTCTCAAGAGTCAGACTGGAGACTGCCCTGATGCTGTGTCATCACACTACACAAAGCAAGACTGCCCTGTTCCATGTGCGAGACGACCCACACAAAGCACCATCTGTCACCCCCGAGTTGTTATACAGCCTGGTGGCCTCTCTCGATTGATCGCTTGATATGCAGCCTCATTCTTCCACCCTTTCTCAGTGCAAATTCGACGCCTCATTTCGACCTTTGTCCTTCTCTTCCTACAAACACTCTCGAAATCTTCAAATGCTCCCCATCTTCCTCACCCTCCTCGCCGTCGCCTCCGCCACTCTTCCTCACAACTCCACCATCCTGAAGTCTCACTTCCACAGTAGCGTCAAAGCCCTCAACCACTCTGCTGATCGACTCTTCAACCTCATTCACTCCAATCTCACCCTCCCTCCTGCTCTCACCGCTGCACTCGACACCCTCCCCCACGATCAATTCCTAGACGCTGTCTCCTCTGTCGCACACCTCAATGTCACCTTAGACTCCCCCCTTTGCGACAACGACCCCCATCTCACCCACAAATGTCTCCGAGATTCCAATCGATCCCTCTCCCACCAATTCAAGTCTCTCATCGATTTCCAGAAACATGCCTGCACCCTCGGTCTCTCTTCCCTCACCAATTTCACCTTCCAGCGTACTCTCTCCACCTGTATCCACCCCTCCAACTCCTCGTGCCCCGCTCAGCTCGCCTGTCTCCAAGACCTCGCTCTCAATGCTGACAACCAGCTCTCCGCCCTCCTCAACCAGTCCGACCACAAATCCGACTCTCCTGCTCCCGACACACCCTCTGCTGACTCTAACCCCCTCCAAAACGCTCTCCGGACCAACCGACGCCTCCACATCGAGCTCACCACCTCCCTCGCCACCCTCACCGCTACCGCCCTTCTCCCTTTCCTATTCATTTTCCTATTCCTCACCTTCCTCGACCCCCTCACCCTCGCCCTCGCCCTCACCCCCCTCCTTGTTCTCACTGGAGCCACCGGCGCCTCCATCCCTCCCCTCCTCCAACACCAGTGATCTCACCCTCCGTTTCCGCTGAGGGTGCCTCTTCTCTCTTCCCCCTCTCCACCCTCTCCGTACGCCACCAATTGTACTACTCACATCTTCAAACACCTCTCTCAATACTCCTGAACTAGCCTTGCTCCTCCCTGCACCCCTTCTCACTCTCCTCCACACGACACACGTAACTTCCTCCTCACTTCCGCCTTCCGCTCCCTCATAAACACTTCTCCCTCATCCTTATCACCACACCATGGCCGACGCGTCCTCAATCACTCCCCAAGTCAGGCGTAAAGTCTACAGTCTCCTCCGCAACAAATCCCTCACACTCTGAGGTTCCAAGAACTTCCTCCAGGACCCCGACGATGCCTTCATCCCTCCCATCGCCCATGAACTTCAGCGCCAACTCGACGCCCTCGGTTATGACTGGGACAACGACACACAGCACGTCGCCATGAGACAAAAACAGTGGGTCGTCATCTTCCGCCATTGGCCCACGCCTCCTGTCGATCTCTCGCACGCCTGTTGCCCTGGCAACCTCCAGGTCGTTCCCAATAAGGGCTCTGGTAACCTCATCGCACAACGCAAGCGACTCGCCGGCATACACCCTAGCAAGCCCGCATGGACTCCTCCTCCTCCCCCGCCTCCGTCGCCTCCACCGCCTCCTCAGATGCCTCGCGACCCCTCGCTCAGGAAGTATAAAAAGACAGGCAAATACTCCAAGAAGCGTGACCTACACACCCCCGGCAACCCTTAGATCAGTCTCTGGCATCCTTGTAATTCTTGATCGTTCTTTGTGCAGTGCGCCGTACGTCACTAGTTGCTGATATCATGGTCTGGTTCAGAAGGCTTCACACATTCCACAGTGATCACTGACTCTAGTTTCTATGCATGCGCCACACGCAAATCCTCTTTGGAAGGGAAATCGGAAGGGTTGCCTGGGTGGCCTCTCAATTACACTCGCTTTTACTTTCATGTGTCTCTATCAAATATCTCGAGTGTGTGCTGTTTTGAGGCCACCCTGGCCAACCTATTCGCTGACGCCTCCCAGTTGTCCTCTGACAGCTCTGCGCATCTGAGTTGCCTCAGTGGCCTCTCCCGGTGGTAGTTCTGCTTCCAGGGTCTCCACTCTCCCCACTTCCATACTGCATCCTACTTTCTTGCATACCATTGTCACACTCACGTCGCTCGCCACTGTCCGACATCTTTTGCGGCTGGGAGCAGGTGGGCCTCCCCACCCTGCCACCTCCTTCGCTGTCACGTCCTATCCACTCGCAAAGCTGGGTGTCTCTAGAAGCTCTTGAACGTCTATTCGCACGCCTCAGGGTACCCACTTAGTTTTTCATTATCTAACATTCCCTCTCACATAGGATGTCCACTAGCATCGCCGGCTCTCCCGGCTCAAACAGGTGAAAGGAAGGCATTCTGCCAGCAATCCTGCGAACAGGCAAAACATCTGCCGAAAGGCTCCAGATGCTGGGCTAGGCTAAAGCCAGGCACCCTGGCTTTCGACTTATGTATGATAGGCGAAAACGTGCTTGGCGAAACCTTATCCTACTGAAGCTCTCCAGATTCTAAGCCTCGTGATCATTGTAGCAAACTTACCACCAAGAAGTCTGCCTTCGACGCTGCAGGTCGCGCAATCTACTCTCTGACGCAGCGATCAGTGCGTCGCTTGAACAGAGGCCTCAACAGCGTCTCCCTAGGTTTGCTCGTCCAGTAGGCTCCATTGTACGATTATGGCATACCTTTTTCCTCATCAGTAGGTAGATGCGCCAAATTTGCTGGCGCAGCATGTATATATGATTGCACATACAGCTGCCCACAAATGGCAAAATGAGCTTAACATCGTGCCTTGCAGGTGCCACGACCTGAAGACTCCTTTGACTGTCCTGATTACACTACCTAGTGAACAGAGTGCTGCCTCTTTGAGATGATGAGCTTTTGGCGCAGCATCAACCGAACTCTCAGATTCAATCCTCTGGCGTTCCTCTTGGAGCAGGCCCTTACAGCTGCAGCAGCATTCGTATTCTTCTTTTTCTTTCTGATCGTGTTTCTCCTTCGTTATGAGATTGCAATCTCCAGCCTCACCAGAGTACTGTGTATGTTGCTATCTAAAGGCCCCCACGACATATGTGAGAGCATCACTTCCGAAAGTGACGCCTCTGTGGTTTTTGGCGATCACAAGCTGTGGATCCTGCTACAGACATCTCTAGCGCTTCTTTCGCTTCAATGCTTTAACTGGTGTGTCTTATGCATCCGGGCGCATCTTCGGATACTGTCCTGGTCAGGCCGCATCAGGCCAAACAATGCTCTTTGTAGAAGGCGCGAACTGGAGGATGAAGATAGGAACTATCTGGGGATAGCCAATAATGTCCCCGTTTGGATTGAAGAAAGCTGCATTGAAGGTAGACTCTTGATGGGTCTACGTTGGCAAGAGAGGTCACTGGGCTTGAAATGGATGATAATGGATCTTTTTGGCTTTCTGAGCCTCCCTGTCAATGCCCTCTTTGTGGTCTGCCTCGTGGTGGACCGCACCATTTGCTCCACATCAAGTGCTTGTGACAGCTCAAAGGAGCGGTGCACAATCAACGGAGAGTGTCCTCTTACGGAATTGACCTTACACCCTCTGATTGGTGTGGCTAGTATTTTTGTCCTGGTCATGTTCCTTGAGTGGCTTACTCTTGCTGATGTCCAGCTTCCAGAGGAGAACGAAACCTTTAGACTAGCCTTGCTCGAGCTATATGTCGAGCAACCAGATGAGGGCGCCGCTGGCAATTAAGAGGATGTTGTAGATGATTAAAGTCTCAGCTTCAGCATCTAGAAAATTCCTATCCACTGAACGGCCAAAAGAGCAATCGCCTCGACAGTACCAATTTCTCGCCTGACATTCCTAATCCCACCAAAGCCTCGGGTTCCATACAGGACTTCATGCTGGCCCTCTCCGCTCTCCTCATCTCTTCTTTGTCCCCATCGTCTTAGCCCCTCTTTCTCATACAGTCGATCTCCTACCTCTCGTCTTCTTCGCCAAGAACGCCCATCTCTACGTCCCTCACTGATCCTCCTCTTCTCCCACCACCCTCTGCACTTGCTGAGGGTCTTTTTATCTCTCACTCCTTTGCCCGTCTGCATCTCCGCCGCTCGTAAGCTACCAATTGTTACACATACTGACTTCTCCCCCTCTTCTCTGCTGAGCATATGAGAACCTTATGTGAATTTCACAAGACAGTATGGACAGCTCCTTCGGCCATGACTGCGCACGCCTTTGCCCCGAGGAGGCTCGACTCATCGCAGGATGCACCCACGATAGTGCCTTTTGGGGCTGGAAAATTTCGACTATGCTAGCATTCTTGACCGAGCATCTCCCCTGAAGCGCGACACATCTAGACATGCCCGTCGTTAATTGCCGTCACTCTTTGAGGCAGCCCTTTGGATCCTCTCAACCATTCGGTGGCGTCCTGGTGTGTCCCAGACGCCACTTGTCGCCATTCATATACACTGATCTGTGTACCCGTCAATCCTGCTCACAGCAGAATTACTGAATACTGTTCAAAGGCACTCGACCATCTCACAGCCTCAGATACGCGCTCAAGCCTACTGTTGCAAAGCGGACACGTGAAGGACCCTCTTTTCCATCTACCACAAAAGGCACTTCTGAAGGATGGCTGCCCAGTCTGAGCTCAGCTCATCTCTGCTCAGAGTGTCTGCACAATTCGAAGGCCCTTACAAGTCTGCCAACATCCTGCTCACAATAACCATCATCAGCTCATTGCTCTTGTTTCTATAGACACAATATACTCTAAGATCTACCCTTTTCAGTGATTATTAGATATAACGAGACAGAGAGCCTGCAGAGAGAGTGCGATCGAGTTTGGACGTCTCATGAAAGGTAGTGGCCCTCTACCTTCTCCACCAAATGGTAGAGGTCCTGTGCGGGATAGTCTCGGCTTCTTTGCAGACCTCAATATGTTGCGGGCTCGATGACAATCTGGGGACTCACTTTCATTGCTCTGCAGACGATATGGTCCTCTTTACACGACCTAATGGGTCAGACTGCGGACGAGCTTGCGCTTGCCCATCGTTGGACTGATCTCTTGACAAGCGTTTGCTCCGGACACGCTCCAGGCACAGCTGCATCTGAATTCTTATCTTTCTCTCCACGCTCTCATTACCTCGGGCACAATGTTTTCAACTTTGTGGAACTCTGCGAAGAGTTCATCTCTGGCAAGACTGGCTGTCCCATCGCCCGCACCATCTTCCAGCACCTCAGCAATGGCTTCACCTGCCTCCTCCAACACAGCAGATACTGGCACACCCTTCACTGACTTCGTGCTCTTACGTCTTCCAGATGAGCAGTCACAAAAGCTTTTCGCTCGCTCCTTCGGCGAGCATCTCCGCCATGACCCGGATGCTCTGGACATTGACTTTGACGACGTCTTTAAGTGGCTCGGTATTGACAGGAAGGACAACGCTCTAAGGCTTTTAAAACGAGAGTTTCCCAGCAACGAGTATATTGTCCTCCCAAAAGAGGAGAATTCAGCATCTAACGCTGGGCGTCCAAGAGACGTCTACAAGATCTCTTTCAACCAATTCGAGGAACTCATGATCTCCGCTCAGACACCCGAGGGCAAGAGAGCTCGCAAACTCGTCCTCCTCCTCAAAAAGATTCTGCAAGACTACATCATCGCCGAGCAAGTGCAGCAAGCTCGAGCTGCCCAAGCCGTTGAGGCTGCTCGTGCCAACTCGCTTCAGCAACAGCTGGATGGTCTGCGAGCGCAGCAACAGCACTTGTACGTCTTCAGGCTGTTTGGCAACCGCTTCAAGATCGGCATCGCCAAAGATGTGGATCGCCGCATCAGGCAGCACCGCACATCCTGTCCATCCGGGCACTTGGTGTATTCCGTGCCTATCTCGTGCAAGGCAATGGAGAGGCTTTTCGAAAACACTATGAAGCAGCATGGTGCCTGGATCCGAATGGAGGAGTACGAGCTCTCCCTGAGCGATGCGCAGATTAAGGCGCTCTTTGATTGCTTTGCAAGGATGGAGGAGCTGCTCAACACCACCCCACTTGACCAGTACTCCAACCTCCTTAGGATTCTTGACCAAAGCTTGCGTTCTCCCACTGCCACATCTTCCGAGCTGTCAGGTCACCTATCACGAAACCTCGTACACGCGCCTGGCGAGGACAGCACAGAAGACATTGACATCATCGCCCTCTTTGATAAGCTGTACATTGCTAAAGGCACAAAGGATGACCACTTTAAGCTCAAAGAGGCCGAAGCTAAGTGGCCTCAATTTGTATGTGATTTGGAGCCCTTGCAGCTGGGGTTATCACCCACAGCCTTGATCAAGCCCGACAAAGAGTCCCTACGCCAGCTCCTTCAGTCCCACTTGCGCACTCCTTGCCCCAAGAAGGCTCGACACTTCGCCACATGCACCCATAAGAGCGCCTTCCGGGGCTGGAAGCTGCTCGACCATGCCAGGGTTCTTGACCGAGCATCTGTCCTAGAGTGAACACTTCCAGATCCCATTTATGCCCGCTGATAAGTGCCTACGTGCTTTGGGTGCAGCCCACCCATCTCTGCAATATCCTGTGAAGTGATAAGTCTCGAGTGTCCTGCAAGATGCCCAGATGGGTCACTGCATGGCCTTCTGGACCCTTCCAATCGTTCGGTGCTCTCCTGATGTTCCCCAAACGCCACTGGTCGCCATCAAAGCGGACAAGGTTGCGCACCTGTCAAGTCTCTCCACTGTATTATTTTCCAACTACCATTGGAAGGTAGTTGGCCATCTCATAGCCTCTCAAACTCTCTCTAGCCCACTAGATTTCCGAATAGACCAGTGAAAGACCTACTTTTCCAACTACCAAAAAAGGGAGGTTCTGGGATGATCGCTGCCCAGTCTGAACCTTGCTCGTCTTAGCAAGGACGGTCTGCACAATTCGATGACAACTACAGGTATGCCTCATCCTGCTCATCACGTCCATTAGCAAAGCTGATTGCTCATATCTCCTGTACATCTCCTCACAAGTGGGAAGGGCACAGTGCCCGTCAATTGAGCTCAGTAGTCCTCCCATCCATGAGGCAGCTGGTCGCTGATATCTCTTTACACAATATACTCTAAATTCTACCTTTTTTGGTAATTATTAGATATGACGAGACAGGGACCCTGTCAGAGAGGGTGCAATAGAGTTTGGACGTCTTGAGAAAGGTAGTGGACCTCTACCATTTCCACCGGAAGGTAGAGCCCTCGTGCAGGATACTCTGAACTCCTTCACAGGACGCTATATGTCGCGGGCTCAGTGACAATCTGGAAACTCACTTTAAATGCTCCGTTCACATTATGGGCCGCTTTACACGACCTAACGGGTCAGACTGCGGACGAGCTTGCGCTTGCCCATCCCCGGACTGATCTCTTGATAAGCATTTGCTCCGGACACGCTCCAAGCACAGGTGCGTCTGAATCAACCGAATTACTCTCCATTGTATCATTACCTCGGCACCATGTTTTCCAATCTGTGGCATTCTGCAACGAGCTCCACCCTGGCACGGCGAGCTGTACTGTCGCCTAGCGAGAGAGCAGAAGTACCTCTCCTGTCGATGCTGACTCAGCATTGCTGAGTCACTGAGTGCCTTTTATCGTGTACTAAAAGTAGTAAAAAGTCAGTCATCGCGTGGTCATGGAGCAGTCATGGCCTTCCAGTGAGCACGCAGCG
The DNA here is from genome assembly GCA_963930925.1 of Coccomyxa viridis. Classification (NCBI taxonomy): domain Eukaryota; kingdom Viridiplantae; phylum Chlorophyta; class Trebouxiophyceae; family Coccomyxaceae; genus Coccomyxa; species Coccomyxa viridis. The sequence goes on along the minus strand of CAWVOJ010000013.1, from coordinate 2,908,729 downwards.
ATCGTGCTGTGCCAGAGCGGAGACAACTAAGAGCTTATGCAGAGACTGTGCGGAGTTCGTGCCGCGATGAAACAGTGTAAGAGCAGTGTGGAGACAGTGCACAACCAGAGCGGTCCCAGAGCAGTGTTCTGTTGGACATAGTCTTGTGCAGTGCAGTGTCAGTGTGGAGATGATCCGGAGCGTGATTGGCGGTGGACCGGTGTTGGTGCAGTGATGATGCAGAGTTGGTTCAGTAACCCAGAGATGCTCTGGAGTATGGTCTGCACAACGCCAGAGCGGCCGGACCTGTGCTGATTCAGTCCCTCAGGTGAGAACGGTCGGACCGGAAGCTGAGCAGAGGCTCATTAGAGCTTCTGCAGTGTTGGTGGTGCATCTCCCATACTTTTTCAGGGTTTAGGGTGCCGCCAAACCCTAGACCCTAGCCTGTAGAGCAGATGTTAGCACTTTTTCCAAGCAGTCAAACCAGTCTCACAAGGGTAGCAACCACGGGCCGTAGCCTAGGGGCACAAGGCATACGAAGTCTGGCAGCCCGAACCATGGGGCCCAACACAGCCACCATGCAACTGTTCCAGATCCATCTTTTGCAGCCCAATCGCATGATAATAGGACGGCATGCACTGCATAAAGGCCAAAGCATACTCAAGCCTGGGTGATCAGTGTCCCCACAACCACACTTCAGCCCCACAGCGACGCAATACCCAACCTTTGGCGTTGTGACGTCGAGATCTCCAAGGGAGGGGATGTGCCCTGTCTGTAGCAACAATATCAATACAGGATGAAGAGTCTATACACACAAGCAAACATTCACAGACAGCCTCAAAGGATAGCATGCAAGAAGGCAGCTGCTGCAGTGGATGCGTCCTGCTGACTTGCCATGAAGTCATCTTGTAAGCCCTTATCATCAATCTGTACCGTGGAAGAGTGTTGTGCCACTGGTAAACATTTTATTAGGGCTTGCAGAGGTACCCCAAGGTACTAACATGCGGGGCAACATAGCAGCACATGTTGTGCACACGCATGGACTCCAGGCTATCTGACTCCTCAAAAGCTGGGCACATGCAGTCCTGTCTGTCATAGCTAGCCGATCCCTCGGATGGTTCATGCTAGCATATATTTGGAAGTGTTGCAGCACAGCTGAAAGCATGTTCGGGCTGCCTGCTTCCTCAATGTTGTGCTGCTCGATGTAGCGCCCTTTGGCTAGAGCTGGCTTTGAGCCACCTCTAGATGCTTAAGGTTTTGCTGGTGTCGGGGCAGCACCTCGACCTGTCTGCTGGCTAGACTTTCTCTTGGCAAAGCTTAGCTTCATGAGATTTTACGCAGCATGTTTGGCTCTCAAGCGCTCAGCAGGCTGCCGTGAAACAAAGTGCCTTGGCGGGCAAGCTTGCCCGCACTATATACAGAGTCATTGCACCAGCTGCAGTCAAGTTGCTATGGGATCATCATGGCACAAGCCCCATGTGTTGCTGAGATGCATCACCTATATGCACAATCTGCGTTCTCAGGACAGGTTTGAAGTCTGACCACATGCATTCAACCAGACAAGCGCTGCTTTTTCAAAGCCGCACAGATCTTGCGATGTGCGCGTTTCTGTTCAGTTATGTTGATGGCCATCAGATTGGGACACGATGTACCTCTACTCGACGGCAACGTCATGAGGGTGCCTGACCTGCATCACGGTGCCATATGTGACAATAAAGCTTCTGCTGCTTGAAGCCACTCATCCTTCTCACAATGACCATCTTTTAGATGCTGCTGTAGCTACCCACCTATAGGTAGGTGGGTGTAGAAGTCTCATACTGCTGGCAATTGCCATTGTGGGCTCAATCCAAGCATACTAGTTTATTGCTGCCTGAGGTTACAGTGCCAGCTGTGTCTCTTTGCTTGGCCAGGCATGGATTCTTTTACCACCCATTTTTGTGAAGAATGGTGCAATCATCACATGTGCAATAATCCGGCCGGTCTGCACCTAGAGAATCCTGAAGGCAGAAGTTGCTGCACTCTCAGAGGCGACAGGCTGTCATGCCTGTCGCCTTTGTAATGATGGCGGGCAGAAGGGCTGTGCTCCCACACCTTTGCTCTGCATAATCACATCTGGTCTACATCCTTGCATCTTGCTTGCATAATCAAGGAATGCTCTGGCAAGGCACCGCGCATATGCATGGCAGCCCCGGATCTGACCCTGCTCATCACAATGAGATCAAACTTGGCTGACAATTTATATGCCTAACCAAGCTACTCATCCTTCATCAAAGAAGCTGTTACTACGCTTGACATTCATCAGCAGTAAGGATCTTTGAGGAGCAATGCAGCTCACAAGGCAAGGAGCTTGTGCGTCAGCGCTGCGATACATGCAGTGCATCCAAGCGCTGGAGCTCCCGGTTTTGATTATCACCCTCAATTGCTCTGTAGCGTCATGTACAGCTGCATGCGTCATAGTGAGACGAAGCCACGAGCCCGAGCGAAGCACATGGGCAGGCAGATTGACTTAGTAGGCAATGCATGCCCCCATCTTGGTATATATTCATTGCGAACATGCTTTGCACTCCCGATCCATGTTGCAGCCCCGTCAAAACGGCGATGCGCTACTGAACGTCAGGGCGATGCCCCATGTATCCTGCTCGTAATCACATCAGCAGCAGCGCTAGGGAGCCATGTACCTATTAAGATCGAAGCATGTGGTGGTGCGGCTGCCAGCTGTCTAACGCGCCCCATCCGTGGTGAAATTCAAGCTGCTAACGCAGATAGACACGGTTGAGGGTATCTGCGCCTGGGCTCGCTGGTCTGGAACCACACAGCTCCTACACAGGTCTGACTCTTTTCCGGGACCAAGAGGCCACCATCGGCGCTCGAGGACAGCTCGAGCCCTGCAGTACTATTGAACTGCCACCAGACGGAAGGGATGGGCCAACACTAGCCATTTTCGATAGAGTTTGCACGAGGTCTGCCCAGCATTAGGGCGCTATCTGCTCTGGCACTGCTCCTGCTGTGGACCGGGACTGCTCAAACACTGGATCAGCACTGGATTCTTCAATGACACACTGCACTGGCACAGCTTTGTACCGACACCAAACGCTCTCAGCTCCGACACCGCACTGCTCGATCTCCGCCCGCACACTGCGCGATCACCGAGACCGGACGAGGACTGCTCGATCTCTGAGCCAATACAACACCAACACAGCCATACCTCGAGCTCGGCACTGCCCGCTGTCCACTCTGCCTCCGGTCCAACACTCGACCAACACCGGTCAAGGACAGGTCAGCGATGACTGGTCTGTGACTGGATTTTTACTGCTTTTAGTACACCGTAGCCTTTTGCTCAAACACCTGCTATGAAGGTGTCATGACCGGGACAGAAAGACACTAGAAGCACAGTAGCATGCCGCAGTCTGAGGCAAGAAGCGCGCGTATAAGCTGGCACGCCTGAAAACACTGCGTGATGAGAAATACATGCATCCTATGGCGTTTTAGAAGATTCTGCGTCGCGAGGACAGCGAGTAGCCTCAGGCATTGCAGCAAGTGCAGCAGCGGGATGCGTATGTTCAGGGTCTCACAGATTGTGGCTGCCCTACTGGCACTCACCTGCCTCAAGAAACATACCCCCAACATTCGATTGGCATTGGGACGGCCATGAAAGACCCCTTTTCCTTGAGTGAATTCCAGGGTAGTCTGCAGAAGCTCCACAGCGTGCGGGCAAGCGGGTTCTGATGGCATGCCAGCAGACCCTTGCGGTGTGCCAGGCAAGAGCACAAATGCGGGGAGCCCAGCCCACAGCACCTTCCGGCTACGCAGCTGACAACTCTGTTGAATTTTGCTTTCGAACAAGGTGTTGTCCCTGCCCCCAATTATGTCACATATTGAATGGGCATATTTTATGGCACTGACCCCGAGAGGGGTCGGGCATCTGATCAGCCCTAGATGGCTGGAAGATATGTAATGTTTTTCTCTCTCTATCCGAAGGCCTTGAGTGGTGATCGCCACATGTATATAAAGCTCAACATCATGCTGGTTGCCATCTGCATACATGTGCCATCACAGCAATGGTGTGAGCAAATGTTGGTAGAAGGCTATCATCCGCTCCAAGAGTACACTCTTACGTAAGAGCATGGCCCAGAAAATGGTTATCATATTAGATGTCGGTTACATGTACATATAAAAAAACATTCCCTGGGGTTATATGCTTCATCAAAAATAGATAACCCTAGATGAGACTACATACATCACTAAATAACACCACGTACAATACCAGATTGAAATACATGCAAGAATTCGAATTCTAGAATTCTGGCATGAATTCTCAAGCGCTAAAGCTTTTCTTGGTTTTCGCTTTTCCACATATGTATGAAAAAGAGAGTACCAAGGAAGGTTTCCATGCTTGAATTCCCTACAATTGTGCAGTCCTCTACCAACCGGCAAAACAACGGGTTCTGGGCCTCTCAAGATCGGATATCCAATGTTGATAAAACCACAGCATTCGCCTCCCTCCACATTTGAGGTGCTCATATGGTGATCTGCTTCCTATACACAAAAGCATTCAGTGCTTCATCCCAGTTCATTTATGTACCTGAGGCAGCTCAGGGTATCATCAATGCTCGACGCCACGACGTGATGTATCCCGCATGACCATGACGCTTCTGCCTGTGGCTCGACAGCAGCTTCGTACACGAAGCGCTTCATACTTCACCAACATAGAAGTGATGGAAGTCCCACGATCCTAATCCTTTAGTGTAAATTCAATACGACTTGATGCACATCTTCATAGATGCATCTATGCCCCAACAAAAGTTGGCAAGTACTCTGGCCGCATGGGACCCCAGCACAGCAGGTTGGCAGCACAGATACAGCCAAAAGCAATTCAAAGCTCCCACAACAGCGTGATCCCATCAGGCACGCAAAAGCGCAATGCCCTCATACGGGTCAGGCGGTGTGCAGCAATCATAGATGGCGCCACGATCCGGCGTGATCGGAGAAGGTCAATTGGAGACATCAAGGCTGAACGCGAGTGACTAGACGACATGAAGGGCCCATGCGGGGCCCTGACGGAAATGTCAGCAGACGACGTGTTCTAGGTAGGCCTGTTGGATGCCCATGACGACTGAAAGCTATCTATTATCCGCAGCTACAAGAGAGCCTCATGGAGAGGCAACCGAGCGCATTCTGTAGGACCTCCTCACAGCCCGGGGAGGCCAGGAGCTGAGTGACAGCCACTGCCTGTGCTACGTGCAGGTCAATCCTGCACGGCCAGTTTCCGGGAGATTGCCCGCATGGTGGAAGCGCAGTGGGGCCATGATTCGGAGGCAGCGACAGAATTCCCCTAACAGGATTGAAAGTCTACAATTCACAGCTCAAGCTTGAGGAACCATGACTGTTGCTTCCTTCGCAGATTGCACCCGGGGTGGGACACCTTCCCTGCTAGATAAGTTTGCAGGCAGATGTCACCAGACCTTTCCTTCATGTCTCTGCGGTCCCATACTGATCTGCGACATTCCTCCGTCACTTTTGCGCCGGTGGCTGCGGACAGTATCGGGCATGCTGAAAGGCAGTGCAGGACTACAGTGTAGCAGACCGCGTACCAAGCGGAAACTAAATAAGCTACTGCGATCCAAAAATTGCCTGGCGCACAAGATTGCTTTGTGGATGGTGCAGGTGCTCTTATTGACCCCCGTCTCCCTTGATTGGTGTTTGACTGGGCATAGATGCAGATGCCCCTTCTCTGCAGTCGGGAAAAAATATACATGTGGCGACAAGGCTCCGCAGTGCCGCAATCCAAGAACGCCGCCATCAAAAGCAGCGCTCTGAAACTGCCAAATTTATCCTGCAGTGCTTTCAAATAGGCTGTGTGCGAGAGGGTAGACCATAAAGACCTGCCGACACGGCTGAAAGCTGCCAAGCCGCTATCTATGCTGGGGCGCGCCAATTGGCTGCAAGCTCCCAGCTGGCTTCGGCTATATCAGAGAAAGTAAGAAGTGTGACACGCCAGCGGCTGTGTGCCATGTGGGCTGTGACGCTGGTGCGCCACTTAGCGCGGTCATGCAAGCACATGGCCGTCACGTCCATCGCTGCGAAGTGAAGTTGATATTGTGCCTTGGTGGAGCTTACTGTCGCGTGAGGCTTACTATTCCGGGCTCCAGCCCTCAGGGCCGGATCCAGGCGGGCCGCCGTAGCTTGTTGGCGGCAGCGCTCCCTCCCCCGCGCGCATTCCCATGGCGGTCGCACCGTGCAAGAAGCCGGCCTCAAAAGCGCTCAGGCCGCTGCTGCCCGCCTGCTCGCTAGCTGCGAGAGCAGCGCCTGCCGCGCCCTCTGCGTCGGGACATGGGGCCTTCAGAAAGTTACCTTTACAGCTTGGTGAAGTGTGCTGCCTGAAAATCAGGCCGCAAGCAGACACCACCTTACATACACTGCAGCGCCTCCCCCTGAAGCCTTGAACGCCCTCAAGGCAACTTGCATGGATTTTCTGCTCTGCCGCAGGATGCACGTGTCTCGACCTGATATGAAATTGCAAAGTCCTCTCAACTGGCTTCAGCTGCTATATGCAAGCTCTGGACTACCTGCTGTGTATACCTACAGTTGGCATGATGACCCAGGCAACATGCAGCAATCGTTGAAGAGATGCAGCGTTCTCCTCACACCTGTGTTGAAGGCAGCGCCGTAGGGGTTGCTGTACATGCCGTGGCCCATGCTCGCGCCAAGCCCCCCGCACTCTCCAAGAGGAGCCGAGGTGTGCAGAAATGCTGGTGCAGAGCCGGCACGGGGTTGGTTTAGGTCCACACCCTGCAAGCAAACTCAACATGAGACACTGCACAGGATACGGGAATCTGAGTAATCCCTGGGCAGTCCTCCTGATGGGCGCAATGTACCTCGCAGCAGCACACATTCCAGCCAGATAACTGAGCACGTGTAACAGTGGATGTGCACCTCTCTAGCGCACATCCAGTCTTCATGCATTGCCGTGTGGCTGCGCCTCAAGCTTGACCCAGCAAGATAGCACTCAACCCAAGTATGAGGAGTATGAGCCACTCCACCATTGTGTCAAGAAGCGCTCACCGAAAGGAAGACAGCACTCAGAGCAGAACCCTGAGAGGAGTCCACATCCAGCTGGTAGGCGTCCACAAAGCTATTGGGATACAGCAGGTCACGCGCACTCAGCGCGCCCACCTGCCCAGAGCTGCCCGCAAAATCTGGCAGCTGGCGCACATCTGCACTGAGGGAGCGGAGGAGGTTCTGCAACAGCAGGAGACCTCCAATCAGCACTGAGCACATGTTACCAGAATGTATAAAGCAAGCAAACACGCATGACATGCCCAGCGGCTCTGTGGGTACATATGCACACGCATGCCATATGTAAGATGGCGCATACCTGGTCAGGGCTGCCCACAAAGTTGGACAAGCCCTGCAGAACACTCATATCACCGGTGCGGCTATACTCCTCCAGGGCAGTATTTAGGTCTGAGAAGGTCTGAGCCCTGCCAGCTGCAGTGGGCTTGCCTGCAGGGTGATAACCTGTCACACCAGTTTCCCTGCAGAAAAGCGCCAGATGCGGTGTAGCCGCACTTCCCAAGCAAGCAAGCAGCTTGAGATGAGGATCCAAGCATTCTAAGCTTGGCAGCGCAACATTTCCGCACAACACCCGGCCTCTGCTTCCACTGGCAGCTTCCAGCAATAGTCATGCTAAAGGAGCCTTGGCCTAAAGCTGGGCCAAGGATCCATAAACACGAGCCCTGGAGATCATCCCTCGCAGAGATCGCAGAGATCCTCACCTCCGCAACCCCCGTACTGCGCGGCGCGGCGCATCTGCAGCTGCTGCATGGTCTGCTGCTGCATCACAGCTGCCTGCTGCTGCTGGCCCACCGAGCCCGACAGCCCCGAGGGCGGCTTCGCCATCGCCACCTCAGCCACGCGTGCAGGCTGCGCGCGGGCTGCATGCGGGGTGCTGGCTGCCGCCCTGCATAGGTTGCTGATGCGTCAGTTGCATACTGGCAGGGTACCAGGCAACTTCTCTGGTGCTGAAGCTCCAGTCACCGCTCCAAGGACAAGAAGATGACGAGACAGTGCTGGGACACCATCAGAATTGCCATCCGATACCCCTCCATACCGTCCCCCATTAGTAGCAAGATCGCCATGCATTATCCACTCACTAAGAAAGCCACGGACAAACCTGATGCTGAAGCTTGTGTTGCTGGGCATAGAGCTCTGGTGCTGAGTGGCCTTCATAAGTCCCTCCCCTGCAAGGAGGGGCCTGGCAACCACCGCCAGAGGCTGAGACGCTGCGGGCGCGTGGGCCCTGACTACAGGAATGGGATCGGGCGGTGTGGTCAGGGACAGCTCAGCGCTCATGACGGGAGCGGGCAAGGCCGCGAGAGTGGCGCTGCCCACAGTGTTAGGAGCGCCGGAGGCCGCCTCCAGGGCAGCCTCCTCCTTGGGCCTGTGCACAGTGAAGAAGATGCGTCAGTTCTCTGGTTCTGCAGCACCGCAGGCCCTGCCAAGCTTTGCAGATACCACCTGAAAAGACGTTACTTTTCTAAAGGTGTTGCGCACATCCTACTGCATCAGTCACCTTGCCGTGCACAGAGTATCTTGCGAGCGCCCATCGCAATGCACCTGTACCTTACCCGTCTCAACTCATTGCTGACACTGCGCTCTTAAGATCACGAGATTCGGCGCACCGTGGGGCACCAAGGGTACGCTCAGCAGCTGTGGAGAACAGGTCAGGCTTGCTGCCGGGAGCGCTTAAGATGGGGTTTGCAAAGGCACTGGCTGTCTTGCTGAAAGCGCTGGCTGTGCTTGCATCATGGCTGATAGCGGCTGTGGTCTCCTGCACACACAGCACCCTCTGCTGCAAGATGGGTGGGGAAAGGATTCATGGTGTTATCATGAGTTCGGCGCCACACAAGGTTGCCTCTTAGCACGCAGATAGCCAGCTGGTGTCACGAGCAAGTCTTTTAGCAGGGAGGCAACCCACCAGGGAAGGAAACATCCCCATGAGGAGGGCTGCAGCAAAGTGGCGGGCTACAGCTCAGGTATGTGTTATGAAGCACAAGAGATGTGCACTGGGAAGGTGATGGAGCAAGGATCTACCTGAAGTGTCTCGCGCAGCAGGTTGGTGAGCATGTCAATGGCCTGGTTGCGATCAGCAGCGTCGCTCATGATGGCGCTCTTGACGCTTGCCAGGCCGGCGGCTACCTCCTGCAAGGCTGACGTGGCAGGCTCGGAGGGAGGGCTCTTGGAGATGACGACGGCCCAGGTGTCCACGTTCGTGAAACCCTCTGGAGGTGCGAAGCTGACACTCTGCAAGCCCAAGTACTGATAAAAATGGCAGGTGGCGGAGACAAATACTATTGCGGTCGGATATACACCTACAGCTGCACAAAGCACATGTCCGTGTGCCATGCGTGGCACATTAGCCAGCCCTCTCGGTGCGCATTGTTTAATGAGAGTGTCCCTCTTGGGCATCTTCCAGGTGTCGCACCTGGCTGCTGATGAAAGACCCAGCGCTCTGCGAAGCATCCAACTCAAGAGAGCCAGACGTTGACAACGCCGACGCGGACATGTTGCGCACTGGCGGCGGCTCATGGGCGGCCACAGGGGAGCGAAGATAGGGCTGCTTCACCTGCCCCAGCTTCCTGGGCTTGGCCGGGTTGGCCGCAAGCGGGCCCACAACCATGTTTGCGGTCTGCGCAGATACTGACACTTGAGTGCCGCGTATACGCTCCATGTTTGCCATTTTTGTAGTTGTACCTTGTGAGCGCACGGCAGCCCCATGAGAGGACAGATGGACAGGGTGAGCCAAAGCACCACAACCACTAGCCATGAGCACTTAAGTGTTGATAGGGTATGCACCTGGGGCTCTGCTGCCTCTGGCTCGGGGGGCTCCACAAGCATGTCGGGGGCCACATACGGCTTGGAGGGGGGAACCCGCAGCTCGTCAATGTTGTGCGCAAAGAAGCAAACATTGCGCCGGCACTTGGGCCCATCATTGCACAGCTGGCTGCGGTACCTGTGTGGCACAGGGCGAGCATCAATAATGTGTTCTTGCAGGGCGCCCCTCCATATACAGCACGCACAGCATGGCAAAGCCCAAAGGCTGCTCGCCAGGTCGAGATCCTCACTCTGCCTGAAGCATCCCTGCCCTTGATCATTGGCAAGCAGGGAAGTTGACTCCTCAGCTAGGGACGTACAGGTGGGGCATGCAGGACATAACGAGGGTGTATGAAAGATGGGGGATGGGCATGCCTGGTGGGATGCAGCCAGTACTCAAAGACGTTGTGGGCATAAGGGCACCGCTTGCCACGCACGCACAGTCCAGTCTGCACGATGCAAATGGCTGGTAAAGCTAATCTGCAAACAGCTATATCAGCTGAGTGGGCTTCCCATGCACATCCTGGCTGACCTGTTTTTCCTAGGTGTGCACACTCCCATACACCTCCAATACGTCTAAGTGGCGACCCGCTCAATGTACGCTGCCAATGGCAACTATAACGGGGCAGGCCAAGACCAGATAGATAGACTTGCTGCAGAGCTGCGCTGTCAAGTGCAGCTGCAGGGTGACTGAGGGCGGAAGAGAACAAAGGCGCTATCAGACTTGCAGCAAAGCACAGATGTGCAGCGAAGCACATTCTGACTCGCCAGGACTCTGTGCGTACAACATTGTGCTCAGTGACCAGGGCACCGCCATAAATTTGAACGACCTTCGCCCGAGCAAATTGCACAATAACCCACCTTTTTCATGTCAGGGCACGCAATACCCGTGTAACTGTGCGTCTGGGGATCTCTGCGCCTAATCTTCTCGCCGGGATGAGTGAAGTTGCACAAGGTCCAGTCGTGAACGCGCCTTACGGAGCACGGCAAGACCTGCGCGGCAAGAAAATCTCCTCTTGAAACCACCACCCCTTCTTCTGTCTCCCCTCCACTAAGGTGTCCCTCCTGGATTGCCCTCCCCTCCACCTCATCGTTATTGACCCTCACTATCTCGGTCACACTTTCACAGCAGGTGCCTGCCGGCAACCATCTAGGCCTTGCCCTCTGCGGGCTCGGGATGTCCATGAAAGGTCCATACCTTCATGTAAAGCATCCTGAAGTCGTCCTCTTTAAATCGTTGATTGTCCGGGTCCTCTAGTGAGGTATTGATGGGGGGTCCTGTCTCAACCTGCATGAGGAAGACCACCCTCACCTGGCTAGCGTCAGCACATCTGTGGCACAGGAGAGGCGCTAGGGATGGCGGCTGTACAGGTAGCGACCAGGACTCACCTCGTATATCACCCCTTCGGGTGTCTTTACGCCTCGCACCATGTTGGGTCAGTGCGCAGCGACAGCGCTCTGTCAACGTGTCTCAGGCCCTCTATGCCGCCCGTCCTTCCGCGGTCCTGCCTCCAGGCGCACGCAGACCCCAATCCCAGAAATGAGGCCCGCACACGGAGAGCTGCTATCACGACGGGCAGCCGGCGACCCCTGTAATTACATAAACCCTAGCAAGGGTCGGAGCTCACCTCATATATACCATCCGCCCATGTCCAGGCCTGCTTGGAGTGGTGTGACTTCACGGATGCTAGCTCTCAGACAGCATCCATCTGCTCAAGCTCCCACCAGCTGCACCGGCATGCGGCAGAGCTGAGACGTTGCATCCCTGTCCAGCCATGCCTAGCTGGGCCAATGGCCGACAGTGAGCAGCTGCTGGCTGATAGCAGCTTTGAGAGCAGCCTCAGTAATGACTCCGACTCATCCATTGACGACTCAGAGTGCACGGGCTCAACCTGGCGCTTCCTACCTCGATACACTGCACAAGAGAAAGGGAAAGCCCTAGCAACCGAGCAGCTCTCTTTGCGACATCCCCCCTCTGTCCATGGAGGCTACAACCATGAAAATCCAGCAGGGGGCTCTCCGAGGTGACTGCAGCACCCTTCACAGCGGATAGCGGTACTTGCTTCCTTGCAGTGTCATGCGCCACGCAAGCTTTCGCAGACCTGCCATACTGTGTCGACGCTTACATGATACGCACATGCAGATCTGTCCAGACTGCGTTCTCCTTGGCTGAGAGCATTGGCTACAGCACCGAATTTGTGCTAGGCTCAGCGGAAGAGGAGCAGCCTGTCGAAGTGGTACCTGGGTCAGAGGGCGTAACGATGGCAACCCTTCTCTGCTGGACCACAGTGATAGTGCTAGTGGTTGCTGGCAGCTGCTATCTTGTACAGAGCATGGTGGGGTAAGGCATAGATGCTTCACCGACACTTTAAAGCATGATGAACCAAGATCGGCACCTGCTGTGCAAAGGGGCTCAAGCCTATCCTAGAGCATGCAACATTTTTGAGTTACTTCAGCAATACTTGCAGGGCCCTGTATATACTTGCAATTGCGCCACTGAGCATGAACGCTAGCGCTTGCCTCTGCTTGATAGTGGCTCAAGTGCTCAGGCCAGATTCTGATCACTCATCTTAAGTCCTAGCAATTGGCCTGTTCCCAGCAGCAGATACGACTTCTCAGACTTGAGTACTCCCTGAGGCTAACTACAGCAGCTTGCTTCACTCTGCTTGAAAGGAAACACCCCTGCTCCACTCTGGATGTCCATGCACAATGCAGAGCGCATGCCTCTGGTGGTGCCCTTGATACACTGCGCTTTGCTGCTGTGGGTATTCCCCAGTACTGCACCAGGCACAAGGCTCTTGAATGACACGGGGCATCTTGAGGCATTGCAGGCTGCCACTCACTTCAGGAGTAGATGCCTGGCGTGCTGTGTGCACTGCCATAGAGCTCTGCATGCCCCTGGTGCAGGCATCAAGAGCTTCTGGTGGAGACGCTTTGCATGCTGCTGCCCTTGGACACCCCTGAGGATCTGCACCCAGCACTGTCTGCTGTACTCCAGGCCAGCGGCAGCATGCCCGACAGAAGGCCACTCTTGAGGCCACGTCTACTCACGGCTGCAGCAATGTGTATGCTGACGCCCCATAGATCAGGAGCTGCTGGTAGAGACACTGCGCATGCTGCTGCTCTTGGGAACCTCTGAGGGTCTGCTGCCAGCTCGGTCTGGCGTGGGCGGCCTGCCACCCCTGAACTCGCCCGGGGATGGCAGCAGGGCGCCAAACAGGTAGTCCGTCTTGTGCCCATGCTTGGTGCGCGGGCGCGGCGCCTTGTTGGCTGCCTTGTCGCCGCTGCCCTGCTGGGAAGCTGAGCTCACCTCCTGCAGAGCACAGACACTGAGTGAGGGCAAATGCCTTCTGGAGCTAGCTGCTCACCCGCATACAGGGCGAAGCTGGCATGCTGAGGTGTCAGAGGGTCCATAGGGTATCATCAGTGCCAGGCTGGCAAGAACTGGCCCTGATCTTTTGAGCGCAGAAGCTTGTAGATGCAATCCTCTCATGCAAGCAGGTCTTGCATGCAGGCCTACAACAGGTTGCTCATTTGCTGTAGACAGCTGACGCATGAAACACCTGGGTCTTCAGTGCTCAGAAGCATAAACTGTGGGAAGTGAATTTGTGCTCATATAACAGTGGCATGACCAGCTGGGTCTGATGCGACATACCGGTATGTCTGCCTGCGGCTCGCTGTTGCGCCTCATGCTGCGGCTGGACACAGGTGCTGAGCTGCTGGGGGTTGGACTTGGCCGCTTGCCATATGTGTATGTGGGGTTCAAGGAAGCTGCACAGTCATGGCACACATGTGAGCTGTCTGGACGGCCTGGCGCATCCACAGACTCAAATATGCTTGAGGAATGTCGAACGACCTTTGGCAGCTTGTCTACTGCCAGCAAAGCAACAAAGAGCACAGCTTGACAACGCGTGATGCCCAAGGAGTAAAAGGCTGCAGTCGGTAGCCCCATCACCTTGGAATCTCTTCATGGCTATGACCAGCTGGGACACGATCTTGAATCGATTGCCTGATGACTCCACTTCTTTGCGCTTCAGGCTGGGCCTTCCCAGTCGCAGCTCCGGATCACTCACTTTAGGCTCCGCCGAGGCAACCGGCGTGGAGCCTATCTGTCCGGTCTGTATGTCTGTGAGTGCCCTCGTTCCTGCTGACTCTCCATCTGGAGATGCTGGTGCCATAGTGCTATACAGTCCGAAGCTCACTTCTACTCAAGACGCGTCACAGATAGGGGTCGCTCGATGCAGCTGTAAGCTCGTCGGGCCATTCACTGTGCTTCTCCAGGCACTGTATATGCTGCGAATTTGTAGGTTCTCTTCAGGAAAGAGTCACGGAAGCTGCGTGACTAACAACCCAACAACTGCATCGTGCTGCCATCACGCCGTCACATGCACGTTTCTCCCCTATCTCAGGATGCCCTGGCTTTGGCGCTGTAACTTACGGCCTGCGACGGGAAAATAGTGGTAAGGAAGCCAAAATACTTATTATGAGGCCAGCGCATGCTCGCAGGGCACAGCAGCGCTCCGTTGATGTGCAAGTGCCCGGCAAAGGGAAGGCCTTGCTGCATATCCTGGCTGATGGGCGCAGCACCGGCCGCTACAAGCTCAGCAAACGCCAATTGGATGAGGTGCAGAAAATTTCATCAAGCTTGGAAAGACATCTGCTTCACGACAGATGCATGGGTCTCCAAAGTATACTGTAAGATGGCGGACTCTTTGCTGCCATGCGCAGGTTCCCGAGGTGTGGCAGGGGACGTCTGCATCCGATGGACATGATGGCAAGTGGTGGGAGGCTGTGGATACAGTTGCGCTTGATCTTTCGAGCAATAATATTCGGTCGCTTCCTGTGGAGATCACCAACCTCTCAGAGAGCCTGGAAACACTCAATATCTGGTACGCATGGCCTCATCTGCCGTGTATGACAACATGCCAGCATCTGCTGAGAGCAGGCGCTATGCTCTTTGAGGCGCCACATCATGCATCTGCAATCCTTGCACTCACACACCCTTCAGTTCCCGTTATGGCGAGACTGTCGAAACCTGCAACAATGTTCATGTCTTGCAGCAACAACCCATTACAAGAGCTGCCAGGGCATGTGGGCGCCCTACAGCAGCTCAAGGTATTGGATGTGAGTGGCACGGGGCTGCCTCACATGCCAGGCGAGGTTGCGGCTCTGCAGAATCTTGTCAAGCTGCTGTGCCAAGGCAACGTTTTGAGCGCCCTTCCAGACTGCCTTGGGCTGCACCAGCAGAGACTTCAGCACGTAAGTCTCAATTCACATCACACGCGCTGAGACAAACGCTGGACGTTGACTGCGGGCCTACAAGGCAGTCCGCTTGTATGATTATGCTCATCTATTGAAATGTGGCTCTGAGCTTTCAAGTACTGAACTACTTTGAGCTATCTTGCCAGCTTCTCTGAGAGCCTTGCATCCACCTGCCTATCGCCTCTGGTTGCAGCCAAATAAGCCTTGGGAGCCAACCTGGCTGCCTCTTGAGGTGACAGCAACATATCTCCACAGGTAGACTGCAGCAACAATAAGCTGCACGAGCTGCCCAACGGGCTCACAGCAGCCTCGGGCTTGTTGTCCTTGAAGGCTAGCAGCAATACAATATCCAGTCTACGGCCTGAAGTGGTCTTAGCTTGGGGCAGACTCACGTCCCTGGACATCTCCCACAACTGCATCTCGGCCCTGCCTGACACAGTGCCATGCCTTCAGAGGTGCTCCCTCACTTGAGCTGAATCATTGGCTGATTGCCACGCTTGAAAGCTCACGCATTTTCCCAGTAGCTGCTTGTTGCTGGGAGCAGGGCCGTGCAAGCAGCTGTCCCCATATTCACGCAGGACACGCATCTCACAAGTCACGGTATGGGCACAAGCAGCCATGCACGCACAAGGTCATGTTCTGCAGGTGCTGAAAGATGGTGCTTCCAGTGACGCCATGTCATGCAGGCTGGCAGTCCTGGAAGTGTCTCACAACTGCCTGGAAGAGCTTCCAGAGGGCATTGGGGGATGCACCTCTCTGGTGGAGCTGCTGTGCAGCAACAACTCCATCTCCTGCCTCCCAGAAAGCATCTCCAGGCTGCGAGAACTGAAGACGCTCGATCTCAGAGCAAACAGGTGTGCCGCATTGCCTGACCCTGCTTGAGGAATGCCCGTGCTCCTCTGCTTGGGTATGAGGCATTCCTGGAGGGTCTTGCATGGCCTTTTCCAGAATAGGGTGCTGGGCCTGCTCTGAAGCACTTGACATGACACTCAGGCTGCAAGCATCGTGAGACAAGGTCGGTCTAGAGACACCCCTTAAGCAATAAGCCTCATGCAGGCTGGCAACCCTGCCAGAGGCGGCATGCAGCCTTAAGCTTGCGCTGCTGGACCTAGCAGACAACGACTTGGCCGGCCTGCCACCGCAGCTGGGCCGCATGACAACTCTCAGGGCGCTGCCACTCTCTGGAAACCCCCTCAGGTGACCCACTCACCCTAACCCTGGAACCTTCACGCCTTGACACATCTGTGGGTAGAGGGCTACAGCTCTGGGGTCTGCGACGACACTGGAGAAGATAAAGCAGTACTCAAAGGCTGTAGAGGGGCTTCCATCGTTTACATGTCTACCCGTATGTGCAGGGGTCTGCGCAGCAATCAAGCTGTGGCAAGCACTCTCAGAACGCTTCGCAACCGCCTGGAAGAGGTATCTGCACCCCATGCATAACATGTTCCCCAGTCACAGCATACATATGGAGGCCTGAGGAGCCCTGGCAGTCTGTCACCCTGAGACACATGGCTGCATCTCACAAGTCAGTGTTCTAGTGGTGCAGCTTGTCTCCGCATTTCAGCACTACAATTGCACAATGCGCAGACGCCAGAAATCGAGGCATCTCAGGAGCCCCAGGGTAGTGCCAGCACGAGAATACCTGCTGGGGCTACCAGCATCGAGCTCAGAGGCAGGGGCCTGCAACAGGTGCCTGATCAGATCTGGGCAAGCGCAGCGAGCTTGCAGAAGCTGAACCTAGCTGGCAATGCACTGAAAGCGCTGGATCCTGGCCAACTTGCACCATGCACAGCATTGCAGGTGGGTGCAAAGCCAACTTTTCACAGACAACCTTTTGGTACCGCGAGGCATCTTCTGGTGCCTATCAGTGTTGACAACACGAGGCAGCATCCCCTTGATGCATCAAAGATGAGCAGTGTGATCGCGCAGCCCCAAAGTTCAGGCATGATAGAGATGTGAGATGTGAAAATGCTTGACACAGGTCCTGGATCTAAGCAGTAACGCATTCACGGAGTGGCCGCTACCCGGGGGCCAGCTTCCTCCTCTCAGGCAGCTGCGCCTATCGAGCAACGGGCGGCTTCTGTCTGCGCCCCAAGAGGCATTGCAGGGCTGTGCGGGCTCCTTGCGGAGCCTGGATATCTCAGGCATGCTGTCTCCACTAAATGGCTGCTACGCAGCAAAGCTGGAAGGCGCCACAATATACCTGACCATGCTCCACGCTATCAGTGATATCCTTGCTCAAGCAAATTTGCCAGTCCTGGATTAAAGTTCCAGTGCCCATGATATGTGAGGCACAAGTATGGCACTCTTCAATCTGCATCTAATCATTGTGTCTTGTTGACTGGGTTCAAGGCAGCAGAATCTTGGCCTCCTGTGGAGGAAGTAAATGGCTGTGCTGATTGCAGGCACACCAGCAGCTGCTTGTTTGGACGTGAGAGCATTGCCACAGCTAAAGACACTGTGCATGGCGCGCTGTGCTCTCAGGCAGATGCCGATCGGTGTGTATGCAAGCACAGGTCTTCGCAGCATTGATGTCAGCAGCAATAGCATTGCAGAGGTGCGGACAAAGCTCGTCAAGCTGATCAGACACTTTGCAAGGCCTCGAGATTGCACACAGCCCAGATGTTCCTGCGTACAGAAGGTTTTGCTACGGGACGCCCACGCAGCTACATATCACAGCGAGCGTTGGAGTCCTAGCCTGGCAAGGCTTGCCATACTTTGCATTGAATGATCCGTGCTGGCGCAGGTGCATGAGGACATCAGCAAGCTGACAGCATTGGAGGAGCTAAATCTGATGAACAACAGCATCAGCGGGCTGCCGCCTAAGATGGGTCTCCTGCATGGGACGTTGCGGGTTCTGATGTTGGACGGCAACCCGCTGCGCAGCATTAGGCGACCCATCCTAGAAAGGGGGACAACTGTAGTTCTGGAGTACTTGCAGACCCGCATTCCCGTGCCGTGATTGAGTTCATTGGACGTCCAGGTCCGTCTATGAGCAGCCAAGCATCCTCTGCCGTTGCAAGAGGCATGTCAGTCCCTGCAAATCAGTCCCTGCTCGTTTAGAGTGCAACTGTCACGTGCCTTCCGGAAACCCCGGCCTGTGCATCCCACGCCGAAAGAGCTTGAAGAGGCCGACATTTATGGCCGCTGGAGTAAGTGGAGTGTGATCGAAACTACATTAACTTTGCAATGGCATCTGCAAGGCTTTACATCGCAGCCACCTTTCGGAAGAACCGTACTAGACAGCAGAACAAAAGGAATTATCGTACAACGATATGATAGGCTGCTGATGTAAGTCTGCATGTCTAGAGATGGCCAATGCAGACTACATGGACTCGCCTCGTGGTGCTCCTACTTTGCTCAGAGCTCCACTTGCTGCGACAAGCCTCTGGAGAGAGGCGCATCCTGCAAGGGTCTACGGCTCGCCCAGCACGCTTCAACAGACACTCTTCCAATACGATTGGCAAAGCGGGCATGCAGGTGGCCATCGCGGATCTAGTTGACTTCTTCGGCTTTGAACAGAAGCTTGCTTCTGAGAATCCCGAAGCACCTCACGCAGGCAAGCGGGCCAACAACAAGCAGGTAATGCACTGTAGCTATCCATGTGAGCATCTGAAGTCTTTGCCGTGTCAGAATCTGTCTCAGGCTACCGTCTCCAGCAAGTTAGGAGCTCCTACGTGATTCCACAGGAAAATGGGACTACTTCGGGGCTGACGCAGCATCATAGGGCTGCATATGGTCACTATCAGGCACAAGCTGGCACTGAGCACCAGGAGAGCCACAGCACTCAGCGAAATGGGTGAGCACCTGTCCAACTACAAAGCAAGCACCCTTCGCCGCCTGCTCATGTTGCAAGCCCTTCGGACCTTCCTTGATGCAAGCTCCTGACCAAGTGCACATCTGTCACAGACCCGTGAATGCATCACCCAGCAGTGGCCTGCAAAAGTACCACCTGGTGGTTGCTGAGCTTACTAGGCATGGCGCGGCGTCTGCTGTGTACTTCTCTACGTAGGGCAGATGGCTGCCATGCACAGCAAAGAAATCTGTTGTATGCCATGCTCAAGCAGAAAAGATCTGTGGTCTGGAAAAGCCGGAGGTTTGAGAGGCTTTGTCATTGGCTGCAGGTGGGCGCAGTCAGTGCCACATCCTCCCTCGAAGGAACTCAAAGACACACTGTACAACGCAGCCTTTCATGATGGGGCGCATGGCTTGCACGCCAGCATCGGCATGGCCATTCTGACCACAGGTGATTAGCGCACCACAATTTTGAAGCGTCTGCAAGTGTCTGTTGGGCTCACAATGAAAGCCTCTGGTCTGTGCAGCACAATCAGGGCATCCATATGAACTGCTTCTGGTGCACCTGCCTGCATATGCTGCATGCAGCCTCCATCATTTTGGCAGGTCACCATCAAATCAGGCATGCGAGCTGACCGAAGAGAGAGGGCGATGGCCTTAGCAGTGCTGTGCTGTGCCATATGCGCCTTCCTTTTGCAGGCAACCGCTTTATCTTTGCAAGGGTGCTGCAGAAGTTCCTGCACGGCCTCAAGTCCAGTCTAGACGGGGATCTCAGCAATCATGCTGTTGTGGTGGGTATGAATAAAGGCGCCAAGTCTATATGCGATGGACTGCGAGCGCTTTACAATCACCACTGCGTCCTGAGCTCCTCCTGGATTGCACATGAGGCGGAGGAGGAACTAGTGCGTCACTTCCAGCCAGACGCTGCGCTTCTGATCTTTTCTGTATAGGCGCTGAGCGCAACATGACAGCAATTTGATGATCATGCTGCAGAGCTGTATCAGGAAGAGCTTTCTTCAGCTTTCTGCATGTAGGATATAGGCCTGACACCACGACTGTTTCATGAACTGCATTATGACTGCTTATATGCACCGCCACGAACCCTTGCGCTCCATGCTCCTTCTCTCCCTCAGATCTAGGAGTGATACAGCAAGGGTGATGGTGGTAAAGCAATCATACTCCTAAGTAGCAGTGCTCATGAGGATCACATGATGCGTGCGTGTAGGGCAGCGCCTGGCTTGTGGCAGCCGAGCTGCATAAGCTGGAGCTCATCCTGAATGTCCTCACGTCCGGCTACTCAGTGCTGTACATGGAGCCGGATGCGACTGTGTTTCGCAATCCCATGCTGCACCTGCTCTCTCTGCAGGTGTGCAATCCTCCTTGCACGCCCCTTCAAACAGTAAAGATCTGCCTTGAGCACCCAGACACTAAGATGGTGTAAGCGCGGGAAGGGCTGTCAGGCAATGGTGAGCCGTGAGGCCTCTTTTGAGGCAACGAAGGGCGCCAACACAGTCTTCTGCAAGAACTACTTGTGCCTCGCCCCCTCCAAGCACTCAGTAAATGTAGGATCTGTTAAGTACACTGACAACTGTTGAGTGAACCCCAAGGACGGAAGATGTATTCTGCCTCCATACTAATAGCTGTTTGCGGGGCAGCAACCTGCCTGCGGTTACGCTAATGGAGAACAGCGACTCCACCTGCCCTCACAGGGGTGTGTCTAGCTCTGCAATGGGCGCACCTGCATTACGGCTGGTGACATGCTGGGCGCAGCCTGCTTGTATCGTATACTGCGCATGAGGAGGCGTCTGCCTTCTGCCCTTGGCCCGGGAGTTATCCACTTTTGCTTGTTCATGCGCCATTGAGATGCTTTCCTTTGCGCTCACAGGCTGACATAGCGCTCCCGGACAGCCTCTGCACAGTCACAATCGACAACAAGGTAAGCAGTGTGCACTTACTGTGAAATGTTTGTCCTGTGTGAACTGTCTATGGCTTTCCCAACCCCAGCAATGAAGCAGTGTGCTGTGGATGTGTGCAAGGATATGCTACTATGCCCTTTCATGAGAGTTTAATTTGAAATCCTGAACGATAGACCCCATCATGCAGACGCTGAGCGCAGACAGGCCACTGGGCCAGGACACAAACTTGATTTTTGCAAGGGCAACCCCGCCCGCTGTGCGCTTCACAAACGAGTGGATCAGCATCCTCAAGCATGACATCAGACGCCTTGAGAATGCCTCCCGCCATGACCAGGTATGCTGCTCAACCCATATTTCAGTATGTGCAAGTCACAAGGCCAAGCAGTGCTTTATTCATCTATACAGGGGCTCTACATTCAACCAAATGCAGGGCTGTGACAGATTTGCGTGGACATGTGCAGGCAGTGTTCAACACTGTGCTGGGACCTCAGATCCTGCGCGACTTCTCGGAGAACGCAACCTCGGTGCGCCTCCACGGATTGTCCCAGGACAGATTCCCCAGCTGGTGCGCCGGCCCCTGCGGCTGCATCGGCAAGACACAGGTGAGCCCCTATGCATGCTGGGACAACGGTACAGTTCATACGGCAGGCAGACCTACATGGGGTTGCCAAATATGTCACAGATTGTCTGGGCGTATATTATGACACCGACCCCGAACGGGGTCGGGCATCTGATCAGCCCTAGGTGGCTGGAAGAGATGTAATGTTTCTCTCTCTCTCTATGCACGGACATCTCCCTCAGTATGCCTCAGGTATCCTAGATTGCCTGTACAGGAATGCGAGCCTGGGCTGGATTCTACTGGCAAATGCCATGCAGTGCCTTTTGCTCATGATGAAGGTCTTCTGGGGAGCCTTTCAAGCCAAGCTGAGTGCAAGTGTCATGTTGCATCCTTGCAAAAGCATGCCCTACGTGTACAAGATGAGTGAGTTTGTACATAAGAGGTGATGGCTGCAGGCTCCTCCCTTGTCTTGGAGGCACACAGACGATCCACAGACAGGGGTGTCGGAGGGAACGCTGGAGTGCCCAGACGAGGTCATGGACCAGTGGCTTGTGTACCGCTTTGGGTGCACCAGGAGCACTGCTGAGAAGGAGACGGTCATGGACATCTGCCTGGCCATGCTGGAAGATGCTGCTCCTATTGACACAAGCATCACTTCGGGCATCTGAGCACGACCAGCTGAGGCTTAAGAGGCCCTCCTCAAGATTGCACTGCTGAAAGGATGGGTATTTGGTCAACAAAAGTGTGTTGCCGCATGCGCAAGCATCTGAGCAGATCCATGCAGGGCTATAGAGAGTTTGCCGTGCTGAAAGTTGCTGCTTCTGGAGGGTGGATCTAGCAACATGCAGCATTGCCGGTACTGACCACATATGCTTGGAATATGAGACAATCTGATGTTGAGATGTATCAGGGGTCTGGAGGAGACATCTTTGGGTGCATGATGAATACCGGTGAGAAGGAGGCCACTTGGGAGGGCAACCTGGCGATGCTGGAAGATGCTGCTCTTATAGGCATGAGTATGACAGCAGGCACCTAAGCATGTTTAGTTGGCCAATGGGGCTGCAAATGCGTGCTATGCTAGTGTGCGGGCCCATGGGGCTTTGACCTTTGTCAGACCAGTGAATGGCAAATAACACAAGTGCTGAAT
This sequence comes from Coccomyxa viridis, assembly GCA_963930925.1. Taxonomy (NCBI): domain Eukaryota; kingdom Viridiplantae; phylum Chlorophyta; class Trebouxiophyceae; family Coccomyxaceae; genus Coccomyxa; species Coccomyxa viridis. The sequence continues at coordinate 2,886,198 of CAWVOJ010000013.1, read as the reverse complement.
GTGCTGCCATCCGCCTATATACATAGCTTCGAAACGCGGGCTTCGAGAAGCAAGCAGACGGAAGTGTGGGCGTCCGCACAGTCTGCGGTAACAATGCATTGAGCGGATACTATCCGTCTTCGCCCGCGCTTCGCAGCTACAAAGACTTTCGGCACTAGAGTCAGTCCACTCATTCCTTCCAACAATTTTCTAAAGGCGTGTGAGACCTGCTATAAACCTTTTCGAATGTATAAATATGACAAGTAATGAGATTTATTTACACAAAAGTGCCGTTGGGGACGGCAGCTCTGTGGAAGCTGGAAACCCAAGAACTCGGTGAGCAATACGGTATGCACTTTTGTGTAGTTCTTGGGTTTCCAGCTTCCACAGAGCTGCCGTCCCCAAGTGCTTGATGCGCGCTGATCCTCGATGGGACGGCATCTCTAAATACATCAGATCCATACGGCAGACATTCGCGTCTCCGCAGCTCCTCTTGTGGCTCGGACGTGGGCTAGGCAGGGTGTTCCGGAACGGTGAGGCAAGCGGTCAACCTCCTGGCAATGGCCCTAGATACAGCTAGACGGCTCGCAGCTAGACGGCTCAAACTTGTATTGCTCGCCTGGGTTTTCAATCGATCTGAGGCTCACCTCCCTGTCGCAGGTGTCTCCTACAGTGACAGGCTCGAGGCCGAGCTTTCCTCTCCGTATATTCGCGCCTCCAATTGGCGGAGATCTGAAGGTGGGTTATCATTCTCCGTCTCCAATAGACCCCCCTGACGGCTAGCGCAGAGTGGTAAGACTTTTAGAGGGAGGCAAGAGGGTGGCGTCAGCAAAAGCCGACGTCACTGTACCGTCAGCTCCACTTGCACTTTAAACGGTCTTCTGCGCAGGTATGAAGGTCGCCTACGCCATGATTGCCATCTTCGTGATGAGCGCGGCAGCCAAGGGACGCCACCTGATGTTCGAGCAACCCTCAAGCACGCTCGCAAAGCACATGGCAGCGCTCGCCAGAGATAACGCAGTCGTCTTGACGTCAGCCTCGTGCGGCTACTTGGAGTTTGCAGACAATTGGATAGCGCATGTTGAAGCCTTGGGGATCTCCAACTGGCTCACAGTTGCTCAGGACGCCGCAACTCTGCAGTACCTGTCAGAGAGGCAAGGACCACCCATGCTTCGCATCTCCATCCCCTGCCAAGGAAATGCTGATACATGGAAGGTGCTTGCGCAACGACTGTATGATCAGCGATACCAGCAGTCAGCCGACTAAGCATTGTGCATGAACACTTGCAAGAGCGAGGTGTGTATACGCAGGTATCCTGGACATGTGCTGCCCGTCGCAGACTTTACGGGCGAGACACTTGGTGAGGGCTCAGACTTACTGGAGTGGGGCACCCCTGCCTTCTCGGTCATGGCGTGCAAGCGGCCCTTGTACCTGCAGGTGAGTCACCGCCCTCAGCGCAGCCACAGGATGGTCTGTGATAGACCCTCGCATGCATTGCAGCATTACAAACAACACTGCACCACTTGGGCGTGCATCCCTTGCATCGCTTACATCGCTCCGCAGGCAAAGTCTTGCAAAGCCTGTGATCGCACGCTGCGACATGACCTGATAGCCGTGTCCTTGCTCTGGCGCTGCAGGCAGTCTTGAATCTTGGCTACAGCGTGATCTGGTCAGACATGGACGCAGTCTGGCTGCGGGACTTTCGGAAGCTGGCGCCTGCTATGCTGGATCTTGTCCTGGTAGATGACTCAGAGGCAGAGGAGGAGCGCCGTAGCGACAACACTGGCACAGGTAAAAGGCCCTCACTTCTGCTTGACCCTGCATCAGCAATTGCAGCAGCAGCGATCATAAGCAGCAGTACAAGGCCTTGTTGCTGGGGTCCAGCAGCACACGCTAGACCAGGCAGGTTACACCTGCCATTTGCTGCTCGTCATGCCATGACGGATGTCCCATAGAATGCCATTCCACAGGCCCGCTACAGCAACAGTGTCTGACAGCACCATGTGTATGAATGTATGATGGGATCTTCAAATGCAGGCATGATGCGCCTCAATCCAACAGAGAAGGCCAAGGGCTTGCTGAGAGACTGGTACCAGGTCTGCCAGGATGACGAATCTAATGCTCAGCCAGCCTGGAACAAGGCGGGTCTCCCTTCTCCCTGCCAATCACAGGCCTGAGCCCTTGCCTGCGTCGTGATGCCTTCACGTCTAGCCAAGGCACCCAAACTAGTGTCATGCTTTAATTTATCCATTGTACAGGCTTGTGTAGACACCCTCCAGTGCAGCTTCCAGAATGTGAACTTGCAACATCGAAGTCATTGGGCACCTTCGGGAGTGCCTGACATGCTTTCCAGCACACTGTGCAAGCTCCTGGCACTTGCACCCCTTGCAGAGGCTGAGCTATGCTATTGGCTGTGCAGCTCTTCACACCTGAGAAGAGGGACACTGTGACCTTCCATATCATGACCAAAGAGATCTACCCGCACTCGGTGCTAACCACCCAATTATATTCCTCCAATAAGGTAGTTATGAAGCCTGTCTACCCATATAGTCGTGGCAGCATACTTTGTCTAGTCAGGTGATGCCATAATGGCCTGCTTTGCATGACAAGCGCCATGCTCTGGTAGTGCCAAGTCTGGCAAGCTAACAGGGTGCTTGGTTGGGGGCTATGTGCAATATGTCACCATGTGTAGTTCTCGAGGCGGAGGCTGAAAGAGCGCCGGTGTTTGCAGAGGTCCTACAGCCCTGCATGGGTGCATGCCAACTTCCAGCTGGGAGCCCAGAACAAGCAGGCCTTCCTAGCCCAGCACTCTGCCTGGAAGGTTGGGGAGCAGCAAGAGTACCCAACATGTGCTCCCGTGACAGAGCTTTTTGTCGCCACTGAGTACGTCCCTCATCGCATCTGCCATACTGGGGACACACGCGTGCCGAGCAAGAGAGGAAGGCTGCATGGCTGTGCATGCTACAGTGGCCTGACGTTGCAGTCTAATCGGGCGGCATGGGATGACGCGACATGTACACGGCGTAAGCCTATAAGGCATTCATATGTGGGCTGTCTAAGACCATGACATGTCGATGGTGCAGGTACCCTTGGCAGGCGCATGAGCGTCTGGCGGCAAAGGCCGTCCTTGAAGCAATGGGCGTTGTGGCCGCAAGCATGGGCAACAGCATCCGCAGCTGAAACCGCCAGAAGTGCCTCTCGCATCATTGAGCAATGGATCCGAAGGGCAGCCTGCCCTCTCAGAGATCCGGCTCGCCACCAGATGGACGCTGTCGTAGCAGCGACCAACGCATCCCGAAGAATTGCTCAGAGCTTGACCAGGACAGTGCTCCTCATTGTGGCTGCTCTGGAGTGACTGGCATGATGCCAAGACGGGCAAGCCTCCTTCCCTTCAGCTCGTTCAAGAACCCTGCAGCCCTATCTTGTGACCATGTTCCCAGGATATGGCATCACAATGATATGCGGTCAGCAAAGGATTGTGTTTCAGCTTTACTAGGGCCAGTCTTTTTAGCCTTGAGCCATCCTTTCATAGAGGACTGTGTGTCACATGGAGTCTGCTCCGTGTCATGCTGCTCAAGGCCTGCTATCTTTTCCGGCATCAATGGTGCAATCTCGTGTGTACCACTGAGCATTGTCAGGCGTTTTGTTTGGTTTCCATAATGAGCACTTGCTGTCTGTCTTGTGGCTAGAGCTGTCCGCGCGCTCGCCTGTCTCTTGGCCTGTGCCAGGACATATACGACCCTCTACAGCATCTTGGCTGTCTGAGCATCGCCTTATTATCAAGGCGGTGATTTACCACTTGCATAGGTGCCCGTATCAAGGCTTGATCCAAGCTCAGGGGCCTTCAAAGCTGGGTTTCCTTATTTTTGCCTTTGGCTATTGCCAAGGCACTCTGCAAGAGGCAAGATGTGTCCCTATGATAGGGATGAAATCCTCGTATCCGTCACAGTGCTCACAGGTTGGCCGAGAGTGTGCCTTGGCCGGCCTGCGCCTATGCGGCTGAACAGCTTCTTGTAGATTTCTAGGATGTGTCTCCGTTCATCTTGAGAGCAGTGTGTCTTCTGCATGCACAGCTTCTGATATGTACATCACATGGAGCTCTGGGGTTTTTCCCCCTTTATCTTTGCCATGCAAGACCTCTCCGAGGAGTCCTTGGAGAGCGGCATGGGATGTTTTAGTCTTTGTGCTTCGATCACTGCCTCTTTCATGATGTGATTGTATAAATGCTCTTCTTCTGAATGAATGCAGCAAGAAGTGCCTATTTTTGAAGATGCCAGAAGCCGCTTGGCAAGTACAACTTGTAGTATAGCTTTCCACTTTCTGGAGTTGCAATGCTTGATTCAATCTTGCCCACACTGCTTGCCTTATAGCGTAAACAATAGGAATGCCCAAGCATGTTGCTTGAGGATGCCGAGAATGATCCCAAAATGTACGCTGTAGATGCACAAAGCCTTTGAGCCTGTGCATTCCCAAACTCTCTCAGATCTCAGGTTGGATTTACCGAACTGTGGCCCAGCCTGAGCTCTTTGATAATTTGAGGCACATAGGCCGCTCGCACGAAGCTTTCAGAAAGACTGGGGTGCAAAACATGAGCCTGACAAGAGGGTGATGATTTTTCACTGAGGAATGCCTCATGAGATCAGCGAAGTCTGGTGAAGGGGCTGTCATTGATTGTGCAGTATGACTTGTGCAGTAATGAGGACACACCGAACATGCAACCAAGAAGCTTCCACATAGAATATAAATGTCTTCCTCCGACATCTTCTGGCATCGTATGATCAGTGTGTCCTCATCACTACACCGTGTGACAAGGCCTTAGGGATGTGTCATGTATAACACGCCTGCCAGCAGTTGGCATCAGGTACTCCTAGGCCTTGGAGCCCAGCAAGTGAGTGCATGTCGAGCTATATGCCTGTAATGAACCCTCAGGGAAATGTATGCCCCACTCGTCCTTGTTTCAACATCTACCACGTACTGATAGCAAGGACGTTTCATGTGTGCTGGCCATCAACATAGCTATATCTACAGAGGCGTTGATGGTGGTATTGGATCACATGGGTTCGAATGTGTTTACAAATCAGGCCGTGATAACACTTTCTTGAATTTTGTATCAACATGCAGAACGACCTCCGCGCCTTAATGGAAACGTATCATCACTGCAAGCAATCATGCTGGCAACTGTCCAATCAGTCGGTTCCGGAGCGTTACGGATGCTCACAGTGCAATGGCACATGAGCCTTAGCCAACAATAAGGCAGCTAGCTATGAGCATGCATCTGTAAGCTACTTACCAACTCCCAGATTCGATACGCCCAAATGCAAAGAGCAAGCCCTGCGCTGTCAAGGTCTTCATTGCTTCCTTCAAAGATACGAGGTACTCCTGATCACCTCCATCACATACAGCATGCTCCAGACGTGATTGCTGTCATGTTAATAACGCTGTAGCCTTATGATGTGACTCTCAGTAGACAACATGTCTCCTGATCGCCACTGGGCCACATGCACATGTGCAGACTGGCATCCACACTCCCAACAAGCGAAATCCTTATCCCCATTCGCGGTGAAAGCATGCAGCTACCACACTTAGCTTGCATGACTTTCCAAAGGCCCCAGTTAGGGCCTGCAGGCTTGCTGGGGGCCCCTCCGCTCGTCCTCCTTGGCAAAGCAGACATCATCGCCAGGGTTCTGCACCAGCACCAGCTCCACATGCTTTCTCGGCACCGCTGCTGGCGGCTGCAGGGGTACAGAAGTTGCTGCTGTGACCGCTGCTGCCAAAGGAGGCAGGGCATGGCCACCATGCCCCACGGGCAGGCCTGCACACACAGTGGCAGTCCTTAGAGAGCAGCTCAGGTGACAAAACAGGATCGTCGGCATCAAATAGAGCGGTGTTGTCAGCATCGGTGCTGCCAGGCAAGGCCGAGTACCATGGGCTGGCCTGCACCCCTGTTGCCAAACCCTCAGAGAAGCAGCCTAAGAATCTTCAGGCTACCCTGTACATACCTCCGCTCAGTGCTAGAAGCAGCTCCTATGCCAACCCTACTGGTCTAGCAAATGTATTAACGCAGCCCCTGACAAGACTGATGGGCCCTTAGTCTGCTGCCCTGTGCCATGCGCCAGACCAAGAATGCACCGTCTTGCCAGGGTCTGTCCTGACTTTGGCTTGTTGCCCTTCAACCGCCTTGGCGGCAATAGTGTAAGAAAGTCAAGCGCCACAGCCCCCTCTTTCCCCGCACTGGTCTGTCACTGAGCCTAAGCTTGGCTACACTGGCACAGCAGGGCCTCAGCGCAGACCGGCTGAGGCGAGAGCGTGCCACCTGGGGCAAGGCTGTGAGAATGGCGTAAGATGGGCGTCGTGGCAATACCTGTGACAACAGGGGGCGAGCCACGGCTGGGCCTGGGCGTGCAGCAGACCCTGGAGAAGCTGATGAGGACGCCGATGATGAAGGCCGCTAGGACAATGCCTGCACAGGCAGCCAACTCCTCAAAACAAAATTTACGTTGCAATCAACATGAAGCCTCGCATGACTCTGGTGTGCATGGGAGGGATATCCTTGCAGGCTGTTCAGCTTGGGCATCAGGCAGTGCATGTAAGGTTCTGTTCTGACAAGCATTGCTTCACAGCAAGAAAGTAGCAGCTCACCTAGGGCTGAGGTGATGCCTTGCAGGGTACCCTGCCAAGGCATTGTTCCCTGGCCGCTTGGGGTGGGTGGGCTGGGTGGACTCGGGGGTGGGGAGGGCGGGGGCGGGGGTATTGGTGGCGGAGGCGAGGGGTGGTAGTTGGGATTTTCAAAGTTCAGCCGCTGCAGGAGCTTTCTGCTGCTCGCTGGGGCATCCTGCGAGGCTGCTGCCTGCTGCTCCCATTCCAGCTGGGCCTTGCTGTGCTGGGATCTGAGAGCTGCTGAGAACTCAGGTAGGGGCGGCGGTGGAAGTAAGGGAGGCGGCAGAAGCGGGGGCAGGCCATGGCCGGCTGTAAGGGTCTTGAGCGCGGACCACCTAGCGAACTGCTGCTCCCATTTGACGAGAATTTCCCCGTAAGTGGCTTCGAGAGCTGCGAGGACCTCAGCTGCGGAAGATTGGGGAGGTGGCGGTGGCGGGGGTGAGAGTGGGGGTGGAGGAGGAGGTGGCAGGTAATACCTGGCAAAGCTGAGCGCCTCCCTGGTACCCCAGCTGTCTCCGAAGCTTACTTGCAGGCCGAGGATGCACAGCAGGAGAAGTCTGAGCGCGCCCTGCACCATTTCAACAGATTATGTGAGCCTCCACGACAGAATCTGGCGATCTGGCAGCCAAAGGGTGGCTTTCCTATGCAGCTTCCCGAGACATTCGGTAGCCTGCCATTAGACGAACGAGTTCTGGACAGTGTGTGGTCACTGCTTTCATCAAAATGGTCGTAAAGGCAAGACCTGATACTACCAAACCTATCCCTCCTGGCTTCTGGAGCTTGGTTTCCTTACCTCGGCACCACACCCGAGAGCCAGAATGACAGCGCCTTGTGAAGATTGCTGTGACAATAGGCTATCCACAATATATCTTCTTGATGGAGGCTTCCTTGAACGCCAGATTCACTATGGTTTTCTGCCACACTAAAGGAGGATCCGTATCACATAACCCTTTGTA